>CM031236.1:15379297-15979297 GCA_018340775.1 Taxus wallichiana var. yunnanensis | reverse complement strand
TCACCTCATATCTCTAGCTCTTTTACAACTTTCTTATCTTCACACTCTACTCTATTATCAATTTTGAGAATATTAATTGAACAAATTAGCATTAAACCTTTCATATTCATGACACAACTTTCATATTTGGTTTTCATCTCTTCAGTGTAAAAACATATGGAATGGTTGGGATATAAGGTTTGGTTTTGGTTGACTTATATAGTCCTTCCCCTTTATATTCACCAACTTTGATTTCAATTTCAATTTATTCTTTGGGTTGTTTCATCTCCCTAAGTTTGTCCTTATTAGAATCTTTCACTTATGGAAGGCTATAAAATCAAGTTAACATCACTTTATAATTCACCCAACACTCTTACAAGATACTATTGCAAATATATTTCCAAAAGAACTAAAAATGGTTCCTAATCCTTCCCAAATTAGATTCACATCATTTAGAGCATTCTCTACTATAAGTTTGAAGCACTTCACCAGTCAATGGTCTAAACAAATTGTTAGGTCACATTGATGAAGGACACCAAATCTCATGACTATTACACTAGGTACATTCTATACTACACAATTAACCCACTATATTTTTTCAAGAGACACAAAGGCACCCTTAGGGGGTTGGTTAGTTATTCACACTTGCACAAGCACTTAAGAGAACCGCATATGGCTTCTCCCGCTATAAGGCCATGTAGTGCAACACTTAGATTGGTTCAATAGTTTGGATTCGACCACCAAGGGTAGTCCATATTCACCACACACAAAAAAATCTCTTTTGGTTTGTTAATACTCTGATGAAAGGTTTTATAGGTTTTTAGGTTTTTACTTTATTTTAGGTGATTACAGTTCATCCTAAATTTCTTTGACCAAGACTCGCATATAATGAAGATCATTACTAGAAAAGTGAATCACACAAAAGTTATAGGTCCAAATTTTCAAAGTTTCCAAGACCAAATACGTTTTGAGTCAAAACCGTCTGACAGATAAAGTCTAGACTGCAAAAGTTGTATGGTTCTACATCTGTTAGGTTTTCAGCCGCAACGCTATCACTGATGCATTTACAGTTCCATATGATCCTATTTCACTACCCTACACATCCAAATCATTCCTAAGTTATCTTTTAGAACTAAGTATATCTTTCCTCTTGCGTATTTGAGAAATTGTTTATCATTTATCATTTATTACATGTATGCATGTATTATTTTGATTATGAATGATTAATGTTAGAAGTTAATTAGATCAAAAGAGTCTACATGTTACAAACCTTACATCATACTTAGTTTTGTGTACTTTTACATAATATAAAATTAATTAGGGTGTAAACAAAGGGCTGACACTTGTGAATTTTCATTAATTCATTAGACATAAGCTCTTTGTAATATTTATTTTGATTAATGGATTAAAACTAGATTCAAATTTATATCTTAATAAATACACTATAATATATGTAGTCACTTTATCACATGTTGAGCCAAGCCTCATCCATTTTGGTATATTCCCCACTCATACTCCTTTGTTTGCATAACAAATTATAACATTATTGATTGCTTAACTCAATTGAATGTAGCGCTTCTAAGTTCTAGTGAAAATGATCATCCAAGAAGTTTTGGTACAAAGAAGTCATGCCTTGTCAACAAAATCAAGCTCATGTTATTGTCTTCAACTATAGGTCAAAATAACTTATCATTATTATTCCTTGAGCCACTCCAAATGACATTACAACCTTAAAAATTAATTTATTTATCATACGTGCATGCCTCTATATACTTGCAAACAATATAAAATGACTCGGGGGTGCGAGGGACTTGCAAATATCCATGAATCTTTGATACATGTGCATTACATCCTCATAAACAAAATGAGTTTCATATGCCCAAAGTTTTTCCCATATTTAACTAGTAGTTATACGAGGCTTTTCCCCATCACAAGTTTGTTTCGTTTGATAGAGGTCGATCCTTATCATTAGTGACATGGGCCAACTACATTATGTCAAGGACATACCAATATATGTAGGAACATCATGTGGCTCAACCCTTTTGCAGAGCTTTTACGGTGTTTCCACATTGAAGATAATTTCAGCTTACAAGGTTTTGACCTACATGCCATATGTATTGTTGTAACCTCTTATTCAATATTAGAAACATTGAGTCCAAAACTAAGGATTAGGAAGTACTCATGTCTTAAATAGATGCATTGTTTTATATATTATAAATAAAAACATTTTTATCTTCAACACATTTATACGCAACAACCAACTTGGTTGACATGCATAATAAAGGTGATAGGAAGTGGAGAGAGAAAATGATTATAGCTTCTCATCTACAAATATAAAATAGAAGCAAACTACGATGTAAGCCAGCAATAAATGCAAAACATTACTCCATATTAAAAATTTGAATTTCTAATATAATTCTTGGTTACCACACACATCTACAATACACAAGCGTAAATAATCTTGGGGATTTGGTTCACATGACCCGACCACCGAATCCAAACTAACAACTATGTTAAATGACTTGACACACCTAGCTTTATATTAAATATATATGGATATAAAGTGACTCATGACTAACTCACTGTTTATTATTCCACCCAAAGAGTAAAATAACTATCCAAAATAGCTTTGGATCAATATGTCCTAACAAACTCCCTTGATCTAAATAGGTGTGGCAGAGTTTCTAGTCTTTGCAACTATTGTGATGCATATGGTGTACTCAAACTCATTAAATCCCAAATTTTGAAAAACCTCAAATCATAATGAACTCCCGACATGTATTCCATCATGACCCATAAATAGAATCACCATCACTCATAGTGTGTCCCATAAACCATGTGCCAAAAATTTGATAACTCAAGTTGATACTCATGAGTAACCCAAAACCCTAAAAGTGTGTTGTAGTTGTGTTATAAAACGTAAATTTCTCCATATCTTTCAAGCTGAAAATGTGAACCAATATCTGTCCATAAAGCTCTCAAACTCAATAAATATAGGCACATGTCAACACATCAAAACATGTGTTGAAACTCATAAAATGTGATGAACTATCTGAATGCATAGCCATCAAAAACTTGATAATAAAACTCAAATATCTCATCATAAGAACTATCTTTATGTATAATAATCAAAAACTCATACTCATACTCAAATCTCCCATAAATGCAGTGCAAAACTCCACAATTTACAATATCTTAAATATTATGTCTTAACTACACATATGAACATGCTTACTTAAAAATATATCAAAATATTAGGACCTATCACATGTCCCATCATCAATACTGTAATAATTAGGACCAACTATCCAATGTTATAAAAATTTGCAATCCCGTAATATGACCAATTCTTAGTGGACAATATGAGTAGTCGTTGATGGCATAACTGGACAACTCCTCTCAATACCGAAATCTCCAAAACTCAATATACTCAACTCAACTCAACCCAATATACAATCATCCCAATACAAAAACATGCCAATATATATCCTAGTAAAACATCTAGAATATCTAAAACTCCATCCAAACCAAATCTCATCCACATTCACTACAAATAGTAAATCACATCCACAATCGTTGTATATAGTGTGCATAAAACACAACCAAATGTTCACATTCATGCCGGTCAAACCTTTAAGTATAAAATCACCAAGTCATACTTACAATTAGAAAATATCAATCAACAAGGAACAAAAACAAGTTTCTCAAATAAAGAACTTTGACAACTAAAAATCTTCAAAGGTAATTCACATGCAAGAAAACCATTAGGTGCACCAATCACATCATCCCGATATGTGCTCAACAGCTTAATAACCTCATATTTTCTTATGTATAGCATATGTAACTCATCGAAAATTACTATATCACTCAATCAATAATGTATCCACACTACAAGACTCCATCAAAACTAAACTGTGTAAGTCAAAAACTTAGTAATTTTGTCATAAATCCATGCAAAAAAAAAAGGATGCATCATTTCATCCATGAATATCATATGCAAATCCAAAATCACTAATCCATGCAAATGTATCTATCTAGATACATCTCTAGAATATCATCAAAAGCACAATAACTTTGTCCACAATTTGCACCAATCATATGATCCATAAACTAAAATATCCACGAACTCGTGATTAAATAAATCCACAACTGAAAGCTCTAATTCTCAACTTGAAATCTAACTCATGATATTCTCTCACCCCCTTCCCGCCTCATCAAATGAGAGTGACAAATCACTAGATATCACCCCCCAAATTCAAGTATATGTAATCATTATCACACATCATTAGGTACTTGTATAGTATGCACAACTCAATGATGCCTTGACATATTTTCATCACAAGTCTCCATAAAGTATCCCTTTTGGGTTTTCAATTTAATGGGAAGATATTATAAACCACCCTTTCAAGTTTTCAACATACAAATCAAGTACACAAATGTATAATAAATAGTAAGAAATCAACACGAGGCAATATATCAATATCTAAAAGCTTCATATAATCATATCAATTCAATAAGGACCCTCGAAATCATCACGTGATGCATATCCTACCTCCTAAAAAATCATGATTCTCAACAAACATCTAAGACCTATGTTGGTCAAAAAGCATCTAGAAAGTATTATTAAATGACTCTTCCCCATCAATGTTGCAATTTAGAACTGGATTAACATCAACTCGAAATGCCTCAAAAGTAGGATTATCAAAATAGATCTAGATTTTGGTCTAGTATATGAAACCTTAACAAGATCAATAAAGTCATAACATGCTCAACATGACTATAAAAGTCATAATAACAAATAGTGGACTAGACTCTCCCGTAGGATTTGGACAACAGTGACAACCTCAAATTCCATCCGGGATTATTTAGCCAACCAAAATGCACATGCCTCTTAGAAAAAGTAGGAGGATCTCTAAGATAATGTTGGTGAAATAATTTTCACAATAAAAATCGGTGTTTTTGTAATGCTCTAAAAGCAGCAATGACAGATCATTACATAAATATTTGATTAATTCTTCTTTGTATATTATCTCTCAAGTATATTCAATATTCTTACTCTGTCATTTTTCATACGGATTGATTACAAATATATAGGGAGAAGATTCCTATAATTAGGGAGATGTAATCTCCACTATTCTCTCACAAGAATCTCCCTTGACAGATTACAATATATTGTTACAACAATAAACAATATATCTTAACAATATAAATTCTAACCTAATATTTAATATTGTATATAACAATATTAAATATTAACTAACAAACTACATATTTACCTTTCAGTAAATACCAAACTATAATGTAAACATTATATTAATTTCCTAACATTCCCCCTTAATGTTTACATGGTAGTAAAAGAATTTTCACACTTCCTCTGCAGCCGCCGCCTCTGCGCACTCATGATTTTAGCACACACATGAACCGAAGGTAGAAGAAGGAACACATCAACTTCTTAACCATGCACTTTATCGGGAACACATCTCGACCAACAAGGATGGGAACACGCTCGAAATCATCTCACTTATCAACCCGGTCGCACTAGGGAACACATCTCGACCTAAGCAATGTGGGAACCGGCGGGGACATATCTAAACAAATTTGAATGGTTTTCAAGAGGCTAACCACAAACCTAGGTACAAACAGGAACACATCTGACTGTTTAACCTCATCAAGAATCATGATGCTACATTTCATTGTGCTATATGTTCTTTACTATGTTTTTGCATTGGGGAAATAGGAATAATTACATACACAACTAAAAAATGAGAAATGGAACATTGGATCATGTTGATCATGTTCCCCCCTCAATGTGAAATTTTCACTTATTGCAAAATTGTAAAAACTGAAGTAGAACCACACTACACAACTAAAATCAACTACAATGCTGAAATAAAACTCACACACACACTGTCACCATAGCTTTGTGCGGTCCCATCATTGGTGACCGACAAAAGGTCGTTGTCTAACCTCTAGCCTCTGATGCCTCCATCCTCCAATAACATGCTATGCTAACTCAGTAAGATGTAAACATAAAGTACATATGTTTCCATATTGAACTTATTTTATATTCCCTCCCGCAATGTGAAACACTTTATTTGTCCAGGACGTCGAGTAACACCAAAAATGCATCCATGAGGTAATTTATTTTATTTTATTTTTGAAACTTTTGACTCTAACAAGACACTAATTACAATAACACTAATTCAACACAACAACTCAAAATTTATAGTGACCTCTTCACCTACCAAAATATGACTCTTGAATACAATTTATTGTGAATGAGAAATGAATAAATGACCAATGATAATATGAAAAAGTAATCACACATTACTTTTTATGATAGCACTTGATTTTAATTGACTATCTAATGAATTTTGACTCTTGACACATAATAAACAAACATAAAAGAAAGTGTTTGGATCACAATAGACCACCTAAAACAAATTAAAAAATTGAACAACTTATCAAAGATATGAGAATGGTAGGATAAAGTATAGTTGAACCACTTGGCAAACAAATAGCTCCTCCGGGATGGATGCAGCTGATTCAAAAGCATAAAGATAATGGAACAGTGTATCCACGCATGTAGAAGGGTTCAAAACAAGAATTCACACACTTTTGCTTGGTTTTTATGTTTTCTCAGGTGCCTTCGCAGGGAATAGATACGAGTCTAATATGCTACAATATAAGGTGACTAAATAATAATTAAAACACACACCTTGTAACATGTTGACAATCCATGCTATGTAATTAAGAACTGATGCATGCATTGGACAAGAACATCCATGAGTGGAAGAAAAAATGACAGTTTGTCAGATATCCACGCATAAATATGAACCACCCCTTCTTTTTTATGAGTAGACATCTTAATAGCTTGCAAAGTTCCTTAGTAAATACACTTGAATATCCCAAATGCGCAACTTCAAAATTACAAGCACAAAATCTAATATGATTTGGAGATAAAAGAATAATGTTGCTATCCTCTCATGAGTGTAGGGGCCTTATTGATGTTCAAATTAAGAAGCCATCAAATAAGCGTGCATCATCAATGAAAATTCAAATTCTATTTTGTCGATGTAAAACACGAGCTACTCCTATCTTGTAGCAGAAACTGTGTACCTAGTAGGCGGCGTAGAAAATAGAAATCTATTGCTCCAATTACAATTAATTTTAATCCTCTAGAATTTTTCTCATTCACCGGGACAAAGCAAAATACCACTGCCCCTTTGCAATTGTTACTCCATTAACATACTGGATCAGATCACTCTGATACCAAATCTAAAATCAGCAACAGATCAATACATGAATATTTGATTAATTCTTCTCTGTATATTATCTCTCAAAAGATATTCAATATTCTTACTCTATCATTTTTCATACGAATTGATTACAAATATATAGGGAGAAGATTCCTATAATTAGGGAGATGCAATCTCCACTATTCTCTCACAAGAATCTCCTTGACAGATTACGATATATTATTACAACAATAAACAATATATCTTAACAATATAAATTCTAACCTAATATTTAATATTGTATATAACAATATTAAATATTAACTAACAAACTACATATTTACCTTTCAGTAAATACCAAACTATAATGTAAACATTATATTAATTTCCTAACAAACACTTTGGGACTAGGTCCCTCCTCTTTGGAATGGGTAGCCTCCCATTTATTGAATGAAGGGAATAATTAAATCTATGGGTGGCCATTAAGTCAGGGATCACACAGGAGTACTCCACTAAAATTATGAAAAATTACTTATATGGAATACAAGGGAGGAATTTTCTTGAAAATAGGTAAAGGAGAGATAAGAAAAAGAGGAGAAGGTCAACTTTGTGAGTAGGAATTTACAAATTTCACAAACATTAACCAAAGTAGGTCCATATTCAATAGGAAGAGAAACAATTGTGTAAGCAACAACAAGATTAACAAATCAAATACACAAATTTATATTGATTTATTCCTCAAAGACACAAAGTTCTTTCTTGGTTGTCCAAGATTACAAAGCTTGCATAGTTGAAAAGTAAGAAGTAGAAGAACATAGACAAGGAAATAGAAGAAAGTAGCTTCTTTCTTGTAGTAATAAGAGAACAAAAGCTAACCCCTTGGAATGGAGAAGTCATCCCAATATATAGCCTTACAAAATGTCCCTTCATCCCCCAAGTGAATTTTCATATTCCTACCACTTATGACCTTTCATATTCCTATAGGAATAAAAATAATTTCTTTTCTTATTTATGAAAAATAAATTTTACAATGCAAAATTAAAAGGTCACTTAAGTGAATAAGACGAAATAGTCAAAAGTACATTTCAATGAAAAATTAGAATGTAGAGAGAGAAGGAAGAAGAGAGAAGTGATCAATTTGAAGGTGAAGAATCTTCTGATGATGAAGAGATTGCTCTCGATGGACTCTGTAGAAATGCTCCAGGGATGAAATCTTCACCCTTGAACTCTTTGTTGAAACGAGCCACAACGAGTACAACATCCTTTACTTGCGGGATGCACACATGCCCTGAAACACTAATCCAAGCATCAGGAATACCAACAAGGAATTTGCATTATGTGAACCATACTTTATGATATCCCGCTATATTAGAGATGGGATCTCTTATCTTTGTGAGGGATTCCATTGTATCCTTGTTAAAGAAGAAAGGGTCTCTTATCTCTTTTTGGACCAATTCTTGGAAGGAATTTAGGATTCCCTCTAAGGATGAATGTTTGCTTGAGTGGAGGGGATCCAAGATTTTGCACACTTTTACTGATTTCTTCTATGATGGAAAGTGTGTGCTCCTCACAAAACTCGAGCTTTAAAATTGCATCTTTTATCATTTCACACTGACATTCATTTTGCATGACCAAAAAGGATACAAATTTTCAGCAGCAGATGTGAACACATTCTTGCTCACCAAGGACTCGAGAATCGAGATGACTCATGTCGATATCAATAGAAAAATTATATCCCAATGGGCTCTATCTTTCTCAATCTTAACCTTTTTCATCTTCACCTTGGAAATGGTGGTGAGGGAAAAATTGTATAGAGAGGATCTCATGAAAATTTTCCTTAACTTTTCGATAATTTTCTCCACCCATTCATCATTGGTTCACCCCCGCACAATGTTCCGTGAGTTCTCTTGATCACTTGGGGATCAAATCTATTGATAGGAGAGATAGCTTCTACCGGAGGAAGTGGTGTTACATTGGGATCCATGATTGACATCACATAAGCGAAGAAGGGTTCTCACATGCTCTTCAAGTTGCTCCACAATCTACTTATTCTCTTCATTTCTTGTGAGCAATCAAGTTGTGGAATCTTTGAATAAATGCACATCTCCTTCATGTGTGGCTTACCCCAAGGAAATCCTAGTCATCTCATAATTATCCAATGTCATCTTTCCCATAGGTTTGATCACTTTAGGACATGAAACTTCCACATACTGAGATCCAAAAGCCTCAATGAAGAATCGAGAAGTTGTTTGAGCTTTCTTAGTACACTTGGTTTTTATGTACTTTGAGATGGCCTCAAAGTTATGTGTTGTTTCCTATTACACCATTCTTGATTCTCCTCCAAGTATCTCTTGCACCCATGGGAAAGTCTCAGCTGGTGTATACACAAAATCAGGCACGAGAGGAACTCTCGGGTGCCTAATATGAAACTAAAGATTTTCGAGATGGGATGACTCAACTACCTCCGAGGAAACACCTAGATCTTGGGGATGATTAGGAGATTGAGATGAGTCAATTTCTCCTAGCTCAAGTGGCTCAATAGGATTCCTTTTGATTTCTTGATTTGTATGAATCCTCTTAGGGGAATAACCTCAATGCACTTTGTCTCCACAAACTTCCTTTTAGAATACCCTTCTGAATGAGAAGACTTGGTGACCCTATTGAGAGTTTTGAGAGGAGAAGCAAGAGACACTTGTTTGGATGGAGCCAATAGACCACCTGATTCAATGAAGGAGACCCTCTTCCACTTGAACTAATCCTTTGATCTTTGAATCACCACCATGGTTCTTTCTTTGATATCTCTAAATTCTCAGATGTTCCATGGAGTGGGAGGAAGGGGAGATGATTGAACTACTTGATACTCATGGATCAAATAGATTTGATCCATCATCGTTCATCCCTTCTACAAACCATTCAAACTTGAAATCCCTCATTTGATCTACAGTCATCCTCATGTAGTCCTACCTTCTAACCTCAAAATCATCAATGTAGTTGGCCCAATAGTCTTCAATATGTGGAATGTGTTGTAAACTTGATAAATGGAAAGTGTTAAGGTTCTTTCTACTATCAAAGTATGGCCAGGATATGTAGGAATACATATTGAAGGTTGTGAAGGATGCTTCAATTTTTGTTACATCCATTGCACTCTTGCATGAATAGATCCCCAGGGAGATAGGGAAATATACACCCTTCTTCTTCACACTTTTGCACTTGGTGTGAATGTGAGACAACTACCTGCACAACTCAATCATGATGATCTTGTCACCTAGGTACCTTGGTAACCTACTGCAAGGTGTGAGATCAAATCCTCTAACTCTAATATAGGTGAATGTGGGGAATTGGATGAAGTAACTTCCATATATTTCAATCAACCCAATTGCTTGAGGTGAAATTCGCTACTCAAGATTGCCTTCGAGTAACCTTATGACATACATGGTGAATGCATCATTCACCCTCGATAAGTGAGAGTTACTTTCCCAATATGCTAGTTGTGGATATTTCTTGTATGCTGGAGACTTTTGGCACATTTGGTGTAGAAGAGAGACCTCTGAAAGGCCTCATGTACACTATTTGAACCATGATCTAACCAAAACTTGCATACATGAATATGTTCTTCCCATTCTTGAGAGGAAAATTCCTGAGTGATGATCACCATATTGTTACCAGTGGGAATTTGCAGGCATTGAGAGATACCATTTGGAGTGAGAACTACCAACAATGAATTATCATCTACCTGAATTGTCCTTGAATCTGGGTCATAATGTTGGGCACAAGCTAGGAAAAGCTCTATGCTTTGAATAGAAAATGGATGTTCTCCAACTCTGAATAGCCCACTTGAGAATATCTTTTCCTCCATAGCTTCATAAGGTTCTCTCAACATCCTTGTTTTTAGGTCTTCCAAATCCATGTTTGTCACATCATTGTCACCCACATTAGGATACTCAATGTTTAATGTGGAAATTGGATCTTTACATGAGTATTTGAACTTCAGGGTGACGAAATCTAGTGAAATTGGCAGGAGATGGATGGATATAAAAAATTGACCAAAAACCCAACATTTACTATTTTTAGCAAGTCTTATCCCAAATGTCTATTTTAGCAAGTTTCTCAAATTGGCATTTTTGAGTGTTCTTGATATGAAAGGAGTGATGGTGACTCAAAAAGTGACTGGTTTTTTTAAACCTACTATTTTTAGCATGTGAGAACCTAGTAAAATTTATTATTTTTAGTAAGTGGTCTTATAGGTATTGGAATGATATGGGAGTGTTCTAAAAAGTTTAGTTTTGTCTCCGAATGCTTTGCTGTAAATTTCAAGGGTTTTAATCACCAAATTTTTGTAGATCTAAAAAGGTAAGTTTTATGGATGTATTTTTCTTCTAGCCATTAAAATTTATCCAGACCATCAATGGAGGAAAGATTTGAATAAAAAAGAAGGGAATTTTTGCAAGGAAGGGGTTGTCCAAATTTCATGAGATTCTCGAGGTGAAGTTTTTAAGTTATGAACAAAAAAAAAATTCAAGCATGGGGCTTTACGGAAATTCATAACAACATGCAAATGGAGTTTTTGATGGAAAATATCACATTTGAATATGAAAAAATGGCTAAGTGTTTGAGTGTTAACCATTTCTCCTCTTTGTGCACCTTAACTCATGTTTAACTCAACAAGAATTAACCTGGTTTAGTCAGGGGTTAGGGGGTGAGTTGCACTCATGCAAATATGGGATAACTAAGGTGAGGGGACAATGAGGACACTAATTTGCACTTTACATCACATTGTGACTATAGACATGTAAAATGTGTACATGATCATTTAGCAAATCATTTACTCATTATACATCATTAATCCTCTCCATCACTAACCATATAATAATTAATCGTGAGATTAATTATTACTATCCCATTATCATGCCTCGGTTATTTCCATTATTCACCCAATAATCCCATCTCATCCTTAGTCATATTAATACATCATTAATACATCATTAATATTTTCATCATCCCATTAATTAATCTCTATTACCAATTTCTAAGAATTAAAAAATTCCTACCCACCTACCCTATACCTACCCTACACCCAACTTCTCCATCTAATCACTCCAATAATCACATTTAATTTCACCTAATCCCAAGCTAAACAATCCTCCAAATCTAGAGGCTTCTATTTCTAGAAGCCTCTCAAATTTTCCCTCTTCCATATTTAAAAATTTAAATATTTCCCTCCCTCCATTGAATTTTAAAATTCAATGGAGGATTCTTCTAATCTCTAGAATTTTCCAATTCTAGATCTTTCTCCATTCTCACCCATTTTCCACCATTGATCTACCACCTACATGGAAAAATCTCAACCCTCCATTCTTCCTTCCTCTAACTATAAATAGAGGTGCCACCCTCCATGGCAACCAACTTAGGAAATTGCAAGTATATGATGCCAAAATAGTAATCAAAAGATCTCAATCTTCAAGCATTCCACCAAGAAAAATCATCACTTAACAAGGGGAGGTGCTGCCTAATTCATCCCATGTAATTGGAAACATTACAACAACCATCTTGAGCACATCCAAAGAAACAAGGGAAGAGCATTGGAGCTTGTAGGTAAGTGCAAGTATAACACTCTTTCTCCCTTCTTATCATGCTCAATCTGAGGTAGATGATAGGTGTGTTAGATTAGGAACTTGTTTGGTTTAGTTATTGGTTTGAATTTACAACTAACACCACTTTTTTCTAGATTTTGGCACCCACTATGGGGCTTACCCCCAAAAGTTTTGTTGTTTCTAATAACAATTCATATTTAAAATAAGTTGTACAAATTTGAAAAAGTTTCGTTTCGGTTTGCACTTTAAAATTTTAAATTTTCATCACGTTTTCCATTTTAGCGCCTTTTCCTCGTCATTTAGTGCCTATGCAGAAACAAGTGGCACCTTTAACTTGAAACAATGCTTTTGCACGGTGTATTGAATTCTATGGTCACATGGGTATACTTTGGCGCCTTTGCTATATTTTAGATCCTTTGTTTCTAACATTGTTTTGTTCAAAATCAACGCTTGTTTGACTTTTGGTGCCTTTGTTTGTCTTCTTTTGGCACCTTTGTGGCCTATTTTAGCGCTTTTGTTTTATGACTTTGTTCGTGCAAGTATCACCATTTTTGTTTTGTACTTTGGAACTTTTTTCTATACTTCGGTGCCTTTGTCTATATTTTAGCACTTTTGTTAATAAGTTAGCGTGTTTGTTTTGTAATAGCGCCTTTTCTATCAAACACCACCTTTGTTTGAAGTGCAATTTTACATTAATACTAATCAATCTAATCACATTTTTGGTGTTTTGGTGGTGTTTTACAGGGTTTAACATTTTGTTTTTGTAGAAATATTACAGGGATAAGGGGAAACTCCACCCATTTTAATACTCATTTTGTTTTTTCCTAACATTTGTGGTTGTAGGACCTTGATTAATTAAAAAACTAATAACCATCCTTTGTTACAACTCAAACGGTCTAGGAATATTAGGGCATAAACAACAAACTACTAATCCTTTGTTTTGCAAGACCTTTTTTAAAGGCCCCATTATATAAAATTTATTATTAATTTTTATTATCGTCTTGTGTTTATCGTATTACATATTTCTACATGATTTTATCCTGAAGATGACACCGTGTATGCTCTCCTCTCGCATCCTAGGATGATATTAAGGATCAAAAGCGGCTAATCTTCCTTTCTATTTTTATTTTTAGGGGTAATGTGACATGGAAGTGAAATCCATGCACTTACCGTAGTCTTAGGGGTCTCGTGACCATGGGCTTCACCTACATGCACATAGATACACCCCGTGTTCCGGCGAGGTATATAAATTCAAGAACAATTGTCGTAATTAGCTAAATGCTTACTTGTTTTAAGAGTGGCGTGAAGTGAGGGGATTTCATGTCCCAATACGCAGGCCTCATACAACATCCTTGATACATGGACTTAGACCCCACATACTGCAAGGTATATCGGGGACAGCCCTAGTGAGCCCGTATATCCTAGACTAGGTAGCATTTTGGCTGCATATCGAACTATAGTGCAAGGAGGCCGCACTTCCCAAGATCACTCACTAGCCAACCCCACATTGACACATAGGTGGAGAGCCAATTGTGGCACCACCGTTGGTGTGTGGTATTGAAAGCGAGCTATAGTTCAATTGCAATCTCACTTGACAAGTTAGGGTTTTTGATTGTATGACTGTACTTGTTTGAGTGTTTTTGTTGAAACCAGTGTATAACCCTCACACCAATCCTTCTAATTAAACCATACACCTATCATCCATCCATTTTGAATATAACCTTTGATCTCGATTTCGACCACGAACATCCACCATATACTTTTGACCATATTTTATCCATCACACACCTACCATTATTCACACCTTTCACGTCATCATATAAATATCCAAATAAGTAACAAAGCTTTCCACCTAATTAATAAACTTCATAATAATCAAAAATTTGACCACGCACCATTTATCCTTCATTCACCTATCATTATTCACCCTCTTTTACATCACCCTATTAATAAAATTCAAATAAATAATAAACCTTTCCACCCCATTAATAAAATTTAAAAAGCTACAAAAGGACACTCATAAACATCTCTTCCATCATACAAGATTACACATCCCCCATCCTAATCCACATAAGTTATCTCATACCACCTTACCCGATCTAAACAATCACCTCTCTCTTCATCACAAAACTTCCCTCATAATCATTTAGTGTTTCCTAATTGGTATCTCAACACTAACCTAGGCCTATAAGACTCTAAAAACTATTATATCACATACCTCTTTTAATCACAACTCTCACCACATCCTTACATCTCCACTCAAATCTATACATACATTTTCATATCTAAACACCCCACATACGATTTCTTATTGACACAACTAATCAAATCTTGTTAATCAACACCTTGCCTATGGACAAAACATCTTTACCACTTATCATATTCCTCTAAGCCCTTACATCAAGGCACATCCTAAGCCCTATTTTATTGAGGTAAAATCCTTCTTATGTCTCCTTATTACCTCCTCAAAATTTTCCATAGTATAAACAAGGTTCGATTATTGAGATTATACCTCAATCAATAAAATAAATCTTGATTATTCCTCATCTACACATCTCTCATCAATTTAACACACCCTCATCTCATTTGTACATCTCAACACCACTAGAGTCTAATGGAACCTAGGAGAATGCCTACTCGATCCCAATCAGGAAATGATGATGAAAACAACCACCAAGACATAGGACACGACATATTTAATCACAACTATTATGATGCCAATGCAGAAGAAAACCACACTCAAGGAGAAGACAAGGAAACCATGGTCAATACCAGTAGTGATGATGATTCAAGCACATATTTCATGGGAGGAAGAAGACGAGAGATGTTTAACCACTTCGTTGATAAAAACAAATATGCTCTCTTACTCTAATTATATCATATGGGAGAAAAACTTCCTCCTGATTATACTCATGACCAACTCCAAAGTCTCCTCCACGATGAAAGTGATTGCATTGGAAAATGACCACCATCCCCACATCATCGTAATCCAAATAACTATCATGTTGCATATGGGCGGGACAATAGAGATAACATCAATAATCCACATGTATCAAAAGAATCCATGGTGTCTTATCTTTAGAAAATCAGAACCAAATTGCTTTATTAGCTTCACAACTTGGTCCACAACCATCAAATGACCATGGATCCCAAAATTCCCAACATCCCAACTTCAATCCACCACCCACTGGTCCTCAAGAACCTACCTTGGAGCAAGAAATAAAGTCTATGAAGGAAATACTTCAGGGGTTGTAACTCAACACACAAGGATGAAAATACAAATTCAAGGAACTTTGTCCCTATCCATTTGACCATGATATACTACGAGTCCCTTTTCCACCATACTTCAAACCACCTAAATTCAAGAAATATAAGGGAAAAGGTGATCCTGTGAACATGTCAAGGAGTTTTATATGCTATGTCAAGAAGTATCCTACAACAAATCCTACCTATTAAGACTTTTCTCAAGAAGTCTAGGTGGTCCTACACTTGAATGGTTCCTTCATCTACCTAAGGGTTATGTTACTACATTTGGCGATTTGATTGAAAATTTTGTAAAACACTTCTCCTAAAATGTGGAACATGGTGTCACTATGATCGATCTATAAAACACTAAATAACACAATGGCAAAAGCTTCTCGTCCTTCATAAATCAATGGTGATCCCTTACTAGCCAAATTCCATGGCCTATCCCCGAAAAATAATTGGTCACTATACGTACCGAAAATTGTAGGGTACTACACCACCGAACGATGTTACACGTGCCCCAATGATGATACAAGTCTCCTTTGCAAGGTGTTTAGAATCCATAAAGGCTCGCTAAGTACCTTGCAGTATACGAGTCTCCTTACAAGGTGATCGATCTATGAAACACTAAACAACACAATGGCAAAATCTTCTCGTCCTTCATAAATCAATGGTGATCCCTTACTAGCCACATTCCATGGCCTATCCTGAAAAATAATTAGTCATTGTATGTACCCAAAATTATAGGGTACTACACCACCAAAACGATGTTACACATGCCCCAATGATGATACAGGTCTCCTTTCAAGGTGTTCGGAATCCATAAAGGCTCGCCAAGTATACGAGTGTATCCCACATGCCCCGCTCAGCCTCCACATGCCTTGTATTGTCCTTTTCCCCTTTTCTTCTTGCATTTTGTCTTCGATTGGCCGCCCCTCGGCGGCGGTCCCGTGATCGCCGCCGCATGCAGGCGGCGATCCTATACGCATTTTCTAGATCCTTCCGACGATCGCGTTAAATGTAAATATTCAAATTTACATGCTTTCTTCAACCACTTTGGCTTGCATTAATGTTTTTGGTCCCCAGTAATAGTGTTTTTCCTTTGTTTATAGTAAAAGAGATCAAATGGGAGTTACCCTCTAGTAAATACATTGGTTATAAATAGCCAACTTGTTTTTAAGCAAATGGCCCCTCATCCTCTCAATTCTCTTGTTCATTTTTTTCAATTCCTTGCTTAGAATTATGTTAGTTTCATGTTTTGCTTCCATTGTTGGCATTTTATAGGTCATATCATCTTCTTGTTTTAGTCTTGTTTCATTGCTGCTGCATACAATCAATTTAACATAGAATAGCTTCATTTCTAGACTAAAATCCATTAAATTTGCAGGTTTTGTTTTGTCACAAGGATAGTTTCTGAAACTCTTGGTACACTTGTGTTGTATTCCCGCAATAAATCCCGCTAGGAATTACATAGTCAAGCTCTATTCACTTGCGCTATCCCTCTCCTACTCGCATTGTATTCGGTCTATATCCAAAGCTGCCATTGTTCGAATACCATCTTCTGTTGATACGATCATATACTTACTTTATGGATTCACAAAGACACGAAGGAACGAGGAGCTCACACTATGGGGTGAAATCACACACATTGGATTTACCACTGTTTCTATAAACGCTAGGTTTGAGTTATCAAAGTTCTAGTTCTGACATATCAAATAGAGTAGTAAATTATTTCATTTTGGTTAAAAGTTTGCTCTCGATATCACCGGGAAGTCATGGGGATTGATAGTTTCTAAGAAAGCTGTGATTCATTCCTCACTTCGAGGTAGGATCGAGAGTCTTTTCAAATTCAAAATATATAACTGCTTAGATATTTAGGATAAAATCACAACTGCACAGGAAAATAGCCATACCAGGCTACTTTGCTTGTTTTATTACTAGATCAGTTGTCCATTTTATAAAATATAATAGAGTAGTCGTTCTTTAAATTCATTAAAATACGTCATTGAAAAATACAAAAATAGAAGAATGCTTACGTAGTGTAATACCTCTTCGTAATCAGTTTATTAAATGTTAGTTAAAAGTTGAATCACTTTGTATGACAATCACAGGACCTAGAGAGCCTAGAGAGTATATATTTGAACCCATAGTGCCTCAGCCAAATCTACTCACAACATTAATCGATATGGATCAAGACCTTAGGATACAGGTCTTTCATGCAACAACAAACTTACAAGCAATTAGTGAGCATCTAAGAGGATTAAACATTGAAGATGACAAAGCTTACACATTTTGGTCAAACCATCCAAACTATAGATTGCCTTGATAAAACATTTGAATGATTGTGCAAGGATTCGAATGAGAGCAAACATTTGGTTGCGATCCTTTGGTTCCACAACCCAACGTAGGAGACCTCCTCGTTGATATAGATACTAGCTTGTGTATTCAAGTTTCCAGAACACTTATTAGGTACTCCGAGAAAATCATACAACTTCTAGTTCTAAACATAGAGGCTGAAAAGGCATATGATTATTAGATAGTTGGGAGAAGGGATTGATTCTTCACATGACCATAATAGGTCCACAACAACCACAAACTCATGGTTGTGATCCCCAAGTCCCACAACCCAACGGGCCTACAAATCAGTTAAGTATTGACACCGACTTACGAACGCTGGTATTTAGATCCTCACCACTCCCACCAAATATTATAGTACAATTTTCCATATTAAACATAGAAGCCAATCAATCTAACATTTTTTGAGCTAGACTAGAAAACCACCCATAGTTAACTGTAAATCCACTAAACCACCTATCACTATTTTCATGACCTTGTTTGGAGATATATACGAAGCTCCCACAGGTCACTTCCCACGTATCCAACAACCAAGAAACAGGATCTCGGCAAAGCTCGACATTGATTGGAGCCTCCGAGCAGCCATTATATCTGAACGAACCATTACACCAATTCAGGTTAGGAGGGCCTTCTTCACCATAGATTCGCAGGTTCCATTATTACCTTTTAAGGATATAAGATTACCCGATTAGCTTGTCTGTATCTATTTGCATTCAACATTCACCGGCTGTCTCGACACGACCTCGGGAGGTCGGGTACAAGGAAGAGGTACTTGTAGATTCTCATGCCCACATGTCACTTTTCCATCATACAAAATTGCTGAACCCGATGTGAATAAACAGTTCTTCCTTTTATTATTTTTCATTTCTCTCATCCACCTTCACTCTTTCCCGTTATTCTACGGGTATTCATATACCCCCCGAATATGTCGGGATACGATGCATATGGCAGACCTCTCTCAGGTCTCGAAGAAAACTATAGTCAAACAAATAGGCAACCATCAACTTCGCTTTCATGCATGGGTGATAACTATGCAAGTAATTACTTGTCATCTCAAACTCCCCCTCACGTAACTAGCTCAAGGTCTTCATTCCGAATTGAGGATTTTGATCGATTTTCCAAAACACAACAACCAGAGCCATCAAGCTCTAATAATATGACGTTCTTCGGGAATCCGCTTCATCTCCTCGGGTCTTGTTCAGACCACAGATCAAGGTAGACAATTAGACCCACTCCCTTTTTAGGATGAGGGATACTTAGCACGCTTCGCTAAAAGTGAACAACGCTTCCAAAATATGTATCCACCAATAGGAAGTTTGCAAATACAATTTGATACCCTATTCCAAGAAAACACCCCCATTCCTCCACCTATGGGAAATACCCTCGGTGAATCTTGGCAAGGTAACGACCAATTCATAGCAGGGTACCATACCCCTTTACAACCTCAAGCTATACAACAAACACCCCTAAGGCAAAGCACTGCATTTTCACCAATGGAGGTCATTTCAGCCTTAGCTGAGAAGGTTAGAGGGCTGGAACTTGCTCAAGCAAACTAAAATTCATATTTTGGGCAAGCAGGAATCCCCAACCCTCCGCATCATCCTAGTCAAGTCAACCTTCTTACGGAATAGGCACGTTAGGCATGCCTCATCAAAATATTTATAGTTACCCATAAAGAAACACCAACTAGGACCACATTTTCAAACACCACTTTAGTTGAAAACATGAAACCTCCCGACTTGGCACCAAACAACCCGTGCAGAACAATGTCCCTCCTTACTTAAACATTTATTCAAAGTCACCACAAGGAGACATGTTCTCTTCTCCCGAGATGTTCGTTCAACCACAGAGATTCCCATATGTCCCTACAAACGCATATGATATGCCATATCAACAACCCATTCCACCTCAACCCCTCGGCCAGGCCCCCATCGATGGTCGAGGCCTACGTAGTAGGGACTTATTCAAAATATTTAAAAGATCCCCTAGACTTCACCATACGAAGTGTTATGCTTCCAAGACCTCTCCCCAATTTACCCAAATACAAAGGGGAAGGGGACCCAAACGCACACATTAAAGCCTATGCCACAGCCATACGAGAATTACTCCCTTGGGATGGGGTTGTTGCTAAAATATTCCTAAGACCTTAGAAGGTATTGCCCTTGATTGGTATTACGACTACAAGCCTCGATACACTCATTTAAACAACTCGTGTCAAAATTCATCAAAGCTTTCGACATGAACAAATTGTTAAGAATGAGAATCAGGGAGTTCTTGCATATTAAACAAGAACATAATGAGTCTGCTGCTCATTTTATTCAAAGATGGTGTATGGTTCTCTACTCATCAGCAAGTGCTCCAAACATGGATCAAATGGAACTATGTGATTTATTCCTTAATTCTCTCAATAGAGAGATAAAGGAAGAAGTCCAGAAGTTCCCACTAAGAACTTACAATGAAGTACTCGAGACTGCTCTCCGAATCGACCAAGCAGCGATACATAGTGGTTGTAAGACATATGGGACAAAAGGGAAATTAACCACTCCTAATCAAAACACCATGGCCTATTCTAATGTAGGGAACGCTAATCAAGGACCTAAGATCCTTAACAAAAACCGTGAGTTACAATGATGGAGTAATCGACCCAAGTTAAAAAGGAAAACGTTATAAACATTTCACCACCTAATCAACGAAATAACAATTTTACTCCAACAGTCAATGCGGTGGATTTTAATTGTCCACCACGGTAACAACAACAACAACAATGACAAATCCAAACAAAAAGTCCAAATCAAAACTCAGCTGGATATCAAAGTCAAAACCAAAGGCAACAACCTCAAAATTTTAACTCTAACAACTAGCAACCTTATCAGAATTTTGGGCCACAACAGGTTATAAATCAATAGCCTCAAAATTATAATCCCAATTTATATTGTGGCTTCCACAAGATTCAAGGCCACGATACTAGGACTTGTCATGAATACAATAAATTCATGCAGCGTTTGCCAGAAGATCAAAAGCAACTCTTTATAGATATGTTTTTAGCAAACTATGTAGTACCCACGCCAAACGCTTATGCGGGGCGGTTCCTCAAAATGCACCCCTCAAGATCTTTAATGATCCACTCCAAAACTGTCCCAACAATAACAAGCTAGATCCTAACAGAACAAATAAGGGTGTCATGATAGGAAACAATGATCATGAAGCTTCAACTTCATTAAAACCACCAGTCGCACCCCAATTAGGAACTCGACCTCAAACTAAGATAGTTGGTTTAGTGGAGTTGATACCGAGCTACCCATAGAAACCATAACAACAACACAGGGATTATTTGTCCCAACCTACTCCAAGCTATCCTTTGGAACCAAATAACAGTCAACAAATGTTGGTAAAACCCATAGGCGCTTTATGATTTAGTTAATGATTTAACTAAAACCTTCTCGCACATCTCCTTCTTAGATTTGTTAAAGAACTCTCCCGCCCATAGGGCTGCTCTCTTAGAAGCGTTAGGCCTTGGTCATTTAATCAACATCACTCCTCCCCGAAACACAAGTAAACCATGTGGATTTTGACATTTATCCTCCAGGGCAGCCAGATAGGGATACATAATTTTATATTCGATATAAGCAAAATGCCAACAGACGCTGAAATTGCACGAAGAGGCGACCCAGCTTTACATTTACAAGTTTGGGTCTACAATAATTATGTTAAACGTGCAATGGTTGACGATGGGGCAGCAGTTAATATAGTCCCCTTCAATTTTCTTCAAAAGTTAGGATATGGAGAGACAAACTGTTCCACGACGCGAAATACGCTAAGAGGTTATGATAGCCTCAAAGCCACTTCGATTGGAACCATAGTTTTACTAGTCACTTTAGGACCCAAGACGGTCCTCACCGAGTTTTATATTATAGATCGGGAAACCAATTATAATATGATCCTTGGTCGGCCATGGATACACCGCATGAAGGCAATCCCTTACACACTATTCCAAGAAATAAGATTTCTACACTCAGGGAAAATATTCGTGGCACAAGGTGACCCAAAACCATTCAATATACACCTAGCTGATTTGAAGAAAAGACCCGCGTTCACTTCGAGTTTGAACTCCCAACAAATCAACTCATCAAACCAAATAATTCAAAACCAAAAGAAGAATTGATACCCACCACGGAGTTGAAGATTACAAATCCAAATAAGGACATTTCGGCACTCAAAAATGATACCAATGTTATAAAAACAAAGTGTCATTAGGGACTACCGCCAAAATTGTCGAATTGCTGGAGAAAGACTCACCTATTCTCCTACCATTTGATTCCATGGGTATGGGACACACCCGGGAATTGCTTCTCTTCCATCGACGGCAATTTACTATGATAGAGGTAACCGAAGTAGAAGAAATAGCTATGACAGATATCCCAACATCCATTTTTCCAAACAAGTATTGGACTCTCCACTTCGATGGAGCTAGATGTCACTTTGGAGATGTGGTGGGAGTAATCTTTGCTTCACCCGAGGGAAAGATCCCACCTTTCACCTTTAAATTAAACTTCAATGCACAAACAACGGGGCGAGTATGAAGCTCTTTTCCTTGGCCTCATTCTAGCTAAAAGAATGGGTATCGACAACATTAGAGTGCTAGGAGACTCACAATTGGTTGTAAACCAAGTCTTTGAGGTATATGAAACTAGAGTTGAACACTTACAACTATATAAAACCGCGGTATTAGATCTACGTAAGGGATTTAGCTTCATATCAATTGAAGCAATCCCGTGAGATCGAACCTTCTTGCGACTCGATAGCAACCTCGGCTTCCCGCTTCACCCCAAATAGTGAGTTGGAGGATACAAATTTCACGGTATCACTGCACCGAGCCATTAGTGCGTAAAATACCAACAAACTCACTCCTAACTCATGGAGAGGCCGAGAATGATTTTTCCATTATAGATCACTTTGACGATGATAGAGTTACTCTTGAATATCTAAACGCCTATGCACGAGCTACACCTTTCTCACCGTATAGTTGATCTTTCCTTAATACCACATTCATCTTCCTATTTTGGAAATCCCATGGTAGAGTCTTCTCACAAGGATCTCGATATCTACGAGATAGAAGACAAAGAAAGTTTGGAACTACCTCCAGCCCCACCTGAATTTGAAGAAGGTAATGCTTCCTTAATAGAAGAAACCATTGACATAAACATTGGAACGGAGGAAGAACCAAATTTTTTTAAGTTGGGATCCTCGTTAACTCCAGAGGAGATAGAAATACACACCCAAATCCTCAAAGAACATCAAAAGGATTTTGCATTTAATTATAAAGAAATGACGGGCATTACACCACAAGTCGCGGTACATAATCTTGTCACTAAACCAAATGCAAAGCCAATTAAACAAAATTCAAGACCAATGAAGCCAAAAGTGGCTCTCATAGTAAAAGAGGAAGTAATAAAACTTCTCCAAGTAGGATTCATCAAGCCCGTTGACTATTCACAATGGGTGTCTAATATTGTCCCTGTCCTAAAAAGAATGGGAAGATATGCATTTGCATAGATTTTTGGGATATTAACAAAGCTTGTCCCAAGGATGACTTCCCATTACCATCCCTTGATGTTATCATTGATGCAACAACTGGATTTGAACTTTGTCCCTCATGGATGGGTTCTCAGGGTACAATTAAATTAAAATATCTAAACAAGATCAAGCCAAAACTACATTCATAACTCCCTGGGGAACTTATTGCTACGTTGTCATGCCATTTGGTCTTAAGAATGACGGCACTACGTATTAGCGGGAAATGACATATATATTCCACGATCTTATCCATAAAATTGTGGAATCATATGTGGATGACTTGTTGGCCAAGGCCAAGAAATGTTGTGATCATCCAAAAGTGTTCATATCATCCTCTCACGATCAATTAAATATGGCGTCACATTAAACCCAGAGAAGTGCGTGTTTGGTGTGACAGGAGGCAAAATTTTGGGCTACATTATATCTTCACGAGGGATTGATGTTGATCTAGCCAAAATACGAGATGTTCTTGAAATGATCCCACCATCGGACGAGTGCAGAATCGGTTCATTTCTTGGGAAACTCGATGTAATCTGCAGTTTCATCCCGCATCTAAGTTTTGCCATTCATCCAATCAACAATCTATTAAAGAAATATTATAGCATTGATTGGACTGAAGAATGCAACGAGGCCTTCGAAGTAGTTAAACGCTTCTTGTTGACTCCACCCACGCTAATATCTCCCAAACTAGACCGTCCTTTGATCCTATACTCACAAGCCACTCATGCCTCATTGGCTTGCATGTTGGCTCAAGAAGACGATGATAAATGGGAACGTGCGGTCTATTTCATTAGCTGAACATTGCTTGATTATGAAACACGTTACACACAGGCAGAGAGAGAATGCCTTTCCATAGTCTTTGCAACAAAATGTTTAAGACATTACATGTTAAACCAAGAAACGAGGGTCATTGTAAAAACAGATCATTTACGAACATTTCTCACACAAGGGTCTTTATCTAAAAAGGTTGGACGTTTCATAACCTTAATGGGCGAATTTGAATTGACGTTCGTAAACCAAAAATCCGTTAAGGGACAAATCATTGCAGATTGGTTAGGTGACGATCCACCACTAGATGGAGGTGATCGATAAATCTGTACTTTCCGATGAGTGTATATACTTCATCGAAACTAGGCCTCCCATTTCTACATGTCCTGGTATACCATCAATTTTATCATGGACCATACATACCCGGAAGGTACCACATCACAACAAAGAAGGTGGTTACGAATTATTACCACTAAATATGTTGTTTTAGAACAAATCCTCTATCGTAAATCCTTCGATGACATGCTTCTAAGATGCATCGACATAGAAGAATCCAAGAAGATTCTTCATGAGTCCCACAATGGGATATGTGGAGGCCACTTCGGTGGTCACGCCACCACTCGCAAAATACATCGGATGGGCTATTTTTGGCCCACTCTCAAGCATGACGCGGTGGAATTTGTACGTAAGTGCCACAAATGACAAGAATTTTCTCACGAGATTCACATACCAGACAATCCTGCACCCAAATAGCGAATACTCTGTGGCCTTTCTCCACATGGGGTCTGGACTTGATAGGGAAGTTCTCTCCTCATCAACCGATGGCCATAATTTTATAATTACAATCATGAAATATTTTACCAAATGGGTGGAGGCCATGCCTCTCACCACTGTCTAGGCTCGGTAATTGCCAAATTCATTCTGAATCAAATTATCTGCAGGTATGGTGTCCCACAAGTCATTATCTCAGATAATGGCACGTCCTTTAAAAACAACGAAGTTCGTGAGTTATGTAGCAAGTTCAAGATAAACCATCACACGGCCTCTCTTTACTATCTTCAAGCCAATGGGTAGGCCGAAGTGACAAACAAAACATTAAAGGCTATTCTCCTCAAAATGGTCAAGGAGAACAAGTGAGATTGGCATCTAAAACTATATCCGGCCTTGTGGGCCCATCGAACCTCGGTAAGAACACCAACAGGAGCAACTCCTTTCTCATTGGTATTCGGGGCAGAAGCAGTTCTCCCACTTGAGGTTGAAATACCCAGTCTCCGCATCTCATTACAAGGGATTTTGGATGAAGAAACTTATAGGGAGGCATGCCTCTCTCAACTAGAAAGCCTTGACGAGGCCAGGTTAAATGCCGAACAACGGCACAGAGCCTATGCTGACCGGATGTGCCAACAGTATAACAAAAAGGTCTATGAGAGAGAAATATAAGAGTGAGATCTAGTTCTAAGGCTCGACAACCAAATCGATAAGAAAACCAACGAAGAAAGAAAGTTCTGGCCCAAATGGTTGGGCCCATACTAAGTCATGAAAGACTACGAAAACGGTGTGTATCTCTTGTGCACACTAGAAGGTGAGGAATTTGGTGAAACTGTCAATTCCTTGCATCTTAAATGGTTTTATGCATAAAACATCAAAATCATTACTTGTACATTATAGCTACCTACATTACATTAGTCTTTTAGCATTTGTTTCATTTTGTCCATTTCATAAAAGTGATAGTCCAGAGCTTACTCTTAAAAACAATATGTTACAAATTTCGAACGTATTGCAAAAGCATTCAAAACCCATCCCTTCAAATATCATCAAGTATTTTCAAATCTTCTCATCGGGTTCGACAGAAACAAACATTAACGAAAACCATACCAAGGCTGCGCATACTTGGCTTTGCTCTTTCTTCCTACTAGGTGAAGTTGTCCTTACCTACATCTGCTCTGAAGCTTCTTGGTGTCACATCTATCCCTCTTAAATCTCTTTGAACGAAAGGATATCCCAAATTCATAGATCAAAAATGACAAAACCAAATGAAATCAAAAGCACCAAGCAAAAAAAATATTTTATTTTACACACTTCTTTGCCCCATCAACCTTCGGTGATAAGCCCACATCTCTTCTTGGTGGTGTGAGGTTGGGAAAGGAAAGAAGTGCCCTTACTTGCCTATATCTTTCCTATGGTGACAAACCCATGCTTCTTACTAGTGGCATGAGGCAGGGTGCGGGGTCAGTCACACAAATTAACGAATCTTGGTATGCTAAAAACACAAATCAAATTCTATTAAGAGAAAACAAATATCCAAATTCCAAAGACATCAAATCCTCAAAACCAAATTTTGTCAATCAAGTTGCCATTTATGAATCTAAGTCTAGATAAACTGGAAAGTAAGTGGCCTTCTAAGCATGGTAGTAGTTACGAGTAGGATGGGTTGGTAGGTCCAAATTTGGTTTACATTCTTATGCAGTTTGTCTGTCTCTCATTATTCCATTCATCCAAACTCATACAACTTGTGCCCTTCCTAACTCTTGGTGTTGAGCCCTCGCATCTTACTAGTTGCGTGGATTTGGGATTAGGCAGGTTCATCTCATTATCACTATGCATTCATCACGTTTTCCAACATAGGAAGAATTTACAAATATTTCCCAAAGAGTTTAAAACTTAAGTACTACCATATGTTAGTATCATCTCATATCAACATTACAACAAGCATAAAAAGTAAGACATCTTGTTTACCATCATTTGTTATCCATTGCGTACATTCTAAAAACATGAAAAAAATGTTCTAAAAACATCTAAGTACACATTTGGAAACGAGTCACAAAATTCTAGATGCCAAGAGTCTAGATCCAAAGATATATATATATATATATATATATATATATATATATATATATATATCAAGTTTCATATACAATGCCATCATGCTCTAGGCATGGTCAAAACGCTCAATGAGCCCGAAAAGTATAAAAACACTCGTATAGATATCTCGACAAGAAGCTACAAAATAGTCTCTCAATCCCTATGGGTTCTCTCGGAGGGTGTGTGACCACGCTAGGACTCGGCTACGCCGGCGCTCCGAATGCACCGAGGCTCGCGGTCATGACCAGTAGTTTCCATCTCATTACGAGAATGAATCCTCCTCATCAAGCGCTTCGTTGTCTCAGATCCAGCCTACCTCCATGCGAAGAGAAGTCATGATCTTCGCCACATTCCAAATAGAGGCAAAAACATCGCATGCCCTCTTGTGGCTGCTAAGGGCTCCCCCATGTCCACGGAAAGCTCAACTCAAGTCTTCTCCAGGGGAGAAGCAAGGCATCGATGCGTGCTCGGCATGAATCAAGTCTCGCCACTCATCGGTAGTTCTTGCAAATAAAGGAAAAACAAGTTAGAAGACGATCAACGATAGAACCAAGAGTAAACAAAACGAAAGGAAATAACAAACTAAGACAACTCTAACTCAAACAAATGTCAAGAGAAGAGTGACAACTCACTCAGATCTCCGGGCCTCCAAGAAGGATCTCAGGATCGCGCCCACCACTAACGCCGAAATTGATTGGTGTCCCTTTCCCACATCTAGGCCAATGTGACGGCCTACAAATGGACTCGCCATCTCCACCTACGTCCTAAGAGAGTAACTCCTCTAAGACAAGAGTCACCCTCTCCACGCTTTGCTCCACCTTCTCAACCCGTAGGATCTCCTGAGTGTCATGCCACTTGGGATCACTATCATCTCCCCCACCCATCTCGTTGATCTCCATCTCCTCTGTCTCCTCCTCCTCTCCCCCTGTGAACTCCTCAAACTCAAAGTTCATGTCAATGGGCTCATCACTGCTATGGGCGGGACCGGTGGCAATCCGAAGTAAGGGTGCTTGAGGAGCACCGGCTCTCCCTCGAGCACGTACCACCCTCCTGGCCGTAATAGGAACACCGGGCATAATAGTAGTCCAACCTCGGCCTCAGGACCTCCCCGAGCCTCACGAATAGATCTATATCTTGGCCCCATCGGAGGAAGCATGTCACTTTGTAGGGAGGCCTAATCTGCTACGGTACTGTCAAAAGGGTGGATCTCCAACTTCCTCGCGCCGCCTATCAACCGTAGGTGGTGTGCGATAAGAAATCAAAGTAACGGTCTCCTCTCCCCATACCCTGCCATGGCCTGATAAGGAGTGGCCTCCATGTCTGCAGTGGTCAAGGAGGCCACAGTGGGTGAGGTGCTCTAGAAACTGTCATCCCCATCCACCTCGCTGCCCTGATGGCCCCGAGATCATCTACCTCTACACCTCTCCCATATGGGATAATGTGCTCATACACCCAACTCATGACAAGATTCAGGTGGCTCGGTGGTGATCCTGTAATCGGACTACCTTGTATAAATCATGATAGGTAGTCCCGGGATATCTTCCCCCCAAGCATAGACACGTCCATGGCCCTCATTATGTGTGATAATGGGAGCCAACAAATATAAGAGGGTATCCCCTCCCTTGTCCCCGATCAGTCTAGATGCAAGGATGCCCATGATGGCCTTGCAGAGCAAGGGAATGTATGACTCAATAATAGAGCAGATCCTCATGCCCTTCTTCGATCCCATCGATACAACCGCATCTCCCATGTAGGTGGCTCACTAAACCACTTGTGATCTAGATATTGTTGTCTTAAGAGACAGCCGCTGCCCAAGGATCGGAACCCCCAGTATACGGTAAACATCCTCCAAGGTGATGGACCACTAACCCCTAACTCCTAGCAATCGGAAGGTGTTCCAATCCGCATCTTAGTATGAAAATAAGTCACATAGAATGTAACTAGCGGAGTGCAACGTGTGGGACTCCGGCAATCCTCCAAATACCCGCCCTCCTCTGAGAGTATCCCACTCTTTCTCGGGAGAGTGCCTCTAACACCGCTAGAGCCAATCACACTCCCTCTCCTCTCTTTAAGCTCCATCTAATATACTCCTCCTTTTGCATACACCCAAAAACACAAAAAGAAGTGAGTTAGTATCAAATTCCAATTGAAAAGACTACTAAAAACATGTGAAAGTGCAAAAAATGCAAAAATAAATAAGGTAAAGCATTGTTTTGTCACTTTGTCACGGACCGCCGCCCTATGCAGAGCGGCGGTTCCGTAACCACCGCCTTCTAATGCGGCGGTCCTATCCCACAAACTTAAAACGGTCGTATACCCTAAAAAATGCTTTAAAACAAGCAAAGACACATTTTTTGCTAAAATGAAAACCTACCTTATAGATGCCTTCGCCCCCTAGAGACACGTTTAAAACTAACATTTTCAAAAATGACCCCCGAGAGAATCAAGAGAACTAACTCGAGACTTCGCGGTCAATGTTCCGCTCTTGAGGCATGATCAATATCTCACCACGAATGTTTTGACTATACGCTCATCGAAAACCATCACCGTGGGTCCCAGAGCTCAAAAACTATCAAATCAATCCACACAAATGAATAGTAAAATGACTTCATTTTATATAAATAGTCCTCTTAATTTGATTTTGAATGTCTTTTTCTGCGGGTCTGAGGCCTTGTGAGGTAAGTTCTAAACCCCGCGTAGATGGTAAGTCCTCTTTTCATGTTAATTCAATCTTATTTCTCAATTTGTTTTATCTAGCTACACTTGAGTCCCCTTTTTCATTTTACAGGTAGCGGGATCTTGGATGGCGACTTTCCAGCACACAAGTGTGTCAGGTATAACTCCTAACTCCCCATTTTGGGACCGCCATACTCGGATCCACCATTTTACGCCTCTTCATGGCTAAGACGCTTCTCCGAGGGGGCAATATGTACGTACCTAAAATTATAGGGTACTGCACCGCGAAACGATGTTACATGTGCCCCAATGATGATACAGGTCTCCTTGCAAGGTGTTTAGAATCCAGAAAGGCTCACCAAGTATACGCTTGTATCCCGCATGCCCCGCTTAGCCTCTGCATGCTTTGTGTTGCCCTTTTTCCCCTTTTCTTCTTGCATTTTGTCTTCAGTGACGAAACCGCCGTCTGCTGTGGTCTCGTGACTCGCTGCTAAGGACATGGTGGTAGTCCCGTAACTACCGCCCTACATAGGGCAGCTGGTCCTGTACGCATTTTCCAGATCCTTTTGATGATTGCATCAAACATAAATCTTCAAATTTACATGCTTTCTTCAACCACTTTGGCTTGCATTAATGTTTATAGTAAAAGAGATCAAATGGGAGCTACCCTCTAGTAAATGCATTGGTTATAAATAGCCAACTTGTTTTCAAGCAAATGGCCCCTCATCCTCTCAATTCTCTTGTTCAGTTTTTTTCAATTCCTTGCTTAGAATTATGTTAGTTTCATGTTTTTCTTCCATTGTTGGCATTTTAGAGGTCATATCATCTTCTTGTTTCAATCTTGTTTCATTATTTTGCTACATACAATCGAGTTTAACATAGAATAGCTTCATTTCTAGACTAGAATCCATTAAATTTGCGGGTTTTGTTTTGTCACAAGGATAGTTTCTAAACTCTCAAGTACACTTGTGTTGTATTCTTCGCAATAAATCCCACTAGGAATTACATAGTCAAGCTATGTTCACTTGCGTTATCCCTCTCCTACTCGCATTGTATTCGGTCTATATCCAAAGCTCTTATTATTCGAATACCATCTTCTCGTTAATACGATCATATACTTACTTTCTGGATTCACGAGGACACAAAGGAACGAGGAGATCACACTTGAGGGGATGAAATCACACACAACCGGATTTACCACTATTTTGTAAAACCCGGGTTTGATCTATCAAAGTTCTAGTTACGACATATCAAATAGAGTAGTGAATTATTTCATTTCGGTTAAAAGTTTGCTCTCGATATCACCAGGGAAGTCATGGGGATTCATAGTTTCGAGAAATTGTGATTCATTCCTCACTTCGAGGTAGGATCGAGAGTCTTTTCAAATTCAAAATATATAATCGCTTAGATATATAGGATAAAACCACAATGCACAAGCAAATAGCCATACGGGCTACTTGGCTTGTTTTATTACTAGATTAGTTGTCCATTTTATAAAATATACTAGAGTAGCTGTTCTTTAAATTCATTAAAATACATCATTGAAAAATACAAAAATAGAAGAATGCTTACGTTGTGTAATACCTCTTTCGTAATCGAGTTTATTAAATGTTAGTTAAAAGTTGAATCACTTTGTATGACAATCACATGACCTAGAGAGCCTAGAGAGTATATATTTGAACCCATAGTTCCTCAACCAAATCTACCTACAACATTAACTAATATAGATCAAGACCTCGGGATACAGTTTTTCGTGCAACAACAAACTTATAAGCAATTAGTGAGCAAATAGGAGGATTAAACATTGAAGACGACAAAGCTTACATGTTTTGGTCAAACCATCCAAACTATATATTGCCTTGATAAAACATCCGAATGATCGTGCAAGGATTTGAACAAGAGAAAAAATTTAGTTGTGATCCTTTGGTTCCACAACCCGACACAGATACCTCATCGTTGATATAGATACTTAGCTTGCGTATTCAAGTTACTGAACACCATTAGGTACTTCGAGAAAATCATACAACTTCTAGTTCTAAACATAGAAATTTGAAAAGGCATACGATTACTGGATAGTTGGGAGAAGGGATTGATTCTTCACATGACCATAATAGGTCCACAAAAACCACGAACTCACGGTTGTGATCCCCAAGTCCCACAACCCAATGGGCCTACAAATCAGTTAAGTATTGACACCAGCTTACGAATGCTAGTATTTAGATCGTCACCACTCCCGCCAGATATTATAGTATAGTTCTCCGTATTAAACATAGAAGTAAATCAATCTAACATTTTCTAGGCTAGACCAGAAAACCACCCATAATTAACTATAAATCCACTAAACCACCTATCACTATTTTCATGACCTTGTTTGGAGATATATACGAAGCTCCCACAGGTCACTTCCCACGTATCCAACAACCAAGAAATAGTATCTTAACGCAGAGCTCAACATTGATTGGAGCCTCCGAGCAGCCATTATATCCGAACGAACCATTACACCAATTCAGGTTAGGAGGGCCTTCTTCGCCTTAGATTCGCAGGTTCCATTATTCCTTATTGAGGATATAAGATTACCCGATTAGCTTATTTGTATCTATTCACATTCAACATTCACCGGATAAACTCGATCGACCTCGGGAGGTCGGATACGAGGAAGAGGTAATTGTAGATTCTCATGCCCGCATGTCACTTTTCCATCGCATAAATATTATTTCTTGGAATAGCGTGGAAGGGATTGCCTTCATGCGGTGTATCCATGGTGACCAAGGATCATATTATAATTGGTTTCCCGATGTATAATATAAAACTCGGTGAGGACCGTCTTAGTTCCTAGAGTGACTAATAAATGTCATCTTCAAATGGGGTAGGACCGGCAAAGAATCCAGTAAGGGTGCACGAGGAGCACGGCTCTCCTCGAGCACGTACCACCCTCCTAGCCGCAATAGGAACACCGGGCATAATAGTAGTCCAACCCTAGCTTAGGACCTCCCAGAGCCTCGTGAATAGATCTATATCACTGCCCCGCACGAGGAAGCATTTCACTATAGGGAGGCCGAATCTGGCGTGGTACTCTATCAAAGGGGTGGATCTCCAGCTTCCCCACCCTATCTATCAACTGGTGGTGGTCGATAAGCAATCAAAGTAACGGTCTCCTCTCCCCATACCCCTGTCATGGCCTGATAAGGAGTGGCCTCCATGTCTGCAGTGGTCAAGGAGGCCACTGGCTGGTGAGGTGCTCTAGAAACTATCATCCGCATCCACCTCACTGCCTTGACGGCCTTGGGATCCTCTACCTCTACACCTCTCCCATATGGGATAATGTGCTCATACACCCAACTCATGACAAGAGTCGGGTGGCTCAGTGACTGTCCTTGTAATCGGACTACCCTGTATAAATCATGATAGGTAGTCCCGAGGATATCTACTCCCCAAGCATAGACATGTCCATGGCCCTCAATCTGTGTGATAATGGGAGCCAAACAATATAAGAGGGTATCCCCTCCCTTGGCCCCGATCGATGGATGCAAGGATGCCCATGATGGCCTTACGGAGCAAGGGAATGTCTGACTCAATAATGGAGCGGATCCTCACGCCCTTCTTCGATCCCATCGATACAACTACATCTCCCATGTAGGTGGCCCACTAAACCACCTGTGATCTAGATACTTACTGCTTGAGACACACCACCACCTGAGGATCGAAACCCCAATATTCTGGTAAACATCCTCCAGGGTGATGGACCACTCACCCCTAACTCCTTGAAATCGGAAGGTGTTCCGATCCGCATCCTAGTATGAAAATAAGTCACATAGAATGTGACTAAAGCGGTAACATGCGGACCTAGGAAATCCTCCAAATACCAGCCCTCTGAGAGTATCCCGCTCTGCCTGGGAGAGTGCCTCTAACACTGTTGGGAGCCAATCACACTCCCTCTCCCGGCTCCATCTAATATACTCCTCCTTCTGCATACACCCAAAAACACAAAAAGAAGTGAGTTAGTATCAAATTCCAATTAAAAAAGTACTAAAAACATGTGAAAGTGCAAAAAATGCAAAAATAAATAAGGTAAAGCATTGTTTTGTCACTCTGTCACGGACCACCGCCTTGTGCAGAGTGGCGGTTCCATAACCACCACCTTCTAAGGCGGAGGTCCCATAACAGCCTGCCATGCACAAGGCGGCGGTCCTATCTCGCAAACTTAAAATTTTCGTATACAAAAAAATGCTTTAAAACAAGAAAATACACCTTTTTTGCTAAAATGAAAACGTACCCTATGGACGCCCCCTAGAGACACATTTAAAACTAGTGTTTTCAAAAATGACCCCCGAAAGAAAGATTTCATCATTTCCACATTTTATGTCTAAAAATAATAAATCGAGAAGAACTAGCATGAGACTTAATGGGTCAATGTTCCGCTCTTAGAGGCATGATCACTATCTTACCACAAATGTTTTGACTATACTCTCATCGAAAACCGTCACCGTGGGTCCCGAGCTCAAAATCTATCAAATCAATCCACGCAAATGAATAGTGAAATGACTTCATTTTATATATATAGCTTTCTAAATTTAATTTTCATTGTCTTTGACGAGTATCGGAGCACCGAAGGAGGTAAGTTTTAAACCCGCATAGATGGTAAGTGCTCTTTTCATGTCATTTCAAATTGACTTTATTTTATCTATCTCGCACTTGAGTCCCCTTTTTCATTCTATAGATAGCAGGATCTTGATGGCAACTTTTTTGAGCACATGGGCGCGTAAGTATAACTCCTAACTCCCCATTTCAATTCTTTGCCATACTCGGATCCACCGTTTTACACCTCTTCATGGCTAAGACGCTTCTCCGAGGGGGCAATATGTACGTACCCAAAATTGTAGGGTACTTAGACACTTGCGCCCCTGTAACGATGTTACACATGCCCCAATGATGATACAGGTCTCCTTGCAAGGTGTTCGAAATCCAGAAAGGCTCGCCAAGTATATGCTTGTATCCCGCATGCCCCGCTCAGCCTCTGCATGCTTTGTTTTTCCCTTTTCCCCCTTTCTTTCGTGTATTTTTCTTCATGTGAAATAGCCACCTGCCAGGCGGCAGTCCGTGACCGCCGCCAGGGATAACCGCCGCCCGCATAGGGCGGTGATCCTATGCATTTTCTAGATCCTTCTGATGATCACGTCAAACATAAATCTTGGATTTTACATGCTTTCTTCAACCACTTTGGCTTGCATTAATGTTTTAGTCCCCTAGTAATAGTGTTTTTCCTTTGTTTATAGTAAAAGAGATCAAATGGGAGTTACCCTTTGGTAAATGCATTGGTTATAAATAGCCAACTTGTTTTCAAGAAAATGGCCCCTCATCCTCTCAATTCTCTTGTTCAGTTTTTCAATTCCTTGCTTAGAATTTTGTTAGTTTCATGTTTTGCTTCCATTGTTGGCATTTTAGAGGTCATATCATCTTCTTGTTTCAAGTCTTGTTTCATTGTTGTTGCATACAATCAGTTTAACATAGAATAGCTTCATTTCTAGACTAGAATCCATTAAAGTTACAGGTTTTTGTTTTGTCACAAGGATAGTTTTTGAAACTCTCGGTACACTTGTGTTGTATTCCCTGATAAATCCCGCTAGGAATTGCATAGTCAAGCTCTGTTCACTTGCGTTATCTCTCTCCTACTCACATTGTATTTGGCCTATATCCAAATTTGCCATTGTTCGAATACCATCTTTTGTTGATACGATCATATAATTACTTTTTGGATTCATGACGACACGAAGGAACGAGGAGGTCACACTGAGGGATGAAATCACACACAACCTGGATTTACCACTGCTGTTACAGTAAATGCCGTGTTTGAGCTATCAAAGTTCTAGTTATGACATATCAAATAGAGTAGTGAATTATTTCATTTCGGTTAAAATTTTGCTCTCGATATCACCGGGGAAGTTGTGGGGAGTGATAGTTTCTAAGAATCTGTGATTCATTCCTCACTTTTGAGAGGTAGGATTGAGAGTCTTTTCAAATTCAAAATATGTAAGCTTAGTAGTTATTTAGGATAAAATCACAATTGCACAAGCAAATAGCCATACAGGGCTACTTTGCTTGTTTCATTACTAGATCGGTTGTCCATTTTATAAAATATACTAGAGTAGATGTTCTTTAAATTCATTAAAATACGTCATTGAAAAATACAAAAATAGAAGAATGCTTACGTAGTGTAATACCTCTTTTGTAATCAGTTTATTACATGTTAGTTAAAAGTTGAATCACTTTGTATGACAATCGCAGGACCTAGAGAGCCTAGAGAGTATATATTTGAACCCATAGTGCCTCAAACCAAATCTACCTACAACATTAATCGATATAGATCGGGACCTCGGGATACGGGGCTTTCATGCAATAACAAACTTACAAGCAATTAGTGAGCAACTAAGAGGATTAAACATCGAAGACAACAAAGCTTACACATTTTGGTCAAACCATCCAAACTATAGATTGCCTTGATAAAACATCTGAATGACTGTGCAAGGATTCGAACAAGAGCAAACATTTGGTTGCGATCCTTTGGTTCCACAACCCAACGTAGGAGACCTCCTTGTTGATATAGATACTAACTTGCGTAACAATACCATTAAGCTCATAGCCAAGGTAGATCCACTCAAGTATCTACTATTCAAAACATTTTTAATAGGGCACATGACGAAATGGATCATGCTTTTCAATGAGTTCGACATCAAATATGTTAATCAAAGCGCTATCAAAGGAAAAGTCCTGATAGATTAGCTCACAGAAGCTCTAGTTTTTTATTCCACGCCCTTGAATACATGGTTCCTAGATGAATCTATATTCACCATTGAAGAATCGACACATGGACATTATACTTTGATGGATCTTTTACACATCACGGCTCAAGAGAAGGCATTCTCTTTATTACACCCCAAGGAGATCTAATCCCCAAGGCCTTTTAGCTTACTTTTCCTTGCACCAACAATATAGCTAAATACGAGGCACTCATAGTTGGACTAAGAATGATCATCCAATGGAATATCAAAACTCTCAATGTATTTGGTGACTCACAACTAATAATCAAACAGGTAAATGATGAATATTCTACCAAAGACGATAAATTGGTTCCTTACAAAAGAATGGTGGATAGTTTCAAGGCTTACTTCCAACACATCCAGTTTGAGCAAGTCTCCCCGAGCAAGTAAAAATTAGCAGATGTAATGGCAACCATTGGTTCTCTACTGGACATGCCTTCAGATGCCTCTAATTCACAATTCTTGGTTGAGAAACTCATGACATTGGCCTATGACCACCAATCGAGATGGTATGTGAGATTGTTGGTCTTAACTCTCCATGGTGCCATGACATCTACACATACCTTCATGACCACACCTTTCCACCCAACCTCCCTCGTAACCACTATAAATCCTTCATCCAATGTGTCTCTGCTTAAACATCCTTGACACACCTATATCATTGAATCTTTGATGGAACTTTTTTACGATGCCTTAATTCTCAAAAAGTGAATTGGCTCTGTCGACACTAAAATTTTCCTCCGTAATTTCTATTTCATTAATGTATGTATTAGGAATAGGATGTTGTTAAATGTAATTAGTAGTAATGTCTGATAGAAGATAATGGCGCCGTTAGTACGGTGCAGCGCCAATAATGTAGAGTACGATAACAATCAAAGTACAATATGAATGTTGTAAAAGTAAATATTTGTCGTAAGTGGTCCGGTAATGTTAAAATGTCAAAGCCGGGATAAGTAGAGAAGTAGGGTCTACATGATTAGGAATTAGAAATATTATATTGGTAATAAGGACAAGGAGTGAGGTCATAAATATTTTGTGTATTTTATTTGTAAAAAGTCTAAAAATGTGGAACCCATGTGAAATGATAAGGTTTATCTTATCTTAAAAGATAAGCTTACATGTACGGATAAGAGTTAAGGTATGGAATATGATTCGTCAGTGGATTTCTTATCTTATCTTAGAGATAAGATGGATAAGCCTAGAAGTTCTATAAATAAAGAGGCCACCCCCCTCATTTAGCATAGAAGGAAGTAGTGAGAAATATTGTATGAAGTGTGTAAAGGAAGCCATCAGTTTAAAGGTGTGTTGAAGAAGCCATTAAGAGGTGTAATTGTAAAGTTTCTCCCATAGTATAGGTGGAAGGCAAGTGAATTCAATAACACTTGAAGTACCTCATGGGTGATATTGTAACAATTTCATGTTAATATTATAATTTACTTTGATATTTCAGATTTGTCATCATTCCGTCTTATCATAGTCGATGGTATTCTTGTGTTATGTTTGTTGTTTTGTTTCCAAATTACATCCACCAAGCTAAAGGTCAGTGCATTAGTAAATAATCATAGACGAGGAGTTCCCGGTGAAGAATTATCATAGTGCTTAGGATTGGTGATGACAGCTCTCCCCAAGTTCACATTGGCATTTGTGGTGCTCACACCAGTGGTGTGGTACTTTCTAAAAAAATTGTGAACCGGATACTACTGGCCTACCATGGAGAAAGATGCATGTTCATATGTCCGCAAATGTGTCCCATGTCAAAAACATGCCAACCTTATCCATGTGTCATCCCAAGCTTTGTAACCTATTACTACTCCATGGCCCTTTTCCACTTGGGGTCTCAATCTCATGGGAAAGTTAAATCCCACCTCATCCGATGGTCACAAATTTATCATTACTGCCACGAAATACTTCACTAAATGGGTTGAAGCCATCCCACTTACCTATGTTATTGGAAAACAAATATCCAAGTTCATCCTTAATCACATCATTTACCACTATGGTATTCCATTCGCCCTCATCACGAACAATGGTAAATCCTTCAAAAATTGATAAGTCCATGAGCTTTGTGACCATTTCCACATCAAACTCAAATTCTCCACCCCGTATTACCCACAAGGCAATGGTCAATCTGAAGCATTTAATAAAATGCTAAAGTGCATCCTTAGTAAAATTGTAAGTCAAGCAGGATGAGATTGGCATACACAAATATATCCAACCTTATGGGCCTATCGCACCTACACTGGCTCTAATCCATACTCCTCATCTTTGTCCCTCAAGCAATTCTACCTATTGAGATTGAGCTCCCTTCCCTCTATTTCTCTCTAACACCTCATTGATGATGAAGACTATCTCATGCATCGCCCACAAGAGCTAGAGTTTCTCGATGGGAAACACCTTCATGCCCTAGAGAACCTCAAATGTAATCAAAACGCCTCTGTAGACACTACAACAAGCACATAAAATGCAAATTTGAAGTTGGTGACCTAGTCCTCAAGGAGAACCAACGTAATACTAATGTTGATCATGAAAAGAAGGAAATTTCAAACCAAATTAGCTCGGACCATACGTTTTCATCACCAAGTTTGGCTCAGGTGCTTATAAGCTTGCTACTCAAGATGGGTATGAGTTGGATGAGCCTATGAACATCATGCATCTCAAATGCTTCTATGCCTAAGTGCCCACTACTCAAAATCAAAATGAAAAAAATCAACAAAAACAAAAATAAAAATAATTTTTCTAATGGTGAAAACCACTTTGGTGGCGCCTTGGGCAAGTACCATGGTGAAAACCAGTTTCCGACGCTATGATAAACTAGATCTTATGTCCACTAGTGCCCTACAAACTCCATCAACACACTAGGGGAAAACCCCTTATATTTTCATCCCTATCCACATCCTACATTCCTAAATCCAATCTTCTTTTGATCCTCACCATGAATCAACGGACCTATCCTAACTAGGACAATTATTCTGATCCTAGCTAAGGTCACATTGCATATGATCACATTCTGGGAAACTACAATATCAAGCATAATTTAAGTCAAATTTTGAGAAATGTAACCCTTGTAAGATCCTGAGGCCTTCATTTCTCTCCCCCATCCATCTTTTATTTCTAGTCATTTCCTTCGTAGTTACTTACCCTCTCTCTCTCTTGTCCCACCTTGTTTCCCGTAAGGTTTGTGTTGTAAATATTTGTACAATTCAAATTCCATTTTAACTTTTTTAAATCCATCACATTTACCATATGTAAATAAAATCATCACATCATCCACATAACCAAATAAAATACCACAAAACTACAACACATAATGATACATCTCATCGTAAACCATGCAATCCATCCATCTAAACATCACACTTCACCATATAAACCATAATCATACATAAACATTATCACATCTAATCATCTCACAATACATACAAATCTAATCATCATTATCATTATCATATCAATATTCTATGATCATCATATCATTATCTATCATTATCAAATCACCAACAACAATAATTATCCATCATAAACACATATCACCAACAATATCATCAATACATCATTCCTACATCAATAAAACAAATTAGCATCACATCATCTATATCACCATGTGCGAAATCATCATGATAAATATAATACCATCATCATACATCATCATAACAACAAAAATAAAGTAAATAATCATCATCTCATCTACGACATCATCACCATGTACCATCATCATATATCATTAAACACAAAATAAAATAGCATTATCATCATAATAATCACATATAAACTCATAAATCATAATCATATCAACTCATATCATCAATATCATTAATAAAAAATGATGAAATAATACATCATCGTAAACTCATCATGTACCTCATCAAAAAATAAATCATGCATCATATGTCATCAATATATATATATATATATATATATATATATATATATATATATATAAATAAAAATGTGACCATGTTGGTAATCATTAAATATCAAATAAAATACATATGATACAATACATCAAACATGCGACCATCTTGTTCATCATCATTGCGTTGATCTCCGGTATCATCACTCACGCCATCTTGTCATGGTTGTAAGACGCTAGCGTACTCCCGAGGTTGTCGAGTGTCCTAGTCTCCTCTCGGCTAGGTGTTATGCATAACATTGTGCCTCCAAGCACTGATGGGCCACAAGGCCCTCATAACATCTCATCTCATCCACTACAACCCGACACTACCGTAATTGCCTTGTGCGGGGGTCCCATCTAACATTCCCCTTGAGAAGTACTAGGGGGTGATGTCGATCCATGCTATCAATGAACCACCCTATGTCTCACTACCCACCACAACTATATCCAAAAGGCCATATCTATCCATGTAAGCATCACGCTGATGGTGGTGATACATATCTTGATGCCACAAGGCTCGATCCTTCTCCTGTCTCAACCCCTCCACCGCATGTTGTATCTGCGTCAACTCCCTCAGTAAACGTGTAATCTCTATGTCCCTCTATCCTACCTCCTATCCCACAAACACTATCAACATAACAGCTACCCATCTCAAATAACGTATCTCTCTCAAGTGAGATATGCCTCTTGCTCGCAGCCCTACTATCTCCACGGCTCATGCATGGGTGTCTATCTCTAACCTTTTTAACCTAGCCTATAACTCAATACACCTGTCTCCCCAACTCCGATGCACCTATTGATCTTGCGACCCTTGTCCCTATAATAGCTATACGGTGCCTCCACCTCACGCTTATCTCGACTCTGTATCTAGTGCCTCCCGAATAGTGAACAAAACACTAGTTGCTCAACCGGAGGACCACCCAATACATAATAAGTGGTGTCAGTGTGCCTCCTCCTCTACTATCCCTATGACCTATGTACCACTATTGCCTACCCTCATGGAATCCCCATTCTTATTCTTGTCGGTGCCCGTGAGAAAATCTCATCTCGTCGAAAGCGATCGTGTCGGTTTGAATGGCCTAATCCCAGCCCAACACTTAGTATATCCACGAATTGTCCCCGATCCTCCATAGTTGGTAAAGGATCCCATGGGATAATCTGCGACTCATCAAATTTTGCCTCGCCACATCTGTTGGAATCATGGAACCCTAATCCTCATAATCTTATGTAATCCATGCGAACACATGACGACTGTAGGAATATCTTGAATAATGCTCAATCGTAGCAGCATACGATCTCGCCGATACCACTCTATCATATATGGTTGGCCCCCATCAAACAATATGGTGCCTGGATCCTCCTCAAATAATCTTGGTCCCTCTCCCATGCCTCGTATTGTTGGTATGGTTGTCATGTGATGCCATATTCCCGTAGCTCATCAATCATGCACCTATACTAGTCCATCTCTCATAAATGCTCCCTCATTCCCAAACGGATATACCACCCATACATGCTGAAGGCTCCCTAACCCATCATTGTTGTTGAATATCAATCGGTCTACCCATTGTTATATGGTCATAGCTCTAGAACAGAAGGATTCTTGCTTCCATACGACTATCTCTACATGGCTTTAAGCGACCATGCATAGGTCGTGATATACATGCCAATACCATAGAAACACATGTAAACACCATCTCGAATGCCACATAGGATGTACCACATCTACGAATCCAATACTTAAATACCAACCTCCACCATCTAGAAATAATATGTAGTTGATCAAGGAGCAGAGTAGCATTGGCACTCGCTCCATGTACCCCTCTCTTAAATACACTCCTAAATCTATTTGCAATCCCTGGTGGGGTGCACACTTCACATCCATCAGTAGCCTCAATTATGTGCCAGGGATAGATCTATGCCATACCACCCGCTCCCCCTTCACGAGAAGGCGATATGTGCGATATACATCCTTTAACGTCATTGTCATCTCTCCTATAAGTAGTTAAAAATTACTCATCTCCAAGTGGCATTGCTCTACCAATGTCATCAATAGCCCTCGATCTACCTATATGAATGACATCCTTACCACATGTAACAATCGAGCAAGTGTAACAATGAAGCTCATCCTCCTCCGCCTCCACATCCACACCCCATAATAAATGCCTCAAGGCATCTGAACGTCGATGTCCGAACTGTACCGCACCTAAAATAACTTGGAAACGTCAAACAACATATATTATCCCCCTCCCATCATTACCCATCTTATTATCCCCATTTTCAATAATTCACCCTCAAAAACATCATAACTTTCAACACTATGGCATATGCACCACTTCATAAGCATATGCATCATTTTATGACAAAGGTGCCACTTTACAAACATAGGTGTAATTTTATGACAAACTCTCTCTTTCACAGATATGCATCATTTACAGCCCATAAGCATTATTTCACAACATAGGCACCATTTCATGTGCCCCACTTGACACATACACGTCATTCTCCTTCAACCCAACCATCCCCTCATAAAAGTGTTACTATTTATAACATAGGCACCAATATGGAACAAAAGCGTCGATCCCTATCCCCTCCTAGGCGCATAGGCACCAATACACATCCCTACCCTCACCACATAGGCCCTAAAACCCGCCTTGCCCTCCCAAACAGACCATAGCATAGGCACCAATTCATGCACATAGGCGCTTCTTCATACCCCTAGTGCCTAAAATTACCCTAAAACCTCAAAAACCTTAAAAAAGTGCAAAATTACAAATATTAACAAATCACATAATATCTACGCCAGTCCATCGGTTGTTCCGGTCGTAACGTCCTCACTTAGTCCGCTTTGGTGCACAACAATCCTCTTGTAGGCCATCGTGTTCTCTCAAGGGCTCTAGTTCTCTACTATGTGCGGTGAAAATGACTCGTCTCGTGGTCCTTGACCCCTTTTATACCTATTGTGATGCCCTAGAAACTTCTAGGAGCCCATTCTCCCACCCCGTTCGTCCATTTTTCCTCTCGTTTCTTCCTACTCTCAACAAATCCCCCCCACTCATCAAAAAATCAAAAATTATTTAAAAAAATGCAAAAATCAAAAAATATAGAAAATCAAAAAATTAAAAAATTAAAAAAATCCAACAAATCAAAAAATTATTAAAAAATCAAAAAAACAAAAAATTAAAAAAATCCAAAAATTATAACAAATCAAAATCATTAAAAAATCCAAAAATCAAAAAATTATACAAAAATCCAAATATTATAAAAATCCAAACAATTAAAAAATTATTAAAAAATCCAAAACAATCAAAAAATTCCAAAATCGAATATATATGTATGTTTTCTTACTACAATGTATGTTTTTTGATTATATGTTTGTTTGTTTATCTATATTTGCATTCCTTGGATGATATGAGGCCCCTTTGGATTTTTTTTTTGCATGACCGATGAAACAAGGCCACTTTTTCTAGGTCTAATGATATGAAGACCATTATCATATTAATTTGTCCAATAATATGAGGACAAAGGCATTTGGCAATCTAGTCACCACAATCTTTATTCATGGTGCACCTTGTTCTATGCCACATTAATCACCTTTCCAATGATGATCACATTGGGTACTTTATGGAAGGACACCCCCTTCTCTCATTATCTTGTAAACCCTATCCTATTCATCACTTAACTAAATACTTCATCAATCGAATCCAAGGCCCACAACTACCATTCTCGCCCCTCGACCGAGACATCTTTTAATACCCTTTTATCAATTAATCAATCATTCTTATCACCCAAAATTGATCCCTCTCATTAAAAAAATCTCACACCAAAGATCATATTATCAACTCGTACATCATTGGTTGGGACATCCTATAATCGCAAATCATCAAACCCTAACCCCTTGACCGGGCATCTTCTAAATCCAACAATCTTAAATCTTCCCCCTTGTCATTCATCATTGACTGTGGTATCCTTTATTCCAAAATTTAATAACTTCTAATTCTTCAAGATCCTACTCCTATTCATCATCCCACTTGTCCTCTAATCCAAATATTCTAAACCTTTTAATACTCCAATCCTCTCATCCTCTGATTTTGTTGCTCAGAATCCTCAATCCTCTACTCCTCTAAACCAATTCTTCACATCTTTTAATCCTCTAAATCCTCCAAACTTCTTCCTCTCTTCTCCTAATTCTCTACATCTCTAAATCTTCTCATCCTTTATGTAGATGAAAAATAAATGTTAGTGTAACATGCAAATTAGAAACCAAACATAGATAAATTCCTAATCTAACACTCTCTATCACTACCTCAGATAGAGCAATAGATAAAAAGGAAGGAGAATATAATACCCATAACTTACCTACACGATCGTAACTCTCCTCCTTTGATTTGTTGGATTTACTCTATGGATGGAAGTGAGAATGCTTTAGATTTTGTGGGATAAATTTGGCAACACCTCCCCTTGAAAAGTGTTGATCTTTTCTTGATAGAGTGCAAAGGAGATTAAGAGCTTGGGTTGATATTTTGCAAGCATATACTTACAAATTTCTAAGGTGGTGTGCATGGAGGGTGGCACTACTATTTATAGTTAGAGGAAGGAAGAATGGATGGTTGAGATCTTTCCATGTAAATGGTAGATCAATGGTGGAAAATGGATGAGAATGGAGAAGGATCTAGAATTAGAAAATTCTAGAGATTGGAAGAATCAAAGAAATATTTGAATTTTTGAATATAGAAGAGGGAAAATAGTAGAGGCTTCTAGAAATAGAAGCCTCTAGATTTGGAGGATTGTTTAGCTTGGGATTAGGTGAAATTAAATGTGTTTAGTGGGGTGATTAGATGGAGAGGCTAGGTGTAGAGTAGGTATAGAGTAGGTGGGTGGTAATTTTAAATTCCTAGAAAATAGTTAATAGAGATTAGTTAATGAGATAATAAGATGTAATGATGGATTAATATGATTAAGGATGAGATGGGATTATTGGGTGAATAATAATAGTTATTGATATGATAATAATTAATTTCATGATTAATTATTATATGGTTAGTGATAGGAAAGGAATTAATAATGTAAAATGAGTATGTTATTTGTTAAATGAGCATGTCAACATTTTACATGTCTACATTCTAAACTCCACTCATCTGCTACATTGGGCCTTTCATCTTTTTGAGTGGTCATCCGACTCATTTCCTCTTCTCCCGGCCCCTCGAGGGGGCATAACCCTCACTATCTATCTCATCATCTCTCTTTCTTTGAATGATCACTACTAAGTAATCACCATTCAAATAGGGGAAAATATAGACATGATCATTTAGCAAATAACATACTCATTATACATTATTAATCCTCTCCATCACTAACCATATAATAATTAATCGTGAGATTAATTATTATTATCCCTATTATCATACCTCAATTATTCTCATTATTCACCCAATAATCCCATCTCATCCTTAGTCATATTAATACATCATTAATATTTTCATTATCCCATTAACTAACCTCTATTATCAATTTCTAAGAATTAAAAATTCCTACCCACCTACCCTACACCTAGCTTCTCCATCTAATCACTCCACTAATCACATTTAATTTCACCTAATCCCAAGCTAAACAATCCTCCAAATCTAGAGGCTTCTATTTCTAGAAGCCTCTCCAAATTTCCCTCTTCCATATTTAAAAATTTAAATATTTCCTCTCTCTCCAAATCTATAGATTATAAGAATTCTCCATTGAATTTAAAAATTCAATGGAGAATTCTATAATCTATAGAATTATCCAATTCTAGATATTTCTCCATTCTCACCCATTTTCCACCATTGATCTACCACCTACATGGAAAAATATTAACCCTCCCCTCTTCATTCCTCTAACTATAAATAGAGGTGCCACCCTCCATGGCAACCACCTTAGGAAATTGCAAGTATATGTTGCCAAAAGACTAAGCAAAAGCTCTCAATATTCAAGCATTCCATCAAGAAAAATTGTCACTCAACAAGGGGAGGTGCTGCCCAATTCATCCCACAAAATCTAAAGCATCGCAACAACCATCTTGAGCACATCTAAAGCAATAAGGAAAGAGCGTTCGAGCTTGTAGGTAAATACAGATTATAATTTTCTTTCTCCCTTCTTATCAAGCTTAATCTGTGGTAGATTATAGGTATGTTAGATTTGGAACTTATTAGGTTTAGTTCTCAGTTTGCATTTACAACTAACACAATTTTTTTCTATAATGACAAGTTTCGCCGTGTGGGAGTAAGGGAGGGAGATGGAGGGGCTAAAAACGTGCTCTCGGGAGCTAAGTTGAGGTTCTACATGTGACCGGGGATAAATCCATGATATTGGACACATTTATATGTCCCAACTACCCTTGGATTTTAGTGCGAAAGACAAGGGAAAAAGAATTTTTAAAATGTTCCATGGGTTGTGTTCATCATGGGAAGGGGCCATATTGGTATAACGCCTCTTTTTGCATGTTGATCTAGCATCCTAGGTTGTCACTCAAGTGACGAAAAACATTCTACCACAAGGGGGTGAATTTTTGTGTCCCCATCTCCCCCTTGTACCAAGAGACAAGGCACATAAGGCATGAAAAAATGGGTCATGGGTTAAGGGGGTCATGATTTCCGTGTTTGAAATATGCCTAGACACAAGTGAAATTTTTTAAGTGACACAAACCAACTCATCAACAACTGGGTGCACTTTTTTGTCTCCATTTCCCCCTTGCACCAAGGGAAAATGAATAATGGGCAAGGGGAAAGGGACAAAAAGGTAAAAATCCCACCATTTACTCAAATGGAGTGTCAATGTCATCATGCCAATGCAAAAAGAACACATGAATGCTTTTTCCACCCCGGGAGCAAAAATTGGAGTTCTGAGGTTAAACCTTATATGATTTTGAATCCAAAACACCTTATGAGTGCATCCAACCCATTTTAAAGACCTTATTATCCCTGAATTTTTATTTTTATGCCCATTCACCCTTTTGGCACAAATAAGTAAAGTAGATGACCCGAATCATTACAAGGAGTAGTGAGGCCTAGGATAAAAAATGATGTATCCACCATGTATTTCAATCTAAGATATTTCCATTTGCTAATTTTTTAGCTCCTAAATTCTATCAGAACTCTCAAAACCTTCAAAATAATATCACTTTGCCCGTTGCGATTGTCATTCCCTGCACCCGTAATGAACTAGTCTTGCTCAGATGGATCCTAGCACAAAATTTGCTTGCATATTTCCTTAAAACTGCCATGGATCTATATATTTCTCTCTTGCACAACCTCTATATGAGTTAAACCCTAGCAGATATCTTCCGGAGGATGTTTTCTTGCTGCAGTATGGCCAAACATATCCATTTTAGTGCTTCCAAGAGTACTTTTTCACCTCAGAGTTCAATAGATGTATGAAATCTACTTGGGTCAAACTCCCTACACATGAAACACACTTAAAATCCATGTTATCATGTTCCTCTCAGCCATAATGAGGATGACACATACTCAAAGGGGTTGTATGAGTTAATAGGTTTGCTAGAGGAAGGGTTCACAATGACCGGAAAGGGAATTTCAAGTGGTGGGCTTGGTTATCATGACCAAAATTTAATTTTTCATGCCATACATTTAGCATGATAATAGATAACAATGTTCAACATAATGTGTATGCTAACCACATAAAAAATAAGGGTGTAGGTCAAAACAAGTACTATAGGTATGACCTTGACATCCACAATGACAACATGTTTAAACTTCCCATGTTTTATTACCATATGACAATACACAAGACTTAACGCTAACAAACACAATTTTACTCTTTTTAAAAATAGCTCCAAGCACAAATCTCATGGGTTTTGAATAATCTAGTACATGAAAACCTATATCACCTTCATACCCTAGACCAAGACAATGTTTTTTTATTTCAAAGTATTTCCCAAACTCATACAATATTGACAAAAATAAAGACTTGGGTATATAATTGACGATGTGGATATTTTTGGTGGAAAATATGAAGCGTTGACCTTTGATTCACATTTTTTACAACTTGTTTGGTCTGAATATCTACCACAACTTGAAATTGTCTTATCTATCCTTGCAAAAGAGAGTATTTGTGACAAAACTACATGAAAGTAGGTTGAAATTGTCTCCAAAACTTAGAAATCATGTCTCGCCTCATGAAAATACTAAACAAAAATATGCAATGACAACATGCCTTTATTGTAGATTGTAGATCTCATGTTATAGATGCAATGAAAATAACAATCTAAAACATGCAACACATTTTTGAGTTGGGCTCAACAAAAATGCTCAAAATCCAAACTAACAATGCAAGAATGACAACTAACATGGATAAAATTTAAAATTATAAAAAAAATGCATATAATCCTTATATCTCCAAATAAAAAACAATTGTCACATTTCAAGCACAAATTTTTGGGTTTCTCCAAAATCTACGAATTCACATATCCACAAGTGTCATAACTAAAAAATGAATGCGCAGATGAAATAAAAAATAGATAAAAATGAGTGGTCATATGATGAAATTGGCCATCATATGCAAAATTTATGCATGTTTGAAATTTTGATCATGTTTCAACCAGAGTGAACCCCTCTAAATGCAAATTCAACAACCATTAGAGTTTTGAAGGGATTAAAATATTAAACTTAGACACCTTGTTCCCCCACTATTTGTACTTGTTATAAATCTGGCATAGTCTAGTTTATAAAAGTGTGAGGTTTACTACAAAATATTTCCTGACCAAAAATTCATAGTAGAAAAGATTGCAAGAGGTATTGGTTTTCCATGTTTTCAAGGATTCCAAACTCTTTTTTGCAAAGAATCCGTTTAACTTAATATATTAATATAAAGTGTCTCATGACTAACTATTTATTATGTAAACCAAAGAGTAATATTGATCCATAGGGATCTAAAGAAACACCACGTCATCAGAACAACCAAAAACAAAAGAAAAAATCAGACAGAAAGAAGAGGATATTATAAAGTTACATAACCGCCTCTCTGTGTAGAGTAACGGTTGCGTAACCACCCCTCTGCGCATAGGCACGGTTATGTAAGCATGTCACGGAGGCTGCATAACCATCGATCTACATACTTCGGTGGTCCTGTCACTAATGAATAAATAAATAAATAAAGCTATGAATGGTCATGTATTTCAAATGTTTGGTCGTGTCTCTTCCTTGGAATGTCTCTTCCCATTCTCTAGTGCATGGGAGGATATGAGGAGTAAGATATTTAAGCAAAAAAACAAGTGGAATTGAGGCATCAAAGTTGGAAAGAAGAAAAGTGAGAAAGAAACCATTGGAGCTAGAATTGTTTTGTAGAAGCAAGGTGTGAGAACAAAAAAAAAAATTACAGAAGGGAGGTGTTGACATTGTTTATCTTCCTTCATCTTATTGTAATTTGTATCTTCTTTTAATTTGACCAATATATAAATAGGAAGAAAGAGAAATTTCCCTTCCTAATGGTTTTCCCTCAAATTGAGGATTTTCAGGATAAAAATCATGTGTGTGTGCTAAATTGTCATCTTTCCTTTTACGTAAAATAGTTCTAAGTTTAGATTTCATTCACTAGCATTAAGAACTGTCATTTTCAAAGAATTGGAAGTAGAACAATAATTTTTGTGGTCTCGTAAATTTCCAAAGCTAGAGGTTTACAATCATTTTGGTATCAAAGATGATTATTATCTAGGATTGTGGTATTCGTTCTTGTGATTCATATGACAATGAGAAGGTCTAAAGGAAAAGAAGTTTTACTTTGCAATCCAGACATATCTACAAAGAATTGAAAGCAAATAGTTAGATATCAAATGGAGGAAGAGAACTTAGTCTCAGAGAATTGAGATGCTTGAAAACACGATGGATAGGTTGTATAGACACAAACAAGAACTCTCAAATATGCAAAAGACGAATTCGGTTAAGCAAGATTCCATGGACTTAGTGGTTCAAGCTTTGGCCGAAAATTTTGGCATAGGAAAGAGCCACGAAGAGGAAGATGATGTGGAAGAGTATGAAGAAGAAACTCCAGTTGGAAGAGAGAAGGTAAAATCTGATCATGCTCCTTTTAAATTTGAAACTAAAGTTGAGATAAAAAGCTTTGAAGGACAAGTAGATGTAGAATTTCTTGATAAATGGTTAAAATAATTGGAGGTTTATTTTAGTGTACATGATGTCACTGAGGCACAAAGGATCACCTTTGCACGTCTCAAAATGGAAGGACATGCTCTGGTTTGGTGGGAAACCCATCTAACCACTTGTGAAAAGAAGAAACATCCTATTGTAAGATCTTGGGAGGGTTTTAAAGAATTTCTTAGAGATAATTTTTATCCTATTGGCCATAAGATTGACCAAATGATTAAATGGCAGTATTTTAGACAAGGCAGTGGTCAAAGTGTGTAGGATTACACTACGGAGTTTCAGAGACAAGCCATGTTGCTTAATATGGACTTGGAGGATGAGGATATTTTGACCAAGTATTTGGGAGGACTTCACACTCACCTTCGAAGGAAGGTCATCTCCATGAATCCCAAGGATCTCAATGAAGCATGTGTGCAAGCATATTACATTGATGATGAGAAGAAGCAAGGAGAAACGGAGTTGAGGACAAAGCAGTCGACAAATCAGCCAAAGAAAGAGCACGGACAAACAATTAATAAAGGTAAATGGAAAGGGAAAGGTAAACAAACCGCTACTACTTTGGATACTTGTAAAGATCCCAATAATTTTTGTATGAACTATGTTATCAATGATCATACTTGATGCTACATGTTGGAAGTTACATTTGAAATTGCATCCAAAGAACCAAACCAAGGATTCCAAGAAATCCATGACAATTTGTAAAGATAGATGGGGAGGTGGAAATAGAAGATGATTCTGATGTAGATGAGAGGCTAGGATGCATGGCCACCAACATGGACAGCTAAGAACAAGAGGAAGATATGAGTAAGCTATTTCAGATCAAAATCCAAATCAAGAGAACTAAGGTAAATGCTTTGGTTGATATTGGTTCTCAATCTAATTTTATTTCTAATGTGGTTGTAAAGAAGCTTGGTCTTGAAACTTATGAGCATCCACATCCTTATCCTTTGGGATGGGTGAAGAAGGGTGTAGAAATTCAGGTAACAAGAAGATGTAAGTTCAAGTTTGGGATAAATTCTCAGTATATAGATGTATTAGAAGCTGATGTAATTCCACTTGATGCATTTGATGTTGTTTTCGAGAGTCCTTACTTGTATATCAAGGATGTTATATTCACGAGAAGGGAGAACCGATACAGATGGGTCAAGGATGGAATTAGTTACAACATTTAGGCACACCAACATAAGACAAAGATTGTTATGGTAAGTGCTAACCAAATAAAGAGACTAATTTGGGAAATCATAATTAGTTTTGTTTACTTTTATTAAAGGATAAACAAGATGGGGTAGAAATTTTAGATATTTCTAACAAAGGGATGAAGGATTTGGATATCATAATTCAATATTTTCAAGAAATATTCCATACTCCCAGTGGGTTACCACCAAAATTAGAGGTAGAGCATGAGATTCAGGTGTTTTGAGACCCCTCTACCAAATATCAGGTTGTACATGCAATCCTTGTTGGAGAGTATACCTCGAAAGTAGCAGGACATTTTGTGTTGGCAAAACCATGGCCCACTTGCAAAGGTATGTGTATTGGCCGAATATGTAAGAAGAAGTATCTAAATTTATAAGAGGGCGTAAACTATGTTATATAGGCAAGCCTAAAATCGGGAAGGAAGGTTTGTATATGCCTTTATTGGTCCCTACTAGCCCTTGGGAAGATATTTCTATGGCTTTTGTAGGATGATTGCCTATGTCTAAACATGGCCATGATTATCTATATATTGTTGTAGATAGATTTAACAAAATGTGTGTTCTTATGGCATGTAAAAATATAATAAAAGCATATGAGGCAACTGAACTTTTCTTTGCTAATGTATGGGTGCATTTTGGTTTTTCGAAGTCTATTATTTCTGACAGAGATTCCAGAGTTCTTGGGAAGTTTTGGACTACTTTGTGGGACAAGATGGACACCAGATTACAAAGGAGCACGGCCTTCCATCCACAAATAGATGGGAAGACCGAGGTGGTGAACAAGAATTTGGTACAGCTAATTAGAGGATATAATAGCAAATATCCATAGACTTAGAATGATTCCTTAGACTACATTCAACATTCCTACAACCGGGCGGTACACACATCCACTATGCAGTCACCATTTGAAGCATGCTTAATATATATACCTTCCATTCCACTTTGGACATTGTGGTTGGACAACGGGAAGAAGGGGAGATACATGATTTAGAGGTGACTAGAGCAGTGAAGTTCATTGAGAGGATCTAGTCTCAAGGTGAAAGAACAATTAGAGAAATCTCAAGCCAAATATAAGGCTACACATGATCAACATCATAAAGAGCAAAAACTTAATGTTGGAGACAAGGTTTGGATTTACTTGATCAAGGAGAGACTACAAGATCAAGCAAGAAAACTCTAGCCACTATGGTATGGACCCTTCACCATCTTTGGAGCAAGTTGGAGAGAATGATTTCAAACTTATTTGCCACACTTCATGTGGATGTACTCAATATTAAATTCGAGAACTTGTACTATATATGAGCCATCCATAGTTGATGAAGAAGAAGAATGTCAGTTTCTACCTTTCATAGAGGATTACGTCTTTGACTCATGAGGTGAATTGGAGGAGGACGTAGTGCTGCAACAAAATATCAGAGAGACAAAGAGAGGACCAAATAAGTCTTGGCAAGTTGGACTCAAGGGGAAGACACCAAGGCAAGCCCGGTGGTAATCGAAGGAGAAAGTGAGGGAATTGTTTCCTTATTTACTCCCCCACTAAGCTTTGTGGGACCAAAACCCTCCTGATAAGGGGAGGTGAAATCCATAGGGATCTAAAGAAACACCTTATCACCAAAACAACTAGAAACAGAAGAAAAAATTAGATAGAAAGAATAAGCGGATGTAAAGTTACAGAACTACCACTTTGTGTAAAGTAGCGGTTGTCTAACCACTCACGACGGTTATGTAACCACCCCTCTACAGAGATAATGGTTACGTAACCTCCATGGTGGTTGCGTAATGGTCGATGTCTGCATACACCGCGGTCATGTCACTAATAAACGAGAAAAAAAAAAAAGCCACGAACAATCGTGAATTTCAAATGTTTGGTCGTGTCTCTTCCTTAGAATGTCTCTTCCCATTCTCCAATGCACGAAGGACATGGGGAGCAAGCTATTTAAGCAAGAGAACAAGTGGAATTGAGGCATCAAAGTTGGAATGAAGAAAAGTGAGAAAGAAACCATTAAAGCTGGAATTGTTTTGTAGAAGTAAGGTGTGAGAATAGAGAAAGCAAGTACATGAGGGGAGGTGTTGACATTGTTTATCTTCCTTCATCTTATTGTAATTTGTATCTTTTTTAATTTGGCCAATATATAAGTGGGAAGAAAGAGAAATTTCCCTTCCCGACTAATTTTCTCTCAAATTGGGGGTTTCCAGGATAAAAATATCATGTATGTGTGCTAAATTGTCATCTTTCCTTTTCTGTAAAATAGTTCTTAATTCAGATTTCATTCACTAGCATTAAGAACTATCATTTTCAAAGAATTAGAAGTAGAACAGTAATTTTTGTGGTCTCCTAAATTTCCAAAGCTAGAGGTTTATAGATCAAATACATTTGAATCAATATGTCCTAACGAAGGAATGTTGACATCATGAAATGTGCCAATTGCACATAGTTACAATACATAACATAATATGCCAAATACTTCCATTGAACTTGATGATGATCAATTATAGGCCCAAGTGATTTTGTGTATTGGACAACAAAATATGTTTACTCCCAATTTATGGGTGGAAGTTGGGCTTGTGAAAGACACATTTGGTAAAATTCAAACTCTTGTTCATAAAGTTGGTATAAATCCCCTTCAATTTCCAAGATTTGTGGCTTTCCTATTAAAAATGTAATGGCACGACATGGGATTTAAACAACTTGAAATTTGTACCCATATCACCCATTTGTCATGGAAAGCACATGCAACCTTCCTTTAAAATGGATTGGGCTCTATTACTCCCTAGATTTTGGCCATTGTATGACCTTTGCATATCACCAACTTGTTTTTTCATTTATACATTAAAAATACAAGTCAATACTTTCATTTAAATTAGAAATAAAGATGAGAAAAATTTGTGTTCCATAGTATGCTCTCATTAGCCTAACTTTTTTCTCTTATTTTCCCTCTCCATTAATTCCATTTATTAATTTTTAGAATATGCTCCAAAAACATTTCCAACAACCATAATAAATTCACACACACACACGCATTTAGGACGAGGGGTGGAAAATATATTCAACAACTTAATTAAATGCAAAGTTAAACATTATAAATAAATGTAACACAACATAAATAAATGTAAATAACACATAGAACACAAAACACCCGGATATAACGTGGAAAACTACGAGAGAATAAATCCACTATGTGAGAAACTTTTACATCCACCAATCCAGTAACTCCCTCCTCACTTCTATTCCCTGAATTTACCAATATTTACATTCATATTCTCATTGGTATATTATAATCTAATATGATAATCGATATCCTGAATATGACCTATGGTCATATTTAAATAACCCGAAGGGTTATGACCTTCTTAAGTGATGGGGTGCACCTGATTTAATTAGTTAGTTAATTAGATTCACCATCCACCTAGATTTTGATCATTGTAAGACATTTGCATATCACTAGCTTGTTTTTTCATTGATACATTAAAAATACAAGGCAATACTTTCATTCAAATTAGAAAGAAAGAAGAGAAAAAAATTATTCCATAGTACACTCTCATCAACCTAACTTTTTCTTTCTTATTTTCCTTCTCCATTAATTCCATTTATTATATTTTTGAATAAGCTCCAAAATCATTGCAAACAACCATAATAAATTCTCTCTCTCTCTCTCTCTCTCTCTCTCTCTCTCTCTCTCTCTCTCTCTCTCTCTCTCACACACACACACACACACACACACACGTCGGGACGAGGGGTGGAAAATATATTCACCAACTTGATTAAATGTAAAGTTAAACATTATAAATAAATGTAACACAACATAAATAAATGTAAATAACACATAGAACACAGAACACCACATATAACGTGGAAAACCCCTAAATGGGTAAAAACCATAAAGAATAAATCCACTATGTGAGAAAATTTTACATCCACCAATCCAATAACTCCCTCCTCACTTCTATTCCCTGTATTTACTAGGATTTACCTTCATATTCCCATTGAAATATTATAATTTGATATGATAATTGATATCTTGAATATGACCTATGGTCATATTTAAATAACCCGAAGGGTTATGACCTTCTTAAGTGATGGGGCACACCCCAATTTAATTAGTTATTTAATTAGATTAACCAACCACCTAATATAAAGTTTATATTTAAATAATAAGAATATAGATTATTCTATATTATTTAAATATAAACTAAATATTATGATACACTTAATATTATAGTTCTAACACTCCCCTTAATATTAAGTGGGGATCCATATGCCAACATTACCTGTTTGTACAACAATGATTTACAAATCCATGAACCCTAAAGGTTTAGGCTAGCACATATATTTGTGAGACTAAATCTCACCATTTCTCATGGAAATATTCTTATACCACATCTATAGGATTCTTTTATAACACAAGGAATTCCTTTACAAATACATGCACACTGGATTTGTATTTTCCAGTAAACTCTATCGCCTTTGTATTTTCCGTAAACTCTATCAGTTTACTTAGATAATACAATATCTTTTACAATACTTTTAAACTAGAATAGAAGTATAGATGAGAAGGAGTCAACAACCGACCGATCGTTAGGAGGTGGCATTGCCATGCACACTCCCCCTCAATGGAAACTTTGAAAGGTCAAGCATTGCATGAAACTTGCATAACTTCGCAACACACAATGGCTTTGTAAACAAGTCTGCAACTTGATCTTCAGTTGGGAAGTACTAGAGATCTATATCACCACAAAGAACCTTCTTGTGAATAAAGTGCATATGTATCTCAATATGCTTCGTTCTTTGATGCTAAAATGGATTCTTAGTGAGAGAAATGCAACTCTGGATATCACACAAAGAGGAGTACTTCTTTTAGCTTCCATGTGTATCTCTTCCAACAACCGCTTCAGCCACATGGCTTCTTTTGTTGCTTCCATTGCACTTCTATATATTCGCCTCAATAGAAGAAATGGAAAATGTTGGTTGTTTTTTTGTTCTAGTAGACACACGCACCAAACTTGAATACATATCCAATTGTAGACTTGCGATCTATCACATCACCAACATGGTCAAAATCACAATATCCATATAAATATGTATTGTTAGATGAAATATAATGTAAACCAAAATTAATTGTGCCCTTTATATAACACAAAATTCTTTTTGCTAACTTCCAGTGATCTTGATAAGGCTCCTGCATAAACCTTGAAGCAATCCCTACTTTGCATAAGCAATGTCAGGTCTAGTAATAGTTAGATAAATCAAACTACCTACAAGTTGCCTATACAAAGTAGGATTATCTTTTTCACATGCAATTTTAGGATCAAGTTTACATCCAACTTCTATAGTAATAACAACTAGTTTACAATCAAGAATATTAAATATTTTAAGAAAATTAGTTGCATATTGTGATTGAGATACTACAATAGAATTTTTATCTAGAAATATAGCCATGCCCAAAAATGATGCAATAATCCTAAGTTTGTCATCTCAAAATATTGCAATTTTCATAATTAAACTGTTAGAATTACTAGTAATAAGTAAATCATCAACATACAATACAATGAGAATAATAACATTTTCTTCAATTTTAACAAATAAATCATTGTCATATGAACAGTTAGAAAAACCAACTTCATTGAAAAAACTATTAATTTTAGAATACCAAGCTCTAGGAGCTTGTTTTAAACCATATAAAAAAATTAATTTACAAACTTGCATTTCTTTACCTGGTTCTTCAAAGCCTTTAGGTTGGGTCATATAAATTTCTTCTTTTAAATCACCATTCAAAAATTATTTTTGACATCCATCTAATGGATTTCCCAACCATACTGAGAAGCTAAGGCAATCAAAATCCTTACTTGTGCTCATTTTTGCAATTGGTGCAAATGTTTCCACGTAGTCGATACCAGGTTTTTGAGTAAACCCTCGAGCTACTAGTCTGGATTTGAATTTATCTACACTTTTGCCATTTGCTTTATATTTAATCTTGTATAGCCATCTAGATCTGACTATACTTCGTTTTTTAGGAGGAGGGACTAATTCCCAAGTTTGATTTTTAATCAAAGCAGTATATTCAGATTTCATAACATCTATCCATCTTTCATCAAAAGAAGCTTCTTCGAAAGATTGGGGTTCAGGTTCATACAAAGTCATCAAAGCATGATATGTATGATGACTTCTAGTCATTTTTTGAAGGTTTTTAGGATTAGAGTCTTGAATAATAGACTCAGCCCATCTAGGTCTTTTAGTTACAGAGGAACTAGGACAATCTCATTTTCACTATAGGTTCAACACTAGTTTCTTCATCACATACATTATTTTCACAATTTTCATTTTCAAATTCATTTTCCTTTTCATTAGAATCATCATAAATAGCATATGAAGAAGAAGAAGAACAAAAAGGTTTTTCCAAGATTTTAATATTCATGTTTTCTATAACTTCTCTTTTTGATGGATCAAAGATCCTAAGACCTTTAGTTTTTATACTATATCCTACAAAGATAAAAGGAAAAGAGGTTTGACCAAGCTTCTTTTGTTTTGATTTTTGCTAGATAATTTATCACTTTTTCATCTCCCTTCATGGGAGTTGTCATAAGCTCTAAAATTAATTTAATAATTTTTTTATAGATGCGTACCTTCATGTATCAATTCTAATTGAGCCCAAGCCTCACTCAAACTCTCTTGATTCCCGATATGAAGCAAGAAAATCATCTTGTATGCTTCACAAAATAATAGACATCACTTCTTGTATTTTTGTTGATATGCGGCGACGTTGTCGTGATTGCGTATCTTCCTAGTAGGAGCTCTCTCAATTCCATTCACAATTGCCCATAATTTGCGAGCCATGAATTTTGCCTTCAATCGAATCTTCCAAATGTTGTAGTTGTTTCCATTCAACATCTAAGATTTATCAATTGAAAATTGATTAGACCCCATTTTTGCGTAAAATAGAGATAAAAATAATTAATAAACAAGGATTAAAATAAGAGTTTTAAAGAAATTCCCCTTATCGTATTTTAATCATTGTAATCAAACATGATCAATTTATGCCAAAAAAATAGGTCCTACTAATTAAATAATCTATACACGAATATGTTAAAATGGTATCAAAAACTTAAATTGGAATGTAAGTGAATTTTTTTAGTTTTATAACAAAATGACAATGAAAAACTTGTCGTATCATATCATTTTAAATAAAACGATACTATTTTACTATATTTGTTTTACAAAAATAATTTTCATAATTTGTTTATATTTTTGAAAAAATAAACAAATAATTTATATATACATTTTCGAAAGAAAAAATATATATATATATATATATATATATATATATATATATAATTTGGAGCTCTTGCTCCTTATTAGGTAGGATTTTCTATCAACTCAGTCGAGTTGGCTAACCAACTTCGGTGAGTTATTCACCGAGCTATCATGCCAATACCATATTTCAATTTTTATTACAAACCGAATTAACCAACCGAGCCACTTAATCACCATGGCTAAGCCGCACAGAGGGACAATGTATGCATCTGCAAATTTGAGACGCTCACATGGAAACCAAGCAACATATCGAGCTATGCCCATAAGGGCTTGAAATAAAATGGGGTGGTGTGACCGTAGTCACACCATCAAACATGCTTGTTAAGGCTTATAAAGCCTTTAAACATTTTCATCATCCCCAATGTGGGACTAATCCGAGGATAAAGGAATGGGGGTCCGTGAAAATGAGGTGAGAGGGGGTCCCCATGGACACACAACAGAGCATGAATGATGGCTCGCGAGGGCAAGCAAATTGTGCAAGAGGCACGAAGCAAGGAGGGGCTTTGGAGGGGGCTACCCCAAATATGATTGCATATATATTTTTAATATATGTTTTTTTGTTATATGTGTTAGTCAGGCATAGTTTCGGTTATGGTTTAGATAGGTTTGGTTAGGGTTTAGATTTAGGTTTATAAGAATTAGGATATATAAACCATAATCTTATATTTTTTAATATAATTTTGTATATATAATAAAAATAAAATTATATCTATATATATATATACTTTATATTATATATTTTTCATAAAATACGAAGATTTTATAAACTATACAAATATTATAGTTTATATGAAACTTATAGGTGCAAAAATTCACAGAGGCCCTATTCAGACATGGAATAGGGGTTCAAAATTCATAGTGAAAATGTAAAAATTATGTATTACCAGGGGACAAGAATTTTTACCCACCAATGAAAAATTTAAAAACCTATTTTGTCAAATCTTGTCTCCCCCTGTAAACTCGAGTTTCACTTTGAATTTTTACTTTTCCTTTTTATTTCTTGAATTTCTTGCACACTATATAAACTATATAAAATATTTTTAAAAAATTATAACCCTTACCTTAGTTTCCAGGGCCTGGTAATTCCCGAACATGAGTTTTTACGCGCAGTTGAAAATCTAAATAATTTTCCACCTATGCAACCAAGCATTAAAAAAATAACCTGCTTTGAGGGAAGGGGGTTAAATAGCATTCCAAATAATTTAACCACCTAACTTCCCAACCATTACAACCTTAGGTTATTAGGATTAAATTAATTTATTAATCGCTCTGGTACCATGTCAGGACGAGGGGTGGAAAATATATTCACCAACTTAATTAAATGTAAAGTTAAACATTATAAATAAATGTAACACAACATAAATAAATGTAAATAACACATAGAACACAAAACACCAGATATAACATGGAAAACCCCTAAATGGGTAAAAACCACGGAGAATAAATCCATTATGTGAAAAAAATTTACATCCACCACCCCAAAGAACTCCCTCCTCACTTCTATTCTTTGTATTTACCAGATTTACCTTCATATTCTCTTTGGAATATTATGATCGGATATGATAATCAATACCACTGAATATGACCTATGGTCATATTTAAATAACCCAGATGGTTATAACTTTTTTAAGTGACGGGGAACACCTCGATTTAATTAGTTGGTTAATTAGATTAACCAACCACCTAATATATATTTATATTTAAATAATAAGAATATAGGTTACTCTATATTATTTAAATAGAAACTAAATATTATGATACTGATTAATATTATAGTTCTAACAATACACACACGCACACACACACAACAAATCAATGAAATATTAGAATAAATACAAAACATAGATTTATAATTTGGGTAACATCACTACCTCTTTTTATTAAAAGGTGCGGCTTAAATTCACTAGTACACCCTGTTAGCATATGGATTTGCACGCATGCAAATGACATGCAACAGTGTGGGAACGAAGTCCCTCCTCAATGAAGGTGAGGCTTTGCCTTTATTGAAAATCAAAAGCGTATTTACATCTGTACATTCAAAATTATATGTGGGGGTGTTTTGGAACATCAATGGAAAGAAATGTGAATGAGGGAGATGGAATGGAATGAAGGAAAGGAGTGGAATGGAATGAACTGAAATAACATGCAAGAGTTAGGTAAAAACAGAGCCTAATATTGCATGAAGAGGAAAGATGAATAACCAACACAAATAAAATGGAGTTTGAGTTAGCCAAACAAGAATGTGTAAAAGGGAACACACATGAGCAAGTAGATAATCAGAGCTTGATCACTGTGAACTAGAACAACCAATTAATAACGTTGACAATAAGATCAAAGATAATATTTGCATGCAAGATTCAAACACCTAACATCTAATGAACATAAGAACATCAAGTATTAAAAGAGGCAATGAATGAGACACAAAGTTCGTATTTCATTAACTCCAAAATGTTTTTCACAAAAGAACACAAAGTTTCTTCCTGAAACAAAGCTTGCACAAAAGTATTTTCTTCTCCTCTCTCAAATTCACCCTTTACAAATGAGCCCCTCAGTTCCTTTTATAACCCAAAAGTTGGTTACAAAGTAGTTAGGGTTTTACATGATCATTAAATAAGGCACTTAAGTGACCTTTGACTTTTTCAACAACTTTATTAAAGACAACCCAAAAATAGAAATTACTTAAAACAACCATTGTCTCTCCAATAACAACACCTTTTAAAATATACAATAATAACCAGTGCCTTATCCATTGAAATGGGGTCCGCTTTATCTCAAGCGTATGAGAAATGGACTCTCTACCTTCGTTAGATACCAAGAAAATCAACTCCCTGCAATGCCAGTGAAATTAGGATCTACCGCTTTTGTCAGTTGAAAGGATCTAAACCTTCCCAAAGTTTCAAACATCTTTTCTTCTTCTGGAGGTGCACTTGGTCGAAGAATAGCCTCACAAAATACCTGCAATTCAAGAATTCTACTTGGCATATCATTTAAATTAAAAATTTTGGATTGAGCATTCTCAAATAAGTTCTTCAATTTGATGCACCGCTCCATGGAAACTAACAAGAAATTGTTCGCGGGAGTGTACATGTCCTTAAACAATTGTGAAAATTGTTCTTCCACCTCCAATGAACACCTTTGATTATGCTCATTTACAAGGTTACAAGGAATCTCATCCATGAATTCCTGAATCAAGGAGAGTGAAGTGAATGCTTCATTGCACATCTTTGTCATATTGGATCATAGAATCCTCGAGAAGCATTTTTCGTGATTTGAGATGCGGACACTAAAGAAAACATGTCCCTTGATGTTCAAATTCGAGGATTCCTTCATAGCTAAAACTGAAGATTCCATACTTGTCATCTCCTGTAAACTGGGCAATATCTCATCCAAATTTGATATAGCAGAAACAAAAGTTTCTTTGAAAGAAAGAATTAGATCAAGATACGCACTGACATCTTCATGAAGCTTAACCACGGTCTTGATCATTCCCTGGCCTAAAACGAGAATCTCCGAAAGCCAAGTTTTAGTGACATGGCCCAATGTGTTTTTTTTTTGAAAAATTGAGAGTATCTTCATCTGGGGAAGCCACTGCATCAGGTACTGAGGAAGGTGGATGATATGGGATTTATCAAATGTTGAACATATTCCACCAATTGATTCTTTTCGGCCTTGAGCCGAGAGTTTTGAGACTTGTATTTCTCAAGTCTTTTTAGCACGATATCAATTGAATCTCGAGCCATCGCCATGTCACTTTCTAATGTAGATCTTCCAAGTCCCAGTCTGGAAACTTCATAGTCGGCAGTGTCATAGCATCGCGCTCTTTATCCACTTGTGGAATGGCAAGGTCTGCAAATTTGTTTCCATCATTATCCACCATTATTCAAGAAAGCACCTTAGGCTTCTTAGGAATGGCGTCATTCAAAAGTTTGAAAAGGGCATCAAAATCAATGTCAATTGGCTTGACAACTCTCTTCCTTTTCTTTACTTCGGAATCAACCCAAGGAGTATCATTCACTATTTCAGCATACAAAATCTGGAGCTTGAATCGATATTCTCATTATTCCCGACATCACGAGATCCTTCTTGAATCCTATCTACGACCTTGATTTGAGGAGACACAACCTCAATATCCACTTCCTGATTATTCAGGAGATTCTGAGAAATCCCTTCGTGAACTACGTGCTCTAAAATGTTTGATAGTTGAATTACCTACACCGAGTGGATGCTTGTTTGAATCATGGTGGGATCATTAGCTACTAGCTTCTGAGCAGTATTAACGATGTGGGTAGAAGAATCTCTACTCAAGGTAGAAAATCCAGACACACGCTCTCTTCCTTCTTCGGGGTTTGGATCTTTGGATCTCTCTCCTTGTGACACGTTACTTGGCAAAGTGGATTTTGGCAACCACTCTTTTCTTTCCTGTTGTGTATGATTGGATGGTAATGAGGTTGATCGAGAAGAGACTTTGGTTGAATGGAGACCCCCTCGTATTGGCAATTTTTGTGATCCCAAAACGTGATCTAGAATGGATTGCAATTTGGCAAGTTCTCTATCATACCAAGATATGCTTCTTTCAATAATTGGTTGGTTCTTGCCATCAAGAGAAAATTCATCTCTTTTAGTCCAGTCGATTCGAGGCAATGGGGTAAAGGCAACGACATCATATGAGGGATCGACGACATCCTCATCATCATCTATGAATGAATCGGGAGGACTCTTGATGCGGAAGGCCTTGATCTGAGCAAGTGTTAGGCGAGAGTACTCCCGTCTTCTTACCTCATGTTCATCCGAACAAGCAGCCCAGAAATCTTCCATGGTAGGATTATGTTGGTACTTCGCTCCCAGAATCTTTTGCATATATCCATTGATATCAAACTGGGCTCTCTTCACATATGGATGGATGGTTATGAGAGTGAACTCTTTTTCCATGAGCTGTGCACTGAAAAGATTTGGACATTGGTATTCCCTTATCTGAATTGGGAAATGAATTCCTAAACGGTGCTTGTCACTAAGAAGGCAATGAACTTGGAATAATTGTCGTGCCAACTCCATTAATGCCCATCTCACTACGATGGACGTACTTAGGAAGTTTCCATGGGGTCCCAAAGAAAACCACTCACGCGAATGTAGGAGAAAGATGAAAATTGAATAAACCAGGTTCCCCATTGGGAAATGACACTCATGGCTTCTTAGAAAACCTTTCCTCAGTATTCCGATTCAGGTTTCGGATCACGCAAAAGGTGAATGCATCGTTGACTCTTCTAAAATGGTGAGAACTATTTTTGAAGCTGAGCTAAGGGTAATAGTGAAAAACACTGTTCGACGACCCCATGACCCCTCTCATTTCAAGTCCCGAAAATAGCTTTCTTCGTGCTACTGCATAGGTCAGATATGAAGTCATGTAGAAGCATCCAGTCATCTTAACTTCTATCAATTGTTTGTGAATGGTGTTACTGATGATGGTGGCCCAATCCACAAACTCTTTCTTGGCTAGGATGATACAGATAAACTGGTACATCCATGGGTGGAAAATCTTAGTAGAAGGTAGGCCGAAAACTCGACTTAGGAGAGTGATCATGTCTCTGATTTCTTCCACGAACTCAATGTGGTACAGTTCTTTGGGAAGCCTGTCAATTCGAGGTCTCTTGGTTACTAACCAATTGTTGTTGACCATTTTGCTCCATCTCAGGGGTTCTTCATCCCAGAATTCTTGTGTTGATTGGTGAGTGATATCCGCATTCTCGGGAAATTCGGGTATGCCGAGCAATTCCTCAATGTGTTCTAGTGTGATTAAGAGGAAAGGCTCGTGATTATCTTTAAAAATTCCTCGTCTCTCAGGGTCATAATGCTCCGCACGACAATAACCAATTTCGGACACTACATCGAGACAAGAAATGTTGTTGCTTGGGGTAGACCACTATGGTAAAGTCTATCTAAGAAAATGGTTTTGCCTTCAGTTTTCACCCGCTCGCAAAACTGTTGCACGTTGATGTGACCTAGATTTGTATCGGTGATGTTGTCATATGCTGACTTAATGGAACTAGGAGGGATAATTCCTTGGAATTCTTATTTCAAGGTGGATTTGTTAGATTTCTCCACTGGCTTCCTCGATCTCCTCGCAAATTTGGATTTTTCGGCAATTAGGAAATTAACAAAAAAGTGACTCATGCACGCCAAACAACGCAAACGGTAGGGGCTTAGTCTCCAAAACCCCGTCGACGCAAGAAAAATATTTCCTGTTATAATATTATTATTATTATTTAAAAATAATAATTATAATCGTCCCGAATTACAATTTTTAAATGTCAATACAAACATATCGAGACTAGGCACGAGTTTCAAATATGGCGACAACAATGATATCTATTTATTTATTTTAATTAAAATCCCTGATTTTGTGAACGCGTGGAAAAATGCTCTAAAATTTCTAATCAATTTTGTTGTCCTTTAATGTTGTTAGCACTATGGCGTTGGAAATTTGTTTTCCACTGACTTCAAATCAATTTTGTTGTCCTCCTTTCCTTTCTCCCCTGTCAATTTCTCCCCAAGGCGCGGCTTCTTTCTTTAATTTAAAAACTGTTCTTCTTTCTTTATGCGTGGAGAGGATAAGAAAAAAATTGTTTTATTTTAAACTTCTCCCTCCTAGGCGCGTGGGTAATGTCTTGAGCTATTTGCTGCACTTTTTCTAACTTCCTCACGCGTGGAGACTCCTTCCTTCAGTCTTTTCCTTTTTAATATTAAAAAAACTTGTTCTTCAACTGCGTTGAACTGTCCTTCTTCCTGGGCGCGTGTGGATTCTCCTTGGACCTGCGTGGATTCCTCCTTCCTAGGTGTGTGTGGATTTACGGGTTGACTACCAAGTTTATTCTAACTCTACCACGCATGGATTTATCTTTTTTAATATAATCGTGTTCATGAATTGGTAGTGCAAGTATCTATAGTTTCATCTATTACAGGTTACTACAGAAAGGCGTTGCACATTGGCAAACCCTAGTGATGAGGGCTATTGTTTCTTCACTTTAATTCAACATTTTTCAAACCAAGGCGATGTCCAATGGCTATATGCTATAGGAAGCAGAGAAACATTTTCTTAACATTATTTTTTTCTACAATTGGAATTTAAAATAAACTCAATTTACAACTACACTACGAATCTAAAAAAAACTAAGCTAATCAATCAAAGTGAGTAATAGAAAGCAACTCTAAATAAGAGACTATGTAATTTACTAATTATGTAATCTGCATTAGTGGGAAAATTTAATGCTTTGAAATAAAACTAGATAACAATATTATTCTATAAAATACCATAAATTGTCCTCCTCCTTGGGTGATATTGAACCTTACTCTTCCCTCGATTTGACTCATAAGAACTTATCAAATAGTCACAACCACAAATATACATTAAAATAGAACCGTATTGATGTCACAATACTATTACAAAAATATTAGATCCCGATCCCCCACTTGATGTCTAAAGGCATATTTATACTATATGTTGGGAGTTTGAGTCAATCAAGCTCTAGGAAGGTAGAATGGTATTCTACAATCGTGGTTAGTTTTATTACAACAAAAATTCCTAACACAATTCAACTACACTTCCATCTTGCCAAATGACAAGTGTGGAGATAAAAAAATGGTTAATTAATTACTTTAAATAATTAAATACTTAACAACTAAGACTTGGCAATTGAGACTCATCCCGCATTCATAGGAACAAAATATGTGAGAGTTTTTATTCTTATCTTTTGACTTGCTTAATTTAATTAACAAATGGTGTTTTCTAACATGTGTACAATTTTTATAAATCAAAGGACCATGATCCTAAGACATCTTTAATCTTGAACACAAAGCTTCCTCTCAAATATTATTTAGGGAATGTGCGAATAGTCCGGGGTTATACATTGAGTATTTTGAAGCATCTTAGTATTTGTGTGAAGCTTTAGAGTGTCATTCTAAAGTTGTGTGTTAGTTTGAAGATTATTCTTATACCAAATAATGTGAGCAAAAATAATTTGTAGTTCCTTGATCATTTGTTCATTTGTGGCCAACATGCCTTGTTTTATATAATAACACATATTTCTCACAATAAGTGTTAAGTGTTAGGAAATAATTAGATCATAATGAATTGCAAAATATTAATTCATTATATACCATATGTTTTGAATTTAAAGTAGTCAAAAAGCCTTTAAAATACAATTAAGTTCATTCTAAAACTTACTCAAAATGGAGGAGTAAAAGTAAGTATTAGTCCATGATATGAGATAGTTTATAGTTTCATAATTTCCCCAAACTTAAGGTCCCGTAAGACCAACTGCAATATTTTTCTCCTTGCTCAAATTCATGGACTCCAATAAAGGTCTTAAATCAAATTCTTGAATGAAAGTTTTCCAAGTTTCCTCTTGAAAGTTATCATGTCCTTTTTGTTTTTGCACCTTAGTTCTCCACTGTGTAAAGGTTGCAACGGGTTGCTCATTATATGCATTCCATATAGGAATAAGAACCAAAAAGGTGTGAAGGGTTTATGCCACCATGAACTCCTTGTCGAATCTTCTCTTGTTGGAATTATGAGCCTCCTTTTTTTTTTCTAGGAGGGGAGACTTAAAATTGTTTGCAACAAGTGATCCTTCTTTTGTTGGTCCTTCGGAGTAAGAGTGTAGAGTTATCATTACATTTTTCTTAGCTCCACACTAAGATATAGTAATTATCTTTTTATTTGCACTCGTTTTAACCTTTATTTTCGGGATAGCCCAGTATGAATGAAGGTTTAGGGTTTTTAGATAACCCCATTTTTCTTGAACTTATTTAGAAATTCCTACCACCTCTTCTCTCCATTTTGTTGTTGTAAGAAATGATGGTTGCAAATTAGGTGAATTATCCCATGATTCTTTAATGGGTCGTTGTTTTTCACCCATGAATAGGAATGCATTATAAATTGTTTTTGGAAAATTAATCATAGACTATAGATTATTATCCCCGTGTCTAAGATTATTTGGAATTATTATCGTAGGGCGTACTATTATGTGATATTTCCCATCACAAGTGAAATATTTCATTACCCATTTTACTAAAATTCTCCGGGGTTCAAGGAAACTCTCTTGTAATCCCTTTAGCTTTATATGTATTCTCTTAACATTATTTTGATTCCAACTCAAACTTGACTTGAAAAATGGAAATTAATTCATTGTATGGGACCCTTGAATTTTAAAATTATTCTCCATTAGAAAAAATGCCAAAAATTCACTTATGATAGTGGTATTTAAATTTTAATCCTCCAAAATTTAGAGTGATGTTATTGCAGAGATGTAGGGAAAATTCTTCAACCCTATCCTTATTAAACCCTTCAAATTTCTCCAAGAATTGAAACCATCTTGCATCCTTAAAGGCTTGGATTGTAGCCTCGTATTTCAAAAATCAAACAGAGAACTTGGATTAGATTGTTTCTTTGAACCCATAGCTTTAGTTGTGATGGAAATGCTAAATATGTGGTGCAAAGGAGTGATTTTGGTGACAAAGGATGATAATGGAAAATTTTGCAATGAGAAGATGAAAACATGTCCTAGAGTGTTGGGGCATTATGCAATCACATTGCATATTTTTGCATTAAATATTGCACACCACCTTATTTCTGCATATGTGTGATGTAAATTCGCCACCTAGTGTAAGATTGGACTATCTCATCTTATATACGCATGTGGAATGTAACTTCCTTTCCATTTTTAGAGTTATTTATGAAAAGTACCTAAAGTGTTTTAAATGAACATTTACACTACCGAGAAAAGAAAAAAATCATAAATTTCATACCTAATTGCTTCCTTTTTTAGACATGCCCTTTCATTTATATATGGAAAAATAAGAATGTTTGTCGACCATGCATGGGAATTTAATTTAATTATACGTATGTGTGTGTTGTGAATTTTTCAAGAAAAGTGGCTTCCATTTCTAGTTTTCAGACCATTTTCCATTATTCAATATCATATCACCATTCATAATTTAGTTGGTTTGAAGGTGAAAACCTCCTTCATACCAATAAATTCTAGTTGTGATAAAACTTTATCTGCAAACTATCCTTTGTGGTTTGTTTTTGTATAGGTTGATTCTATGGCCATTAACCAACAATGTTCTCTAATCTTCATCAACAAGCATAAGATGAATAGACCCATTTGCATATACTTATTCAATTTCATATGGCCCTAACCAAAAATTCTAAAGCTTTCCCTTAGTTTCCTTGTACTTGGAATCAAACAATAATTCCCAATCCATAGCTTGGAAATTATTTTCTAGGATATTGCATTCGTGTCATAGTTTCCTCTATTTTTTAATTAGTTTTGTGTGGTACAATTATTTTATTTTTATCTCATTCAACTACAATATTATATCTTCGTGTGTTATTGTTATATCAATTCCTACCACATATGTTGTTTTCAAAGTCCTGGAGCTCAAACTCAATAGGAAATATTGGTATTTTCCCATAAACGAGCTCATATGGAGAGAATAAAGTGGTTAATTTATAGGTTGTATTGTATGCCCATACTACCTTTGGATATTTGAATACCCAATCCTTCCTACAAATGGAGATTTCTTTGGTTAAGATATTTTATAATTCCACGTTGATAAACTCTACCTACATATTTGCTTGGGGGTGATAAGCCAAAGAATTTCGTTGCCTAATTTGATACAACTTCAAAAATACCTTGATTACATTGCACAAAAATTATGGCCTTTAATCTTAAAAAATGGATCTAGGTGTACGAAATCTCATAAAATATATGTCATATAGGAAATCAATTACCTTCTCATCTCAGGAAAAATGAAAATTTTGAACATCACCCCATTTGGTAGTATAATTTGTGCATCTTAGGATTTATTCCTTCCCTTGTGATGTTGGATCAATGGGGCCAATAAAATTCAATCCCCATTTTTTAAAGGGTTCCAGGACCACTTGAGGATGGAATGGAGTTTCATTGGAAGAGTAGGCTTCCCTATTCTTTAACATTGGTCATATTTCCATACATACATTTTCACATCCTTATGTAAGGAGGGCCAATAGTGTCTAGCACACATGAATTTTTGAAAGGTCCTTAAATTTGAGTAATAGCCTATTAATGGTTCATCCCACAGTCTCGTATGATGTTATAAGTCTATTCTTCTCTTATACACATGTGTAACACAAAATCAAGACCACATTTAAACAACATCTCAATAACCCATTTAAACAACATCCACATCGGGTCTAAAGCTACACACCTAGTCAAGGCATCCATATATCTCATCTACTGAAGCATCCAAAATCATCTCTCTAAGTTTTTTTAACAAGAGCCAAGTCAAAGCGAGAATGGTCAAAACAAATGCCAAATCTAATTGATCTAGCTAGATATCACATGTTAGGTGGAGAACGGCGTGTGATTTAAGGCCTCGTCGGAGTAGTGCCAGGGTTTGTAATGCATGGGGATGCCCATAACCCTTATAATGTTTATTTTGTAGGACTCTTCATCCATGGATAGGGTTTGAGATGATGAGTAGTTTACATAGGGAGTTTTGTTGCATGTGCATAGATAGTGTTTGACAGGACACAGACAAATCCAGGATGGAGAGCAACCTAAAAATTGACGAGTTTGTCTAAGAGCAGGTCCAAGTACATGAGGTCCTGACCATATGGTATGGTCCTAACTATGTTATATGACACTTTGATCCACATGCGAGACATAGTTCCGGTCCAAGTTGCAAGGCTTTTTCAGTTCATATATCCCTATTTCACTATTGCATAGTTTTAAATCTCTCCATAAATCATCAACATTTAAGTTATTATATACATCTATCTTGTGCTTTCAATTACATGTTAGGTTAAGTGGTGTATGGAAATATTTCTTATCTAATCGATTTGCAAATCAAAAATAGTTGTTTATATTATATCATCTTTATTATATCTGTAAATAAATTATATTCCATTCTAAACCTAATTAAAATCTCCTAGAAATTTATTTTAGGTTTAAGCATGATGTAATCTATGAAAAAAATATGAACCTAATTACAACTATATGATGTGGATTGAGGCTTAATTGGCCCTAATTTCATCACATATTTAACCAATTATGTTATTGGTTTAATTAAGTATGATATTAGGGCCAATTTGATCCCTAAGAACCTAATTGCGACTACATGATTTTGGGCTAAATTGGTCACAAGTATATCAAACCGAGTGGGCTAATAACTCACCCGAGTTCAAAAAAGATGTAATTTGGCCTAATTTGATCCCTATGAACCCAATTGTGACTATATAATGTAATTTGGGGCTCAATTTCATCACTTATTTAGCTAATTACTTAAGCTGTCTCAATGGTATCCCTATGAACTTAATTACAACTATACAATTTTATTTGGGTAGCCACTCGAACCTAATTATGACTATCTGACAACAACAATTTTAGTTCCATTAACCTAATAACAAGTGTATAATATCATTTGGTTGAATATTATCCTTGTGTTCACCTAAGTGCAACTATAAAATATTAACTTTAGCCCCATGAACCTAATTACTATTGAATAAATGATTCAGTTTTGAGTAGATGATTGATCATTTAGTAGTTTATTGATCGTTGATGAAGTTGGTGCAAAGTTAATAACCAAAAAAATTGTAAAGTCATTGTTAAGTTCGGAGGGCTCAAAAAGGCCAAATTACATCCATTATTGAATGATTAGTTGACTCATTTAGTGATAAAATTGAAGGTAATTAAGCCCCAAATCACATCAAGTATACTTGCAATTAGGTTCATGGGACTCCGATTGGCCTACATTACCTCTCTAATTGAACTAAATGACTAATTGGTTCAACCAATAATACAATCACGACCTATTAATCCCCATCATATCATATAGTCCCAAATATTTTAATGTGTGATGTAATTGGGACTAATTAATTCCCAAATCATATCATATACTTACAATTTGTAAAAAGGATCAAATTGGCCTAAATTGCATCCCTTATTAAATAAATCAAGTAATTATTACAATTGGTGATGAATTTAGAGTCAATTGAGCCCCAAATCACATTGTATATTTGCATTTAGGTTTTTAGGGTTCCAATGGACTATATTACCTCTATAATTGAGGTAATCAATTAATTATTCAATCAATTATGTAGTTAGAGCCTATTAAGCCTTAAATCACATTGTATAGTCCCGATTGGTTCAATGTGTGATGTAATTGGGGCCAATTAAGCTCTAAATCATATCATATAGTCAAAATTATGTTCTCAAAGATCAAATTATCCGAATTGACTCTCTGGATAAAAATCAACTAATTGTGTAATATTTAATGCAATTGGGGCTTATCAAGCCCAAAAACATATCCTATAAATGCAATTAAATTCTTATGGCTCAAATTTTCCTAAATAAGATTTCTCATTAAACCAATTAACTCATTTATAGAATCAAAGATGAAATTAGGGCCATTTAAAACCCAAATCAGATTGTATAGTCAAAATTAGGTTTATGGTGCTTTAATTGCCCCAAATTACCTCTCTAGTTGAACTAACTAATTTGTTTATTTAGTGATACAATTAGGTGTTACTAAGCATTAAATCACATTATACACTTGAAATTAGGTTTATGGGGATCAAATATGGCCAAATTTCCTCTCAGTATTTGAACCAATAAACTAATTGTGTAATGTGTGATGCAATCAAGACCAATTTAGGTTAGAAGCACATTATATAGTTCTGACTAAGCTCATGGGTGTGATGTCATTGGGGTTGATTGGTCCCCAAATCACATCATCTAATTAATATTACGTTCGTAGGGCTCTGATGGCCCAAATTAATGGTGTGATGAAATGTGTTGTTTCATATAAGGCATCCTCTTGTTACCACCCGAAAGGAATATATTCATTATTATCACTTTGGTTGCATATACATGTATTTTATATGATTATGTATAGAGTGAGGGGTTTGGGTTGGATATTTTTATAATATAGTATTTAGAATTAGTGAAGGTGTTCAATATATCAAAGCAACTAGTGAGAGAAGAGGAGGATCTATAAAGAATTCAACTAGAAATTTGTAACCTCTTTTATTATGGGATAAAAATTCTATAAGAGAATATAGTTGATCCATGATACATATATATTATATATGCATATATATTTTTAAAAGCCTAAAAACATGTTGGTTCAATGCTAGCCTTGTATGGGACCACATTTTGACATTTTTAGCTTAATAAATTTCGAGTAAATGACACGGTTCATACAAATTTCAATATTCAAGAAATTTTGATATGGAAGATGAGATAAGTTGGTAAATCTAGGCTTGTTTTATTACGGAAGATGGTAGAAGTTGATGGATCTAGACCATTTTGGTTCATTCAAGTTGAAACCATGGTAGTTTGGAAAACCAAAGTCCTATGGTTGTTTAGGCTCCAATCAATCACTTACTTAGTGTACTTAAGAAGAAATTTCATTTTGAAAGAAGTAGAAATTAATGAGAACTTGACCATTTTACTTTTTTAGAAAAATTCTTAATTGTGTTATTTGGTGCATGTATTTTGTATGTTTTGCCTTATATATAATTATACTAATTATAACGATTTATGAATTTAGTCAACTGTTTCTTTCTCTTTTTATTTTGAAGTGTTCATGAATAGTAATACTCGGTTTTTAGACTGATGATGTAATTTATTCTTGGCATTTTATCATCGAGACGTCTCTTAACCGATATTAGCCTAGGTAAGGTTGTGCTTGTAAAAATTTCGGGGAATTATTTTTGACATGATAGTTAAAGTTTGATAGCTTTTTAATATGGGGAAGACATTGGGCGGATGGGTAGCTTTAAAGATGTATAATCTTCTATAAAGAGGAAATAATTCTAATTCTAGAGGGATATAAATTAGATTGTAAAGCATGAGATGTGTTCACACACACACACACACACACACACACACACACACACACACACACACACACACACACACACACACACACACACACACACACACACACACACACACACATGGGCTTTAGGATAGATTTAATGTCTCCCTTATCCACAAAAATATTTAAGTAGTCATGGAAAAAAATGTAGGTGATTAAATCATAAATGGATGGGTTAAAGTTTAGAAAAATGTGAGATATTTTGTTGAAAAAGAATTACATTAAATAAATTGAGAGAAATTTGGGGTGTTTTCCTTATATAGGGTATCATTTAAAAAGTTTCATTTTACACATCATATATACCAATCAAGTTTTAATGGTCTAACACATAGTTTAGTTTCCATCTTAGACACTATGTCATAACAATCCCTTTAATAAATTTAAGTTGGTGTCTTTCTTTATATTTTGCTTCATTTTGTACTAAGAGACTACATATAGAGTTAGTTATGTGTTAGTAAGAATTGAATGTTAGGTAAATCATAGTTTACCTAAGTTAATTTAGCATAGGTAAGTTAATTATTTCATTGTGGTAAGTTGTTATGGTTTGGTAATAAACCATGTTTTACTTATAATTGCGAATAGTATTCTCGTCGCATGTTTTTGTCATTTATTATAGTTGTTATATGGTTATATATTGTTAAAACCATATATTTGGAATTATTTGTACACGGGTTTGTATTATTGTTGCATAGTTAACTGCACTCCCGATTGCTTATAAAAATTGCAGCCCATCCTTTGTAATATGATTTTATTGAATATCAATAAATAAACCAGGAGCTTATCCCTATTGCTAAACTACATTTGGTACCATAGTAGGTTGAAGCTCCTGGTTAGGTTGAAGAGAGGTTGCAGAAGGGAGAAGTGTCTTGGAGAATAAATATGCATTCTGAGAGAGCCAGTGTTGCCTCCAGAGCTTCCCCCAATTTCTCTACATCCCCACAACCTCCTGTGATTCTCTAGGTAAAAGAAAAGCAAATTTTTTTGCCTTGGTGCCCCCTACACCAAAAAAAAAAATCAGAGAATATTTTTCAAAAAATCAAATTTTCCTCATGAGGGGTTTTTTCTCTACATTTAAAGGTCTTGTTAGTCACTGTTAACTTTAGCGACTACTCCATTTAGAGGTATGTGGACAAAGCATCTACCAAAGCTCTGACAAGTTTCGAGAAGGTGCGAGATCAAGTTGTTAGCATTTGCATTAGGAAAGCAAAGCGAGCCACCCACTAAATCGAGCTCATATCGAGCTACATTAAAGGTCGAGTTGCACTATCATCGAGCTATGCATTAGTGAGCTTATCTATCCTGGCCCTAGCCGTATTCGAGCTATCTACCGAGTTTTACACCAAGTTCTACATCCATTCAACCCACCCATCTATCCATGGAGACCATTCAAACGATGAGTTCCAAGGAATTTCCACCAAGTTGAGCTCTAGAATGAGCCAATGGCACAAACGCCCGCACATAAGAGCCAAGACGCTTCCGACTTCAAGAGTTGTTCCCCTCTATAACCAACCCTACGTGCATGCCAACCGAGCTATAAAAAGAAACACCAAAATCCAACGCCGTTGTCCAGGTAACCTGCGAAAATGGTGGAATCACACACTGCCACTATCAAGGTTTATTTGCAATGATCCAACCATTCAATCAAGCATAACATTTGGGTTCTACAACAAGATGAGATATCACAGATTGGCAATACTATATAAAAGATTGCAGAGCCAAATAGTAGCGAACCAAAATGGTAGAGAGGAATAAAGTAATGGTGGCCATAAAAATTATTTCCGAGCAGAGGATAAAGCTTAGTTGGATCCATTTTATCAGCGTATACCTAATTCAACCCCCTCCAAACAATTGACATGTGGATCCTCCCTGCCACGTTTGATTTTTAAAACAGGTTAACCCTTTTATAATTTAGTTTAAATACCTATTGCTTGGTTTTATATTTCAAACACATATAGTGGTATGTTGGATAAGGGGAAGTTTTGGGGGCTAAATGATCGAGGTTCGACCCCCACATAAAACCTATGTTTTAAACATATTGAAATTTGGTGGGATATTTAGTAGAATCGCCATAAATAGTGACCCAAACCCTTGCTAAACCGCCTAGTTACAGTCCAAACCCCCACCCAAAAATAGAGGAGAAAACCCAAAAAAGGGAAAAAACAAATTTCTCCCAAGTGGCATATTTTTCATTCTAAGCATCTTTTTCCAAAGGAGGGGACATTGAAAATTACATTTTTAGCTTTTTTTTGCGGTTTTTCACATAGAGAGCCATATTGAGCTCCGAAGGCCACCAGGGCCTCACAAAACAAAAACGATTTTCTGTCATTCAATTTTTTCAGCATATTGAATGTAATTGTATATTTCAATGTATTGTACTAATTTGCAGGTTGCCATATTCAACCGCAAACTTTGTAACTGCTAAAAAATGGGAAAGCATTGTAAACAAAATCAGTGAATTTTTTTGGGTTTCAGTAACACTCACGAGATCTTCGGATCTCATTTGCAACATTTGGTATATACAGTGCCTCTGGGAAGCACTTATGGGTGAATCCATCATGACTACTACTGCACTTAATGCCTAATATAGCTGCAACAACATCATCTAGGCATCGACCCTTTAAATCGGCGAGGAGTAATAAGGACACAGTGTACACACTTTGAGCCCTCCCATCTATCTATGAAGGATTGCATGACGTAAATCAGAAACTGAAATTATCTGAGTATATAGCGAAGTTACGCCCGCATATGAGGATATTTCTTTGAGTTGGTGTCAATAATCACACAGACCCCTTTTAGTATTGTCTTGGTACCATGTATCGGATTCTTTCGCTTACGTTAATGCCTTTTTCAAGTATTGTCGAGTATATCAAAAGGGTAAGCTTCTTCCACGTACTAATGGGTATATCGGAAGGCGTGTATATATAGAAAGGTTTGATTTAAATCGACCGATGGTATATAGATTGGGAGACCATATACCTGGAGTGATAAGAGCCTTACCCTTTGTCAGTTGATTCTACAAAATGGGCACCAATGCCCCCAAATTATTTCTTCCATATTCTCAACTTCTAAGAGGAGATAATTATGTTGCATGGAAGACTAAGATCAAAACACAACTTGATTTTGAAGAGATTTGGAATGTTGTGGATGGTTCTTTATCAAAGCAACTACACAACCCAACAAAAATAATTTGATAGATCTAATCAGAAGGCCAAGATGATAATCTTGTTTGCAGTGTTTGATGATGTGTAACCCCACATTCGAGATGCCAAAACAACTAAAGAAGTGTGGGATAAGTTGAGCACAGTGTATGAGGCCAAGAACAAGAATACAATATTGAATTTGCAGAGTCAATTACACACACTGAAATTCAAACAAAATGATAAAATAGAAGCTTTCTTGAGAAGAGTTGCAGAATTGAGGGCTTCACTTCTAGCCTTAGGAGAGGAGGTCATTGATGAATCTCTCATTCCTATTGTTCTAAGAGCACTCCCTCCTTCATACCGAATTTTTGTAATGACACTCAACTTGTCAGATCAGACAGTTAGTTTTGACAAGCTAGTGAATCTACTGCAACAAGAAGAAGTTATGTACAACAAAGATGACGAAGAGGAGCAAGCACTTTCTTCTCATTAGAAATGGAAAGGAAAAGGAAAAGGCAAATATCATTCCTCTCAAAATTCCCAAACACAACATCAGCATGGGGAAAAACAGAATAAAAATAAGAATAAATGTCCTATCTACAAAAGAGGACATGATATAAAATATTGTTGGTTCAATACATATAAGAAAGGTTCATCAATTCATTCTAGACCTCAAAATCAACAATCTCACAAGGGAAATTCAAACTACAATCAAAGGCGGGAAAAGGGGAACTGCGAAGAAAACCCCACTAGTAAGGAAATATAGTTGAGCAAGAAGAACATTCAAATAATGAAGACTTCTTGTAAATTGCTCGATCAAGTGAACCTTCCACATCATCTAGTGATATTCGGTATGTTGATTCGGGAGCCACTCTACATATGATCGAGCACGAGACCGGTTTACCACAATGAGGGACATGCCTTCAAAAATCGTTAGGTGATGAGTATCTTCAGCATATTACAGGGTATTGGGAACATTTCTCTACCTCTTAGTTCATGTAATTGTAGACTATCAGATGTATTATATGTTCCCAAGTTACAAAAAATATAGTATCTATGAGTCAACTTCTAGATCACAATCTGAAGATTGACTTTGATAGTCATTTTGGTAAGAAAGTATGTTTGATTCAAGATAAATCACGAGGCTCAAAAATTGTTGCAAAATCCTCTAATGTGGGACGTATGTTCTAGCTTGACTTTGTCCATAGAGATGATCAAACACTTGTGGCTAAGAATTCTACCTCAACACAATTGTGGCATCGGAGACTTGGTCACATCAGTTTCAAGTATCTCAAAACACTTCGTTGGTACAACATGGTGAGAGGTTTTCCATCTCTCCAAAAGGATACAAATAAGTGTCCTCACTGCCTAGCAGAGAAAAAAAACAGAGCTTCATTCTAGAAGAGTACTTATCAATCTCATGGTAAGCTTGATCTGGTTCATGTTGATCTTTGTAGTGCAATGCAACCGAGTCATTATTCTAGATTTCAATACTTCATGTTTTGTGTTGATGACTATTCAAGAAAAATGTGGATATATTGTCTTCGTAAGAAAAGTGATGCTTTTGAGACCTTCAAGAAGTTCAAAGTGGTTGTAGAGAATGAGATTGGTCGTCACATTAGATCTCTCCACTCAGATCAAGGGAGGAATTCACCCGTAATTAGTTCAAATCCTACCTATAAGCTCATGGGATTCGTCGACAAATGCCTCCTCCATACACACCATAACGAGAATGGTGTTGTTGAGAGAAGAAATCATACTATCATGGAAATGGTGTGTTACATGATCGATGATTCTGGATTAACGAGGACATTTTCTAAGAAGTAGTAAAGACAATTGTATATTTGTTGAACAAAGTGCCCACAGTTGCTCTTGATGGAGTAACGCCATATGAAGCATGGTCAAAGAGGAAACCATCTGTTGCACACCTTAGAGTATTCGGGTGCAAAACAAGTATGCACATACCCAAGCAAAATATAAAGAAGTTGGATATGAAATCACAAAAACTCATCTTCATTGGCTATAGTGAAGAGACTCTTGGGTACAGATTGATGGATCTAAAGACCAAGAAATTCTACACCAAAGCAGAGATGTTGAGTTTTTTTAGAAGAAGGAAGCAGAGACTCCTCCTCTAGACTCACTTGATGTAGATTTTTCACCTATTGTAAAAATAGAATTTGATGTTCCCACGAAGATGACAGTGATGATGGGGATGATGGTGATGATCACATAGAACCACATCCTAGGGAAGTTGCAAAAGATATGACCAAGTGGTATACTAGCATGATACGAGATGCAAAATTGGATGTTCCACCAAATACATCCTCCATTGGACCAAGGACTTGTAATAAAGCATGAGAAGAAATAAACTTTGCTTTGATGAGTAGAATTATTAAATCGATGAGCTTCTACTATCAAGGAATCCCTATAGTCAAAATCTTGGGAATATGCCATGGACGTTGAGTATCAATCAGTGATGAAAAACACTTGGCAACTTGTCGATCTTCCTCCAGAGAAGAAACCCATTGGTTACAGATGGATATTCAAGACAAAGTACAAATTCAATGGGGCCATAGACAAGTATAAAGCAAGACTGGTAGCAAACGGTATGCACAAAAAGAAGGCGTTGACTATGAGGAGACATTTGCTCCCACGGCTAAGATCAAAATGATTAGGATGATCTTTTCTCTAGTTGCACAGTTTGGTTTGAAAGTCCATCAGATGGATGTAAAAGTGCCTTTCTAAACATAGATCTACAAGAAGAAGTCTACATGACTCAACCTGAGGGATATGTTGTACCTGATCAAGAAACAAAAGTATGTAGACTCGGAAATCTATGTATGGCCTTAAATAGGCACCCCGAGCTTTGTACATCAAAATTTATGAGCATCTCGTACAACATGGATTTGTCGAAATCCATATGATCCCAATCTCTACCTCAAAAAGCAAGGGGGAGATTATGATTGTTGTTGTCTATGTCGACGATCTAGTCATCACTGGTAGTTCAGTGAAGATGATCGATGCAACAAAGAAATATCTTAACCGATCGTTTGACATGACAGATCTCGGGCTAATGCACTATTTTCTTGGATTGGAAGTATGGTAGAAAGAGAATCGCATATTTGTTTCTTAGTTGAATTATACCAAGACAACGCTCAAGAAATTTATAATGATGGATTATATAGATAGTGTTGCACGTATAGAGACAAGACTTCAGTTATTTCGTTCAGATCCATCTTCTGTGGTAAGTGTAACTCTCTATCGGCAGTTGATTGGGAGTTTCATTTACCTGACCTACACTAGACCAGATATCAACTTTGCAATGAGTTGTCTATCATGGTTCATGCAAGAACCCAAAGTTTCTCATTAGAAGGCAACAAGGCAAATCTTGAGATATCTCGAGGGAACATTGGATCTTGGTCTCGAGTACAAGAAGAACGACAACTTCTTCTTGACCGGATACTGGATTCGAGATCATGCGCAGTAACATTGATGACAAGAAATCCACTTCTGGATTTTTTTATTTTTTTGGGATCTGGACTGATATCATGGGGAAGCAAGAAACAACACTTTGTTTCTCGCTCTTCTGAAGTCAAATATCATGTTGTAGGTGAAGTTGTCTGCGAAGTGATATGGCTATGTCACATACTTGAAGGACTTGGAATACAATAGGAGAAACCGACCACCTTGTATGTAGACAATGAAGGTGTTCTCAAACTTGTTCACAATCCAGTTTTTTATGAGAGAACAAAGCACATCAAAGTACAGTTCATTTCATATGCAAGCATGTCTTGAAACACAACATACAACTTTAATTTTGTCCAACAAATGAACAACAAACAAATATCTTTACAAAGTCACTTGCACATGAAAAATTTGAGTTGTTCAGAGAGTTCCTCTCCTCATCTCTTGAGGCAATGCAAAATTAAGGGAGGGGGAATGTTAGGTAAATCATAGTTTACCTAGGTTAATTTAGCATAGGTAATTTAATTATTACATGGTGGTAAGTTGTTATGGTTTGGTAATAAACCATATTTTGTTTGTAATTGGGAATAGTATTCCCATAGCATGTTTTTGTCACTATTATAGTTGTTATATGGTTATATATTGTTAAAACCATATATTTGGAATTATCTGTACATGGGTTTGTATTATTGTTACATAGTTACAACTCCCTATTTGTCTGCACATGGTTGTACAATTCCTATAAGAATTGCAGCCCATCCTTTGTAATATGATTTGATTGAATATCAATAAAAAAACCGTGCCTTCAATATTCGAATTAACTCTTTCAAGATTCAAATTAACTCAAATTAATAAAGCGAAATTTTCAATATTCGAATAAATAAGTTTTGATAAGATAATAAAGGTAATTTATTAGGCATTATAATTTCTAATAAATACTAATAAACAGAGTGTAAAAATAATGGATTGTACTCGAATTAGTTTCACATTGATTAGGTTGTCATGTATTAGCAATTTGCACAATATAAACACAAAAATATCTTCATTATATTCCTCAAAGTATATGATATTGATGATTCTTCATGTATTTATGCACCGCATTACAAATATATAGGGTAGAAAGTTCCTACATTCAAGGAGATCTAATCTCCATGAATATATCCAACAACAACATAACCTAATTACGTGAGTGGTTTGAACTACCACTATTCATGTAATAACAATATAACCAACCTTAACCAAACCTATATTATAATATAAAACCATTAAATATTAATTCACAAAAAATATTATCTATGTGAGCACTAATATAGATTTTTCCTAACATTCCCCCCTTAGTGTGAGCATGGAAGGAAAACAATTGCACTTCTTATGCAGCTTCTTGCCCTTTTATGCTCATGATCTTGGCTCACTGATGGTTTTGCTTAAGCTAACCAATAACCTTGATACAAACCCCCGCTCATCCAATATGAACCTTTGTTCACTAAATATGGACCAATGTCCAAGGTATGAACCCTTGTTCATCCTCTTCAAGTATCATGATGCTACTTTTTCCTTGTGCTTTCATTTTTCCACTATATTTTCACATTAGGAAAGTACATAGGAATTAACTTTGACATAATGGAAATAAAATATTGGTATAATGTCCCCCCCCCACAAGGTGAAATATCCATTATTCATCAATCCAAAAATTGAAATGAAGCACATTGTACAAAACTAAATCAAACCGCACACCTGGAAATCAAATCAAATCTTTGAATCGAAAAACATGCCACAACCTCATTGTGTGACCCCGTCACTTACGGTTGGCGAGAGGACGTTGTTTTTCCATCTTCTTTACTTGCATCCTCCATTGAATGATGTTACTTATTCAAAAATGTGATCTTGAAGTACATATGTTTTCATATTGTGTTTAATTTCTCTCTCACACTGTGAAACACTTTATTTTTCATGGGACATTGGGCTACATCGAAAATGTGTCCGTAAGGAATTTTTTTTCCTACATTTGATGATGACACTCTAACTCAGACAAGATGACACAAAATAAAAATGACTATTGGTGATACTTGACTCTTCAACATAGATGGGACCCAATAACCATTTTTGACACAAAATGACAATTTATATGGTTTTCATAGGACTATTTCAATCGAGATATCATCATTGACAATTACAACTAAACTTTAAAAGATGATAAAAATAATAATTAAAGATTATTTTTTAACACAACTAGAATACTTAAACAATTTTAAGCAAAACGATATGATGGTGTACAACTTATTTTGACTTGATGATATACAAAAGAGTGTTAAAAGGTAATATATTGAGACTAATATTTAAACAACCCATTTACACAATTAATTTTACTCATATTGTTACTATAATAAACACTTGATATACTCTGAATTGACACTATAAAATATCGACTTAATAAATGACTCCTTTTATCACAAAAACAAGGTTCTAATAACGTATATCAGTGAGGAGACAATAACCACCGAATGAATGTATATTAAAACAACTATAGACATTGATATTCAGTAATGTGTCATTGACAAAATATAATATTATCGGTTGACTTGACGTGGAAAAAATTTAATTATACCAGCATCAGTAGAAATTAAAATGGTAGAAATTTAATTATACTCCTGGATGGTCCTCCTGGGAAGCTAGATTTCACACCATTTGGAAGGCCATCCTTCAACCCAAGCTAGCATGTTTTGCTTGGTGCCTGCTCTTTCAAGGCCTCCCTATTGGGCGCAAATTAGCTCATTACGGGATTGCTCCTCGGCTTTGCCCTTTTTGTGGGCATATTGAGATGCTTACGCATCTGTTCTGCAGTTTTGCCCAAAAGCTCAGGCTATTTGGGTCTGGATCCACGATTTTTTCGGTCGTTTCACCCAGCTCCTTTTCTTTGGCAACATGTTTTGCTTGGGGATTCTATTTCCATTCCCCATGCTTTTGCGCAAGTGTGGCATACTTTTAGAGTGGAGATCCTTTTTTTTATATGGAAAGAACGCAATTCTGTTGTTTTTGCTAATTCCGTAGTTTCTTGCTTTCTTTCGCATTATGATAAGGCCATGCTTATCTCGAATGTGTTCTTACAGATCTAGGATCAGGCCCGCAAGGTTGAGCTGGAAGTGTGGCACCTCCAGACCCTCCTGGATTATTGGGCCAACGCTCCTTGCACTGTGGCATGGGAGCCCCCACCTCCCCTTCTAGGAGTGTTTGTTCGAGAGGTCGTCGTGGGCGTGGCCGGTCAAATGAGTGTACCCACCATCATCGCTCTCCCAGCGCGCAACCTGATCATCGACGGAGCCTGCACGGGATGGTTGAGGTCCCCGCAATGACCTCGCGCATCACAGTGGTTGGGGCTCCCGCCACCACTCCCCGCCTCCTGTGCAATGGGATGGATGGGATTTTAGCAAAGTCCCCCATTTGGCTCTTGCCATATCGCCTAATCTGCATGATGACAAAGAAGAAGAAGAAGAAGTTGCACCGGCTAGCCCCCCCTTCCGGATGGAAATGATCTTCCAGGTGGTAACCTGGAGGATAAAGGGCCTCCACCACTGCCCCCTGCTATGTTTGTTGCGGTAGCTTAGTTTATTTTCCTTTTGTTTTTGGCATTGTTGCCTTTTGATACTTTGGCTTCCTAGCCTTGACTAGTTTGAATGTGGGGTGTGCCCTTTACCACCCATATTTTTTGTGGATAGCTGTAATATTTTTATTAAGTAATATAGTCTATTTCATAAAAAAAAATGGTGGAAATTAATGCAGGTAGAAAAGTTGAAGCACAATATAAGGTCAAGTTTGCTTATGTGAACGTCTGCAGTAGATAAGAAGGCGGCTACATCGAGTGGCGAATCGGAGCCAAGACATGCCTACGAGATAAATGAATATGAAAGATTCTTCACGCATTCAAGACTCAAGTTATGCTCCTTCAGTGTATGTAAGCATGAATCAAGCTTTTGGACATATCATTCATGTGATTGTTGATAATGCCAAAGGATATGAAACCCCGCTTTCTTGATTATCGTGTTTGTCCTCGCTATCTCTTAATACACATGGATCAAGCTATGTAACTCCGTCACATCTAATCCTCGAATACACCTCATCTTGGAAATGTGAATTTTGTTAATCTTAGTAATTTGTAGCTTGATGTACTGTTTGTCCTCATCCAATTGTTATTTGACAACCTAGAATTTAGAGAAATAGTTGTTTTTGTCAAACAAATATTGTTAGGATAAGAACAATTGTTATCTAATATTGACTCCTTTTAGGTGACACCTCATAACCAAGGTTGTTATGGTTATTGAGTTGTCTTAATCTCAGCCGTTCATTTGTATTAATCTCGGCCGTTGATTTTCAACGAGAGTAGTATATAAGGGGGTCATTGGGGTCATTTGTAACAAGGAAGTTTTGAGAGAAACTTGCAGTGTTAGCAAGGGCGCAGTGATAGCGTTGGAGATAGCAGTGGAGGAATATCAACAGGAGGATTAGGAGATTGTCGAGCTCGCCAAAAAAGGCAAGCAATATTTGTATCTCTTGATTTGCTGAAGTTTAATATATTTCTCATCTGTAGTACTGGTTTTCCCTACGGGGTTTTTCCAGGGACAATTGTCCGAAAATATTGTGTTCACCTTGTTGGGTATTTCTTATGTGTTTGTATTTGTGAAGTTACAGTTGTGTTATTTTCCAATATTTGTTGATCAAATAATCTTACAAGATAGGAGGTTAATAATCGAAGAATCGTAATAGATTTTTCACACATTTAAACAATGAGCAAGCTTATATAACAATGATTTAACACGCAGAGCATAAACTTGGCAAAATGTTAAAAACAGAGATATCCGATATGGTGACTACCACGATAAAATGAAAGACAAAAACCAATGAAGACCGATGTAAATTTCATTATCTATAAGCGACAAATGGGGTGCAGATCTCGTATTTTTTTACCGACCAAAGAGTCCTTCTAAATCTCCGATCCATATATCCTACTCGATACCAAATGTCATGTATGAGCAATTTGCAAGAGAAACACAAAAATATTTTCGTTATACTCCTCAAAGTATATGATATCGATGATCTCCTCATATATTTTTGCACCACATTACAAATATATAGGGTAGAGAGTTTCTACATTCAAGGAGAGCTAATCTCCATGAATATATCCAACAACAATATAGTTTAATTACGTGAGTCGTTTAAACTATTATTATTCACAAAATAACAAGATAACCACTCTTAAGCAAACTTATATTAAAATATAAAATCATTAAATATTAATGAACACAAATAGCACTAATAAATAGATTTTCCTAACATGAATTAGGTCCAGGGTAAGAAAAATCTCATTGTGGGATTGATAATACCTCTCTAAAATTTGAATTATGGAACAAGGTGATTCACAAAGGATGATAGTTTCTTTTAAAAAAATTATTAATGGAAAAGGATTAAATCCCAAGCATAGCTGCATGAATTTCAATCTTAATTTCTAAAAGTTTTATTAATGGAAAAGCATTAAATTCCAAGCATAGCTAGATTAATTTGTGCATGAATTTCAATTTTTGTTTTTTTTTTTAAGTATTGAATAACTAAAATGGTGGACTAATCGTGGCTCTCTTTCTGTAGTCTACCCTAAAAAGAAACTCAATAGCATGTTAAGACGTGTGTGATCCAAAGTGTTTAATTATGTTGTTAGTATATTTTAATAAATAAATTTTATTCATTTTATATTAATATAAAGTGTTTTTGGAAGTTAGGTGTAATAGGTAGTTGGGTCTAGTAGTTGATTAGGTACCATGTAACTTCCCACGAAATATTATTAAAAGTTTGGGAGCTTTGTAATAAAGATTTAATGGAGATTGATTTATGTGAATGAAATATTGTATAGGTTTTGAGTTAATATAATGTAGTTTCTTCCATTTATCATGTATATTTTACCCCTAAGAATAGTATCAAATCCCATGGAAATGAAGCCATGAATAATTTCTACGGTCTTGTGAATAATTTATAATACCATTGTGGGAGAGGTGGTTGATAATTCAAGTTACAAAAATGCATCAAACTCCTTTAAGAGTTTTCTTAGAGAATCAAGAAATAAATAGGTTTTCCTTATTTCATATGGTTGCTTTGAAGTGATGTAAACCTTGCATTAATTACTTGTTGGTTGGAGGTTAAATGTTTTTTTGTTGCAACTAGAAGATAAGATAAGATAAGATAATATAAATATATTAAATGTCCAACAAAATGACCACAGTAGTAGGTCAATGGGACTGCGCCAATACAAGAAAGCAAATAAGAACCCAACCAAAGAACCAAAAGGTCCTTGAGTACAACCAGAAAAGAAAGGAAGAAAAAGAAGGAGGAGAAGAATAGAAGAACGGGAAAGAGAGAGAGTCCTAGAAAAATCTGCAGAGACCAAAGAAACCCCGACATGCGAGAGAGGAAAAGGAAGGAAGAGGGGCAAGAAGGAGATCCCCTCAACTAGCATCCACTGTCGAATAAAAGAATCTAGTAATGTGTTGAAGCATAGAATCAGAGGCTCTAAAATATCTAGGGTGTTGATGCCCGAAGGGGGGAAGAGCTCTTTAGGTACGTCTGGTGGATCTCAAATTCCATCTATGAGAGGATGAACTCGACCTCGTATGTATCGGGGTGTCCCTGGTCTATAACATAATGCATCGAGTCCAAACTGATCTCATTAGCAATCAAGGTTGGTATCACTCTGATGCTTAGTACCCTCCTCAGGGAAGAGCATTGTAAAGAAGGAAGTGGTTTGCTAAGTAGTCATCTGCCTAGAAGGAGGTTGAAGGGTCTCCTCCCAAAGCCTAAGAGCCTCATGTAGATAGAGAGCAAGGCACCTCTGATCATAGTATCTGAAGAAGTCGGTGAATGTCGGACGCTCTCTAAATAAGCAGTGAAATCTCCCTCTGATCTCGTAGTAGATGGGGCACCGGAAAATGAAGTGCTCTTTCATTTCGATCTCTAGAGGGAGCAGAGCTAGAAAATCTACTCAGAACAATCAATCTGATGATCACTTTCAACCCGGAACCTATGAGAGTGTAGACACCAGTTTTTGGTATTGTTCCTCCCCTTCACCATGTGTTTTCTCTCACTCATTAGGCTTACCCATTCGAATCCCATTTCCCACCAAAAATACATATTTAATTAATCAATTTTAATTGGTTAATTGATCCCCTTTAAATCCCTAAACCTCGTTATATGCTAATATCCAATTGATAATTAAATATTCCAAACTAATTCATATCACCCCACCTAATAATTAAATACTCCAAAATCATTCAAATCATGCACCCCACTCACGAATTAAATAATGCAAATTAATCCAAATGGAATCCACTATTGCACCTAATCATTCAAATCATGTTCCCCCACTCACCTAATCAGGGTTACTTTTTCAAACCAGGATTACCTGATAACCCCTAAATTAATCTCATCTTCAGGCTATAAATACAAGTCTTCCCCTCTTTCAAACAAGTAAAAAAGTGATAAAGCAAACCTCTAACATTATAGCCCCTCGCTTATCATCATCTCATCACAATGCCTTTATGACTCCACTTGTATTACCATAATATCATCCTCATGCCCTTGTGGTTCTCCTAGTTTGGTTTGCTTTACATTTATTTTGATTAGATCAATAGCTCCTTTATACATCAGCATTTTCAAGTTATGTTATTTATCAATTTCTACATGTTATCTATCTATCTTTCATTTATATTGTTTTCTCTTATCTAATGGGGGTTGACATCTGTGAAAGGAAGGTAACACTTCCTAGAACCGAATTTGTCAGGCACCCCCGCATATACCATCTAATCCATTTTTCTCTTAGTTTCCTTTGTTTTGCAAGTCTATCCAACTCGCAGCGAGGACATTCACTTTGTGCTCGTCCATTTTTCACCATCTTCTCTCAAGGTACCTTAAACCCTTACATCTTTGAGGTTGTTTGATTTCTTTGTTATCTAGCTCACTAATATGGACATGGACGAAGAAAATTCTAAAGAACAAAGAGCCAACCCTAAACTAACCCAGGGAAATGTGAAGGGCATGCATCCAATGAAGGAAATATACTAAGGGAGAGAAATAATGCCATTAGTGACCTCAAGAAAATGTGCATCATATAAGGCCATCTTGGGACATAGCCCACCGAGGGGGTTGGTCCAGGTGTGTTGAAAGAACTTCCTATAGATATCATCTTTGATGATTTCGCTCAGTCCCGCTTTCCTGAAGGAGATGGGCGGGAGCGCCCAAGGAAAAATTATATGAAGGGACATGATTTTTCTCGAATACCGATAGACTCAAGAAGTCGATTCACTCGGCATACCAACAACGAGATCAGTAAGCACAATCGGTTGAAGCAATGGCATCATAGAACAAGAGATACATCTCCTCGAAGAGAATTTCTAGAATTTTTCTCGCCACTCTAGATACATTTCCTTGGAAATCCATTCTTTGCTTCTGATATCAAATTTTTAAATATATACAAAAACAAAATCTTGAATTTTTTTGCAAATGAAAAATTATCTCGAGTGTGATTTGATTGGTCAATATCTTCCTAAAGACATTCTTGATCACTCGGGAGTGTTGATAATCCATTTGCTAGCTGAAAATTATTTAAACCAAATACTTATTTGTAATGGCATTGGAATTGTGATTATAATATTGGAGTTTACGCAAAAATGATTCTTAATACACGAAACTTTGTAAAAGGCATGTTGGATCGGGCATGGCCCCCATCTCACTCTTGTTGGATTTATTTTCACTTGTTAGATTCGAGTTTCAAGGCCAAGTGTTTTTACTTATCGGCCGGGTATTTTTACAAAGTAATTGAAATGGATGTGAGGTAAACTTTGCTAATTTTTAAATATGGGCATTTCGTAAGGTGTTTAAGTGATATATTTTCCTTTTGCATCTTATAACGGTTTTAAAGTGAGATGGTCATGAAGGTTTTATAATGCACTTGTAAAGAAGTGAGAGTTCAAGGGTTCAACCTACCAATCATCAAAAACTAAATTTATCGCAAATACGAAAATTAAATTAAAAGTGAAACACGTAAAAATCAATACCAACTTTCCCATTTTTGCCATAACTTTTTCCAGACATATATTTTGTCATGAAAACATACTTTTATGGAAATTAGATTATGCCCTAGTTCTAATGAGTACAAACCTAAGAGGGATACTAGATGTCTATCTATAAAATTTTAATCCCATGAACTAATCAAATTTAATGAATTTTCATTGGGGAGGTCTATATAAATTTAACGAAAAGCAAAAATTCAAATTGGTGTGGCATTCACATACAATGGACAAATTTCTCATATGACCATTTTTTTCATGGAATTTGGTTCAGAAGTGATTAAGATGAACAATTTTTCGTTTTTCCATCTTTGCATATGTTTTTATATTGAAAATAAATAAAGTAAGCATCATAATTAAATGTGGCGGCATTTTTAGTGGAAATTGACACCTTGCTTTTGGTCAAAAATTGATGTGCTTAAAAACCATGATTGTAACCTTATTTCTTGCTTATTTCATTGTAAGAGACAATTTAGTTTCACTTTAGGGTTTATAGGTCCTTAGGGAATTAAAAAGGTGACAAAGGCAAACCGGGTTAGGTTAGAGGACATATTAGAGGATGGAGGATGATTCCCCTTCTCCTTAAAATACATTATCTATTCTCTCTAGAAGTTCATGTTAAATGCTTGAATAACAGTTTTTGGTAGGAGTAATATGTCTTCTTTCAATTTAGTGTTGTGGTGTGATGATTTAATCCTTTTATTAAAAAAGTATTGGATACTTTATGTGTTCAATTTTGGTATTCTTTCATTGAGATTTCCACTAAAGAGGAGTAGACAAGTTTGTTGTGATAATTGGTTTTTAATATTTAGATTATATTTGTTTTAAATTTATTAGAATATCAAATTCAGAAGGGAATTCTAACCTCTCGAATGATGAGGAAGACATTGCTAGTGTCCTTTAATTAATCATCGATGCTTGTACATTTTTTCTTGTAGGTAACATATGAGCTGCTAACAAATGTAGTGTTGAGAAAATGGTTATCAACAATTTTTTAGGCATCGTGATATGTTCCATACAAAGTACAAGAGAATCATTAGATAGGTTTTTGTGTGAGACCTTATGTGGATTGGTGTAGTTAATCGTGTTGAGAAAATGGTTATCAACAATTTTTTTTAGATTTGATTGTGCTTATATTGAGCACAATACATATGCTTTTTGGGGTGATATGTATGTGTAGACGCTCAAATTTGGTAATTTATCATTTGACAATGACAAGTTTGACTATGTTCCTCAGAAGACAAATTCTCACATTCTAAGTCCAATCAAGCACATCTCCCTAGCTCTTTCTTGACTTTCTCATCTCCACACTTTTCTTTGTACTTAATTCAATAATCATTTATCAACCAAGTCAGAAAATTACCTCTAGATATCATTCTAAAAATTTTGGTTTTACATCACAATCTATTTGGGTAAAACCATACATTTTGGGATGGAATGGACTATGATCTTGGCCAACTTTTATGGTCTTTCCCCTTTCATCTCCTAACTTTGCTTTCAATTATAATGTCTTAAGTGTGTAGCTTCATCTTCCTACTGTCGGGCTTGTCATAATATTTCACTTATAGAAGGCTATATAAGCAAATCAATAACACTTTATTACTCACCTAACACTTTCATAAGCCTTTACTTCAAGTTTATCAGAACTTCAGTGGTGTATGCTAGTTGATTATAGAAGCCATGAGAAAGGATAGGAAGAGTTCCATCTAGAACATAAGGGGAGATTTTTTTGGAGTTGAAGAAAATATTAATAGATATGTCAAGTGTTAGAATTATCAAATTTTGCAAAGGTATTTTAGTTCCATTATGAGGTTGCCATGGTCTTAAATTGAATAATATGAGGAGAAAGTATTATGTTCATCTTTGTAAGCAACGTCTTGTAGATTATGACATAATACATGACATATTTATTATAGCCTTATCACATTTTAGATAATGTGTCGTTGTAAGTGTAATCCAAGTGTCACGAAAAACACGAAGGTGATTAGGATCACACTTGCCACCATGATTAGGAACCTTAGGAGAAACAAAAATTGTAAAGCAAAGGATAAAAAGACACTTCAAGTATAAGTGGGTTATGAAGGAATTGAGTAGAATCACGAGAAGTAGAGGCACCTTGTTGCACTTATAATATTTGAATTTGAAAATATGAACAAGGTTTTCAAGATCTTATGTGCTAGAAGAATAAGAATGTGAACCACTATGGGGATAGATATGAGATGTAGGAACAAGAATGGACATAGGAATAGTCATATGAACATTGTGATGTGGGGTATTAGTTTCCCCCTTAGAGATAGGTATTGTAAAGGTAGGAATAGTGGATGTATCTATAGTAGATGTGGGAAGAGGCACCCAAGAAAAAGTCTTCTCATTAGAATGTAAATCATGAGCAAGCTTAGCAACAAGAAGAATATCGATAATATGTTAAAATTTCAAATTTCTCAAGGTCCACACAATCATCCTCATCGTGACTAATATCGAAATGGTGCTCTTTATGTGTTTTAATGTCATGCAAAGACACCTCATGGGCATTACAATCAAGTATAGAAGGCATGTCTTGTACGTGAAGCAAGGACGAAACCATGTGGACTAAATGTTTGTGAGTAGGAAGGGAAAACTTGGTATGCTCAATGGGTTAATGAATAAGATGATTGTTACACATAAACGATGTAGGGAAAACATATGCAAAGTTGAAAAATGAAATCCTAGGGCAACTAGGGTTTAAAAGAAAGTGATATATTTGATCTATGGTTAAGTTCACTAAATTTTTACACCCTAAAAATATAAATAATAGGAATAAGATGTAAGATATGTTATAGGTATAAAATTATGAATAAATTTATCCACATTAACCATATAATCCAAAATATAGTTATGCATATAGAGGTACAAGAGTGTTATGGGTATACAAACTAGATGGAAATATTGGTCGAACCTGAAGTGATTTGTTTTTGAGACTGTGCCTCGGAAAATGTTCATGTATGAAACCATATAGATCTTACTAGGTCGTAGTATAGTCCGGTCTAACTTTAAATGGTTTTGAATGTGCAAATTGTGGAGCTCTATAACTTCACTTATCTATCATTGGTCTAGACATGGTTGTTGATGTCATGCTGTTAGGGCTTGCATACCTTTGACACCACCTCGTGATGACTTGCAACAAATAGAAAACCTAGATACCTATAACAAACTTCATCAAATGCTTAGATAATAAAAGGAGAAATATGCATGTGGGTAGGGTTGGATCGAACCTAGCAGTCAACCTCTACTAAACCAATCTAGAAGTTGCATTACATTCCCTTGAGCCGGAACAAGCCTCTTGTAGTCATCTTAGTTTTGGTGTAAGTGGTATATGCAATCTATTCCAACCCCCGTGTTGTCCTCGCGTCTCTTGACACAAAGAATAATAGGCGTACCTAGAGATATAATAGAAATGTACCCAATGTGGTAGTAGTGTGGTGTGATGTGCTTTAGATGCCAAAATTGGCCCCCTTTCCCCCTAAAGACCTTTGAAAATTCTTATAGTATTTTGTTCTTGCTAAGACATGGATCTAAGACCTTTTGCATGCTTGTAAATAGAGGATGTTGGACTTTTGAACCTAATTTTAGTGGTTCAAACTCGTGTGGTGAATGCTCTAAAGGATGTTAGATCGATTTAGGAATATTTTGGAGAGCCTTGAATGCTTTAGTTTTGATATTTTGTAATTAGAGTGCTTAAGAATGCCATGTGAGTTATGAGATGCATTTGACTTATATAGAATGTCAGTAGGTTAGATATCACGTTAAGGCCAATATATGGAGCAGAAAATGACACACATAAGATATTCAAATTTAAAGAAAGGTTGTTAGAAGGTAGGGTACAAGTTTGTATAACTTATCTCATACCATACTATGCTCTAGCATTGTTCACTATGGTCCCATACATGGATTTAGTAATGAAAGAGTTAGAGTTTGGGAATGATGCTTGGGATAAATTGTTAATTTGGATCATTAATATTTCATGAATGAATGATAGAGTAGTGTGTATAGACAGAGCAAGCCATGTGAGAGAGATAATGCTATGTTAATGTAACTTAGAAGTTGAGCATTTTTCTCAACATAGAACAAAGCCAAACTTGTCATTTCTAAATGATATGTTACCAAATTTGAGTATTTACAAATGTATGAATGTATGTTTTTAATTTCATGACATATATCGTGATTGAGGGTTGGATAAAATGTTCTAGACTATCATTTTCATGATGGATTTATATGCCACATGAGACACCTTTGCGTTCTATAATGGAAAGTTATAAATTGATATGGGAGGATCACTACATTGGGTTGCAAGTCACTTTGGAGCAGAGACAAAACAATGGAAGCATTGCATACATATTTCCATTGGCCATAACTCCACCACGATATTACCGATACATCAATTCTTACACAATGTAATGTCCCCTTAGGGCATAAATAAAGAAAATTTGGAAATCCACATAAACCCTTGTAGAAATATGACAACAATATGATTTTCAAGCAAACCCTTAAGGCAAAAACACAACAATCAAATCCTCCTTTATTTATCAAATAACCACAAAACAAAAATACCCAAGAGGCCCAAAACCTTTAGGAACCCTCAAGGCACATGTATATGCAAGAAAATAATTTTTACAACAAAGATTTGAATTTATTTTTATTTATTTTGCAACTGAAAATGGAAGATAAAAACAACTGACTATTTGATACCAAAGCGAATGATGGAAAGTTGAAAATGATGCCAAGGGGCATATTTAGGCCTTGTTTAATCCTAAGACTAAAACCAACCCTTTTCACACCGAAAATATAATCTTAAGGGGTTTGTCCCAACTCCCTAACAATTCACCCAACCCTAAAATTGTGCAAAAATTTGTCCCAACTGTATCTCAATTGATGAATGGTTATTCCAACACAAGAAACTCTAAAATATGATCTACATATGATGCCCTAACTACCTATCTATGAAATCTATCTTGAAATTGCACCCTAGCTTGTCCAAACTGAAATAAATTGAAAATCCTTGTTTGTAGCTCAATTGCAACCCCCATGATGAGTTACCTTAAAGGATTTGAGGGTTTTCGTCCTCTAACCTTGCAACAATGAAGGTTTTTCATCCTCCTTGTAGATGGAAGTTGGATCAACAATCCAAAATCTCATTGACAAAATATAATGTATGCAAAAGATGATTGCAAATGAACCCCCACACCTCCTTTTATACTTTTTTGTCTCTATTTTCCAAGTGGGGTGCTCCATGTGGGACTTTTGCACTTTAATTAATAAAGTGACTTTCTTATTTTCTATTTTAGCGTTAAGTCACTTAAAATAGAAATCTCTTTTTTATAATAATTTAACATAAGTTGACTTTATAATATTACTTTTTGGCTAACTTAGTTATATTGTTACCTTATTTCCCTTTTCTCCACCCCTTTAGCCTACAGGAAATAATTGGATAGGCTAAGGGTCTTCTATCGGCATTAATTCCAAGAAAGGGACATTACATACAACCTCCACAATCGCTAAGCTAGCTAATCAAAAGTAGGGACTTTATACCCATATGTCAATTGCAAGAACACCATAAGAGTCTATCTAAATAGATTTCATGTCAAGTCTCCCTTCCACCAAGCATGACCATGAATGTGTTTTTGTGGTGGTTGATAGGTTCTCAAAAATGGCAATCTTGGCACCTTACAAGAAGATAATCTCAATGAGGGAGATCATAAAACTCTTCTTTGAGCATGTTTGGGTTCATTTTGGACTTCCAAAAAGCATCGTGTAAGTTAGGGATTGCATATTTTTGGGGATCTTCTAGTCTACACTATGGTCCATGATTAACATAAAACTAAACAAGTCCACTATATTCTACATACAATCTAATGGTCGACAAACTAGGTAGTCAATTGCATAATTGTGCATTTTATTTGAATGTATCACTCCAAACATCCATGCACATGGGATGAAATTCTTGTGTATGCCCAACATATCTATAAATGATCTCTTCATAACTCCACGGGACATTCATTTTAGGTATGTCTCATATTCCACCCATGGGATCCCATTGATGTAGTAAATTTCCCATTATGTTGGAGGTAGAATCTACCCGTATATAGAAAAAAGTGGATAAGGAAACAAAATTCATGGAAAGTCTTTAACATATCCAACAACAAGTCCATGAGATTTTGGAATAAACTAACTAGAAGTAGAAGAAACGTCAAGATTCTCATCGAGTTCCTCATCAATTCTAACCGGAGGAAAAGGTTTGGCTACATCTACATAAAGATAAAATCAAGGGTCCACACAAAAAACTCATACCTCTACAATATGAGACATACACCATCACCAAACATGTGATAATGCATTTGAGCTTAATCTTCCACTGTTAGTGCAAAATCACAGCACCCCTGGATGCAGATCAGGCTTCTAGGTTGATCACTCAGGCATCCAGTGTGATTGCACAACATGGAAACCTCTCTCCAAGCGTGGGACTTGTGAAACCGAGAGAGGAATCTCCAGAGAAGGCTGGTTCCTGCTCCTAAACTACCTGCCACAAGCTATTCCAGTGCAGGCAAGCTAATCTAATCCTAATCTAACCATGCCAAGGAGACAGAGAGAGAGAGAGAAGGGAAAAATAGCAAAAGCCTACACTAAAACGGTGATACACCAGAGAAGGAGAATGTTGGACATCTATCAAAACTGCCATGGGACAAAGAGAGGTGAGCAATGGGAAGGATGGACAGATGCATCACAGGCCCAAGGATAGATTTCACACAAAAAATGTCCCAAAACTCCATGAACACAGCTCCAGACCTGCAATGAACATTCAAACATGCACAAATACCTGCAATGAAGAGAGGCAAGAAGAGAACAAGCAAAAATGAGCAAGGATGGACATATGCATCACAAAACACGTTTTGTTGCTCCAGAAGTTTGCACAGAACATCATTTCAATAGTAAAAGGCAAAAACGCCATTACAGAGCAAGGGAGGAGGTTCAAATCCATTTTCAACCCTAGAGAAGAAAAGAAGGGAGGGCCGAGCGTAAAAGATGAACAACTTGTTATGTCCCCCTTTTGAAAGAAGCCCCTCATCAGATAATATATAGGAAGAAAGAGAGAGGGAAGAGAGGAAATTCAAACTACCACAACCACTTCTAGGTCGTATTTTAAATCATCTTATTATGGTAGAAGCGGCGGATCCTGGCAAAACGGCGGGTCATCTCGCGCATTAAAGCCGGTTGTTGAAGCGTCACTTCTGGCATTACCATGCGTCAGAGCTGTTTCTTAACTTTCTCTCTCAAGACTACACGAAAATGGAAGATTGATCCTAGAATCATGTAGAGAATTTCAACAGCTTTCCGTTGATATAAAGAACGTGCAAATCCGAGCTCTGGATCAAAAGATATGACGATCCGAAGATTTAGGGCACGGAATGCACTCAAAACGGATTTTGAAATATTTTCCGCGCTTCGCCACTGACGACACGTGGCGTGCTCGATTCGCTGAATAATTCTCTCCTCCACCTTTCCGGGCTTTCTTTTGAAATTTCCTTGTGGGCCTAGCTAGGACACGTGGCACTATCCCATTGGTTCGAGTCAGTGCTTGAGACCTCGCCCTTTGACTTTTGGACTTTTTCCCCTGCGACACGTGTCATGATCTGGTTGGTTCTCGGCCCTTTCGGCTCCTTCGCGCCCTTCGCGTCTTTATGTCCCAGATGTCCCAAACTGCTTGGGCCAAAAACTTCCGATCCACCCGAAATGGGCTTCCTCGTCCCTCATTTGGCCGATGACACGTGGCGTTGTTTGATTGGCTTTCGGCTCCTTCAGCGATCCGCGTCCGCGTCCCTTCGTCCGATGTCCTCGATTTAACTTTCTCTCGTTTGCCGAACCGTGCCGGTTCGCGTCTATCACGGCCCAAATGTCCCAATTGCTTCCGATCGTTTGTTCTCATTTCGGCCGATCCGCCCGCTTCGCTGCCAGCGCGTACTCTTGTCCCGAATCTGTCCCTTTCGCCAAAGATTAGTCGCTTTTCTTCCTCTTTGGCCGGATCGGCTTCGCGCCCGCCCGCGCGTTTCTCGCCCGATTGTCCCAAATGCTTGCAGCGCCGCCCGGAGGCTTTTCGGCCGATCCGCGTCTTTCTCGTCCCATACGTCCCTACTATTGCAAGGACTAGGACTTAGTCATTTTTTATGAATTTTCCTGGCCCGAGCTCATGCCTTCTCCGACTTTTTCACATTTTCTCAGAGCTTGCTCTTTCCTTCTTTGGCCAGGGGAGTTAGAAAAAATCTGAGGGAACCCCAGAAACATGATGTTTGCTCTGAATCAATCAATGTGCCTGGGACTTGAATATTCTGATGCATGTTATCAAAATTACCCTGGGGGTGAATTTTGATAACAATTTACGACTCAATGGGTCATGCTCGCTAGATGAAGATACCAATACTCAAAGCATCCATTGGGCATGGAGTCATGAGTGGTAACCTGCAACTGATCTGAACTTTGAAAACCTCCCTCTGAGCCACTTGAAACCCACTGGACATGGAGTTGCTCTCACCAAAATGCCACTGAAATGAACTGTGCAAGAGCAAAACCAGCAACACCAAAAACTATGTACAAAACTGAAAATCATACATGCCCCAAATGGAACATGCAGAGTGTGCACAAGCACTTCTTCTACCGAAAGCAAACCTAGCTACTCTACTTAATCGAAGCAAAGGTAAGCTAAACAAACCCTACAATCAAGTTGTGCAAAATAGCTTCCTTTCTTCAAAATTGGCAGCACATGCAATTGATTTGCACCGATCATGGCTGTTTGGATGGATGGAAAATCAACAAGAAGTGGTCTTCTATCCAAATCATCAAGGTATCAATCAAAACAAATCCAATACCTCTTTTAGTTGCTCTACATTTGATTGAAAAGGTATGGCAGCTGATCCTTGGTACTTTGTAGCTCGTCCTCATGCTCGAAGCAAGCATGACCGGTCAGGCTTCTCCTTTGGCTCCAATGAAGCCAAATACCCGATTGGGCAAGGTCTGATCCGTTTGATATGCCCATAGCTCTGATTTTCAACTCCAAGAATGGAGTCTTCTTGTAGACCTTCTTGAATGGATGATGTGGAAGAAATGGTGAAGTTCCTTTGTCCCTTCTCTTCCTCCAATGAAGAACATGAAAGACTTAAATCTTCCAATCTTGATTCCGAAGAGTCATATAAGATGCAGTCGCATTGCAAATGAATGTTCTCCTTCATGACAGAGAGACTCTTGTGTTTGGAATGTGGATGATGAAAGAGAGAATGGTGAAAACTCAACCGGCTCTTCTCCATCAAAACAGTCCTCCAAATCTGACAGATAAACTGCCTCATGACTGTCCTGCTGCAAATGTTCAACTTCCTCCATGGTGTCCTCTTGATCTGTAACTTGACCACCATGGTTTCTTTCTCCCTTCGACATTGAGTTTGAGAGGTCAAACTCCTCTTCAGTACTAGAACTTGGGAGAGGTGAAGTAGAAAGAAGAACTGAAGGTTCTCCTGTAGCCTGTTTTGTGCTCAAAGCCCTTGGATCTGCACTTTTCTCCTCCACAGCTAGAATGTGCTCCTCTTCTTTTGGATTTGGAGCAGCTTTTCCTTCCTCTACTACTCGAAGGCAATCTTGCTCTTGATATAACTCTTCCTCCAGCATGAAGTTTGTCAAGTCAAACTCCTCAATCTGCTGCTCTAGAGGACAAGTAGGGGCTGCAAGATCTTCTTCTTCAACAAAATCAGTCCTCACCATCATTTGTTCAACCTTAGCCTCTTCTGTAGGTTTAACCATCAAGGGATCTTTGTCATCCCAAATCTAAGAGCCCAACTCTTCAGACTTTGAATTTCTTCATCTTTGTTTGGCTTCTCTTTTTGCTGTTGTTTTCCTTGACCGGCATTCTGCTTTTCATCCTCCCAACATGGATTTGGGAATGCAAGAGGAGGAATGGGTTGAAACTCAACTGATTTTACAAATTTTTGTGGTGGTGGAGGCAGTGAAACCTCTTGTTTCTTTGGAGGAGGGGGTATTTTTGTTAGCTCTTGTGGAGGGGATGACTGTTTGGAAGGAAAAAGGAAAGAAGAATTGAGGTGTGGTGGAAGACTGAGAGGTGGAGACATGGGATCAACATTTGGGACAGCAGATGGAGAATTTGGAATTTGCAAGTCCAAATGAGATGATGCTGCTTGAGTAATGGGAAGAGAAAAACCAGATGATGGTGTAGAACTTACCCATTGACAAGGTTGTTTCAACGCCGAATGTATAGGCCTCTATTTCTCGCTTTGTCCATTGTGCAAGTTGGGCAAGCATCTTTATCATGAAGTCCAGCTTCTCTTGAGGGTGAAGTGTCTTGAAAGGGGCCTCCCCATGGACAAGGAGTCCCGCAACCACCTCAAAGCTCTCATCCGAGCCGTTGCTCTGACTACACCATCCCCTCCTCCATTTTTGGATTTTTTCCAATGAGACCAAAGATCTTGCATCCGATGGTCCTCGTTGTATGCACACCCTTGCTCTTGAAAGCTTCATAGCCAAACTGACTTTGCACTTACTGCTCATATGGGTATGCATACTGATCTTGAATCTGCTCAAAATGTTGATTTGGAGGATTTGTAAAACATGTTGGAGGTGTGATATACTGCTGTTGTTGATGTGAATTCCATGATGGAAATGAAGTCATGATTGCACAACTTCATAGAATGAAAGAATGATGGAAGAGATGGAAGGAAGAATGGATGGAAAATGAATGAAAATGAATGGAAGGGAAGGTCTGCAACTTCAGAGATGGGTTGTTGACCAGATGGAGTCGCCAGATGTGTTTGCAAGTGCCTCCAAAGGCTGAAATCTTCACAGGAACACATCAACTTGCAAAAGATGAAGTGGAAGACCTCTAAGGTCCCACGGCGTGCCAAAACTGTTAGTGCAAAATCACAAAGACTTCCGGATGCAGATCGGCTTCTAGGTTGATCACTCGGGCATCCAAGTGTGATTGCACAACATGGAAACCTCTCTCCAAGCGTGGGACTTGTGAAACGAGAGAGGAATCTCCGAGAAGGCTGGTTCTGCTCCTAAACTACCTCCGCCACAAGCTATTCCAAAGTGCAGCAAGCTAATCTAATCCTAATCTAACCATGCCAAGGAGACAAAGAGAGAGAGAGAAGGGAAAAAACAAAGCAAAGCCTACACTAAAACGGTGATACACCAGAGAAGGAGAATGTTGGACATCTATCAAAACTGCCATGGGACAAAGAGAGGTGAGCAATGGGAAGGATGGACAGATGCATCACAGGCCCAAGGATAGATTTCACACAGAAAATGTCCCAAAACTCCATGAACATAGCTCCAAACCTGCAATGAACATTCAAACATGCACAAATACCTGCAATGAAGAGAGGCAAGAAGAGAACAAGCAAAAATGAGCAAGGATGGACAGATGCATCACAAAACACGTTTTGTTGCTCCAGAAGTTTGCACAGAACATCATTTCAATAGTAAAAGGCAAAAACGCCATTACAGAGCAAGGGAGGAGGTTCAAACTCCATTTTCAACCCTAGAGAAGAAAAGAAGGGAGGGCAGAGCAGAAAAGATGAACAACTTGTTATGTCCCCTTTTGAAAGAAGCCCCTCTGTACAATATATAGGAAGAAAGAGAGAGGGAAGAGAGGAAATTCGAAACTACCACAACCACTTCTAGGTCGCATTTTAAATCATCTCATTATGGTAGAAGCGGCGGATCCTGGCAAAACGGCGGGCTGTCTGCTGCATTAAAGCTGGTTGTTGAAGCGTCACTTCTGGCATTACCATGCGTCAGAGCCGTTTCTTAACTTTCTCTCTCCAGACTACACCAAAATGGAAGATTGATCCCAGAATCATGTAGAGAATTTCAACAGCTTTCCGTTGATATAAAGAACGTGCAAATCTGAGCTCTGGATCAAAAGATATGACGATCTGAAGATTTAGGGCACGGAACAGACCAAAACGGATTTTGAAATATTTTCCCGCGCTTCGCCACCTGGACGACACGTGGCAGGCTCTGATTCGCTGAATAATTCTCTCTCCTCCACCTTTCCGCGGGCTTTCCTTTGAAATTTCCTTGTGGGCCCTAGCTGGGACACGTGGCACTATCCCATTGGTTCGAGTCAGTGCTTGAGACCTCGCCCTTTGACTTTTGGACTTTTCCCCTATGACACGTGTCGTGATCTGGTTGGTTCTCGGCCCTTTCGGCTCCTTCACGCCCTTCGCGTCTTTATGTCCCGGATGTCCCAAACTGCTTGGGCCAAAAACTTCCGATCCGCCCGAAATGGGCTTCCTCGTCCCTCATTTGGCCGATGACACGTGGCGTTGTTTGATTGGCTTTCGGCTCCTTCGGTGATCCGCGTCCACACGTCCCCTTCGTCCCGGATGTCCCAGTACGAACTTTCTCTGTTTCGGGCGAACCGGCTGGTTCGTGTCATCATGGCCCAAATGTCCCAATTGCTTCCAGACTGTTTGTTCTCATTTCGGCCGATCCGTGCTCGGCTTCAGCGTTTCTCAGCGTACTCTTGTCCCGAATCCCAGCTCGGTAGTTAGTCGTTTTCTTCCTCTTTCGATCGGATCGGCTTCGCGCCCGCCGCGCATTTCCCCGGCCCGATTGTCCCAAATGCTTAGCGGGCCGCCTGGAGGCTTTTCAGCCGATCCGCGTCTTTCTGTCCCATACGTCCCTACTGTTGCAAGGACTAGGACTTAGTCATTTTTTATGAATTTTCTGGCCTGAGCCTATCTTCTCGCAACTTTTTCACATTTTCTCGAGCTTGCTCTTTCCTTCTTTGGCCGGGGAGTTAGAAAAATCGAGGGAACCCTGCGAAACATGATGTTTGCTCAATCAATCAATGTGCCCGGACTTGAATATTCTCGATGCATGTTATCAAAATTACCTCGGGGTGAATTTTGGATAACACCACCCTACCTTGGTTGCATCCAGTTTGATGTTAAGTTGCTCAAACCATACTTTCCACCACTCTTGGAGAGATTAGACATTGGTGAACAATTACAAAGTATAAATATTAACCAAGGCTATGTGACATTAATGAACTATGATCCAATTAGTAATGAGGTGCTCAAGGACATGAAACATCAACATATCACACTTTATTGAGTAGTGAAGGTAGGGTAGATGACATACCAAGGTAAATGGTTCATGAAGAGCTAGATAGAGAAGTCATTTACCCATCCGGTCCAAAATTTAGAAACAATAGGACCCATTGTTTTGTACGGATTTAATGAATGATCCATAACATGATTTTTGACAAGTTATTTTCGGAAAGTTTTGAGAGTATATTTTTAGCAATTTTTGGCAGCTTTTAGTATTTTGCATTTTAGAGGGCCTTTGAAGCATTAATGGGCTTATGACTATATGACAAGAATTGAAGTGTTATACTTGTAGTGGATTGTTTTGAGTTCACTTTTTCATCTTTCCAATGGGTCATATGATTAATAAATCGGGTCATATGATTAATAAATCGGGTCAAAGGGCTATGAGATATGACATCAACAAGGAACATTAAAAACAATAATAATAGGATAGATTTCAAATGTTTTCATTTCTATCTTTTTGAATTCATCCCTAAGGTGGATACAAATGGTCTCCATGTAGGGTGTCATTTTAGTTCCCATCTGAAACCCTTCATATTCTATTTTTAGTAATTTTTCATACTCTCATTTATATGGCTATAAAGTAGCTTATTATGAATAAAATATAGATCTGCAAGCATACATCTCTCCAACCGAGTTTACCAATCTATATACATTCCAAATTATAATAAAATTAGTTAATTTTTATATATATTTCATTGTGAATTGATTTCTCTAACACATTAAGCAACATTGTTAGTGTGTTGTACCCTGTGTTGCAACTCAATCTAGATTGTGCTTGCTTCTCAGGCATCCAACAATGTTGCTTCCTCTTAGCACTACAAAACATTCCTCAAATTCTTGCACTTTCTCATGTCTTGATCAAACGAATGTTGATCTAGGAATGAGTAGTGTTTCTTGGATATGTCTTCATCAATCGAAAAGGGTTTTATGCCACAATATCATATTCATTTTCTCTTTCTTTGTGTCTTTCTCTCCTTTGTACCTTTTTTCCCTTTCTTTGTGTCTTTCATGGAATAACAAAATCAGCTTGGCCTTTGACACATAGTTTGTTTTTATGTAATGATTCGTGACTTTTTAAATAGCTCTTAAAAATTGGTACGTAAAGGGAAAATTATAATGCTTCTTTAATTATAAGGATTTTTCGTCCATACTTTCATAGATAGGTGTGATGGAATTTTTGATTTGAGAACATCCTCAACAATCTATACGCTCACCTTAAGTGTCTTGAAAATTTGTGTCATACTACACAATTATGTACTTCTAAATTTAGCATGAAAGTATTTTGCTAGAAATTATTTACACGTGCAAGTGTAATTGTTGGGTAAATTAAATTACGATAATTTTTTTAGTCATAGTTCTGACAATTGCTCATATACAAGTTTGAGATATTATGTCTCACCAATTATTTTAGGCAAATTGATTTGAAGGCTACCTTGAGTTATTAGTAGTTCAATTCTCTTCACTTGTCTTTTTGGTTGGAAGTCTTAATAGACCAAAAAAAAAAAAAAAACACATATCATGTGACGAGCTTATATATTCAAAATTATCGTAGGTGAGTTGGTTGTTAGTATTTTTAAATTATCCATTGATAGCCTTTTAGTCATGAGTTTCACTCCTCTAAATGCATAAAATTATTTTTTCAAAACTTCTCATGCACAATTTAACGCATGAGCATCATGGTCTAAGTAGCATCATGTTGTTAATTCTCCTTGTAGCCATGATTTTTAGGTTTTGGATGTGTCAAGTCCATAGGAAGTCCAAATAGGTCATTTCAAGAGAGTGAAAAGAGTAAAAAGTTGAATTGTCTTCATTTTGTGTTTTTCCCTCCAAAAGGGGAATTTGAAATTATATGAGCATGTAAAGTGTTTTAGGGGTTGATTAGAGGTTGTAGGTGTCTAGGTGAGTTATAAGGTTTGTAAAAGAGTTATAAATTGGACGTGAGTCAAAATGTGTCAAAACAAGTGTAAAATGCCAAAAAATACCTAATGAGTCATTATAACTGTGAGAAACATAATTACACCCCAAGAAAAAGAGTTACCTACATGAAGATATTCGAATATAGAAGAAAGGTGGGAGAGTTTTGTCATTCATTCCTCATTGTAGAGGAGACAAAGAATATTACGAGAAGGAAAGGTGATGGAGATGAGTCCAATTTTTGTAAGCTAATATAGTATATTAAATAAGTTAAACTTTGTTTTTGTGGAAGAGATTTTGTCATGTGCACTTAATGCTTCTAAGTTTGAATTGTGTAGCTTAAAGGGTTGATTGACATTATTCTAGAAGAAATGATAAGCCTTTGGTGTTGTGATTGCTTTGTCGATAATGACACTTTGTTCTCTTGTAAAGATTCAAACTCGACTATTCCGACATTTATAAGTAATGTTTCTTAAATTTCTCGAATATTGTAAAGTTGATCATGCTCATGAATTTATGTAATAATGTATCATGAGGCAAGGTGTTGGAACTAAGCTTTGGTGGGTTGAAATTGTTTCTCAAGAAAACCAAAACCCTTGGAATTCTTCTTGAGCCACGATTTTTGAGGTTTTTAGACGTGTTAAGTCTATAGAAAGTCCAAATAGGTCATTTCAAGAGAGTAAAAAGAGTTAAAAGTGGAATTTTCTTCATTTTGTGTTTTTCCCTCTAAATAGGGAATTTGAAATTATATGGGAATGTAAAGTGTTTTAGGAGTTAATTAGAGGTTGATGCTACGCCCTTAACCTATTGCTTATATTAGGATATGAGTAGCCGACTTGTGGCTTACCATATCATTTTATTATATCATTTATACTTTCTCATGCTTAGTAGGTCGGCCTTGGTGATAGCATAACATATGAATAGTATATATAGGGATTGTAGATAGTAGTTTATCATCATTTGAGCATTTGAGTATTATTGTACGGTTTAGAGGTTGCCCCCTCGAAGTGGCGAAGCTATTCTAATTGCATATTGAGATCATTATTCTAGAATATTGTGTTATTTTGTGTTATATTTCTGCTCATGATCTGAATTATACAAGTAATTTCATTACAAGTGGTATCAGAGCTGCGATTCAGGGCCAAAATTAGGGTAAAAACCCTAATTTTTGTTTCCACCATATATTGCATGAACCATAGCGAATTGGTTAGAGATATTTTTACTAGAGTTGAGAAATATTTCAAGTAAGGTTCCCTGAAAATTTCAGACTTTTTGATTTATTTTGCAAAAGTTATTACAAATTTAGGTTTTTTCATAAAATCACTCCCTAGGGTGCAAATTGTGGAATTTTTTCAAATTCGTTACATTTTCAGAAAGAAAAAAAAATATTATTTGGGGTTTGTTCTTTAAGTTTGTTTATATTTGGCCGAATTTGTATTGAAATCTGAAACCCTAAAATTTGACCGTGATCCCTACATCCTACTATTTTGGGGCATCATGGCGGGGCCTTCCACAAGAGGAAAAAATAATCCCATCACTCCAAGTAAAACACCAGAAAAGGATGAGATATTAGTTGAGGATTTGGAGACAGAAGATATAACTACAGATTCCTCAGGGTTAGGGTTTACTTCGACAGACCATAAAGTAAGCCAACTTGAGTTTAACCTGAGAGACCTCGAATCTCGGGTGGCCAAAGAAAGAAGATGTGGATAGGATTGGACAAAGATTGGAGGATTTCATGCAAAAATTCAATACACATATGATGGGTAATCATACTTATGTCAATCAAGGTGGATCCTCATGTCAACATAATAGACACATGAGCCAGAGTGGATCTTTGAGTGTGCACAATCCAAATACGAGCACTCTACAGGCCCGTACTATGTTTCCAAAAGTGGAGATGCGCAAGTTTGATTGAAAGGATCCACTCAATTGGATCAACTAAATGGAGAATTTCTTTGAGCTACCCATCGGACAAACGATGACCATGGCAGCTTTGTATCTCGAACCTGACCAATTCATCTAGTATCGATGGTTATGTGCTCAAAGGCAAAAGAGTGGTCTCAATGTTACATGGACAATATTCACTGAAGAGTTGCAATTACACTATAGTTCTAGTGTGTCAGATAATTACTTCAGCTAATTAGCAAAGTTGAGACAGACAGATCTGATTAAGGATTACATTCATCACTTCCAAAACCTTTCTCTATGGGTGGAAAATATTACTGAAGAGAATCTGAATGACCTATTTCTTGGGGGTCTTAAGGATCACATTGAGCATGAGGTGCGTATGTTTAATCCTCATAAGGTTTCTGATTCGATGATTATGGCAAGAAGGGCAGAGGAGAAATTTGTTTCAAGTAGGAGACAACATTTCACTTATACCAGAGATCGCAACACCTTGGCCCCAACACTCCCTCGACCAGTTAGATTGACACCTCAACAAATTGAAGAAAAAAGAGAAAAAGGGTTATGTTTTAACTGTGACAAGAATTTGGACCCGGACATAAATGTGCTGAAAAGAAGTTGTTCTACATTGATGGGCCTAGTGAAGATGAAGAGAAGGATGAAGATTCAGAGTCAGAGGTCTTGGTTGAGCCAGAGGAGGAGTCAGGAGATCCTCAGCCAACGATCTCATGCCATGCAATTTCAGGTATTAGCACCCCCCAAACCCTAAAGGTGGTTGGATTCCTAAAAAAAGAGAGGGTCGCAGTGTTGATTGATTCAGGAAGTACTCACAACTTTATCAATCATAAGTTAGCAGTTGCATACTTAAACCTGCTTCATTTATCCCACTCCCGAATATCAAATAATGATTGGTGATGGAGGTACTGTTATTTGTTCTAGAAAATGCCATAGCATTAAGCTTGCGATGGGAGATTACATACTAAATAGTCCCATGTATGCCATTTCTATGGGAGGAGCAGACATTGTGTTAGGGGTTCAATGGCTTACCACTTTGGGAACCATTGAGATGAACTTCCAAGACTTGTTCATGCGATTTCACTCTGAAGGAAGGACTTTTGAGCTAAGAGGCTTAAGAGCAAAGTCTCCACAAATAAGAAGTTTTCATCAGTTGCACAAAATGCTAAAAAAGGGTGCAAAGGGATTTGTGGCACAACTTTTTTCATTGGAGGCTCATCCTTCTAAGGACATTATACCATCAGATATGCAAGTAGTGTTGGATGCACACTCTGTTGTATTTGAAAATATACCAAAGGGCTTACCTCCAAAGAGAGATCATGATCATGCTATTCAGTTATTACCAAGAAGTCAACCACCTAACATCAGACCTTATAGGTACCCATATGTGCAAAAGAGTGAAATTGAGAAGATTGTACAAGAGATGTTAGAAGCAGGAATCATCCATCATAGTCAGAGTGCTTATTCTTCTCCAGTAGTGATGGTACGGAAGAAAGATGACATGTGGCACATGTGTCTTGATTATAGGGAACTTAATAAGTACACAATCAAAGATAAGTTTCCTATTCCTGTGATTGATGATTTTCTTGATGAGTTGCATGGTGTTGTTTAATTTACAAATCTTGATCTTCGTCAAGGATGAGAATGTTCATAAAATCGCCTTTCGGACACATGAAGGCCATTATGAATTCTTGGTAATGCCTTTTGGACTCACAAATGCACCTTCCACATTTCAAAGTTTAATGAATTCTAGTTTTAAGTCATTCATGCGGAAGTTTGTCTTAGTGTTTTTTGATGATATATTAATTTATAGCAAAACATGGGAGGAACATTTGCATCATGTAAATAAGGTTTTGGAAACCCTTGAGCAACATCAACTTTATGCAAAGCCCTCTAAGTGTTCTTTTGGACTCAAGGAGGTTGAATATTTGGGTCACATTGTCTCTCATGAAGGGGTTAAAGTGGATCCTAATAAGATCAAAGCCATGATGGAGTGGAAGGTTCCAAAAACCCTAAAGAATCTACGAGGATTTTTGGGGCTTACAGGTTATTACCGAAGATTCGTAAGGCATTATGGAAGCATAGTTGCACCTCTCACATCTTTATTAAAGAAGGACTCCTTCCATTAGAGTGAGGATGCAACCAAAGCATTTGAGCAACTAAAGGAGGCCATGTGCACCACTCCAATCTTGGCTACTCCAAATTTTTCCAAAACATTCATTATTGAATGTGATGCATCAGGGGTGGGTATGGGGGCAATTCTCATGCAAGAAGGCCATCCTATTGCCTTTTTGAGCCATCAATTCAAAGGTAAGAATCTTTCCAAGCTGACTTATGAGAAGGAAATGCTAGCCATACTTCATGTAGTAAAGCAATGGAGACCATATCTCATAAGAAGACACTTTAAAGTGAAGACAGATCATGATAGTCCAAATACTTCTTGAGCAATGTTTATCATCTAAGAACAAAAAATGGGTCTCCAAGATGTTGGGATATGATTTAGAGATTATCTATAAGAAAGGGAAGGAGAATGTAGTCATGGATGCTTTGTCGCGGAAAGATGAATCAAATGTAGCCTTGTTATGTGCCATATCCATATTACAGAAGATTGGATAGATGAGGCAAGGTATGAATGGAGAAATGACCCAACCACACAAAACCTCATTCATCATCTCCAGAATGATCCAAGCATGTCGGAAAAATTTGTATGCGAAAGGGGATGCTTTATGGTATAAAGATAGACTATACCTATGTAAGAACTCCACTCTTAAAAGTAGGATTCTATCTGAGCTTCACTCTTCTCCAGTAGGGGGGCACTTTGGATTCTTGAAGACTTATCATCGAGTCAAACAAGATTTCTTCTGGGAAGGGCTCAAAGGGGATGTCCAAAAATTTGTGGCAGAATGCATGGTTTGTCAGCAAAATAAGGGTGAAACAGTTTGATCCCCAGGTCTTCTACAACCTCTATCTATTCCTAGCCAGCGGTGGGAAGAGGTTTTCATGGACTTTATCATAGGATTGCCTAAATCTAAAGGAAAAATGTCATCATGGTTGTGGTGGATAGACTCACCAAATATGCTCATTTTTTTGCCTTAGCACACCCATTTGTTGCAAGCACGGTAGCCACAACCTTCATGGACACAGTTCAGAAGCTTCATGGGACACCGAAGTTTATAGTAAGTGATCGAGACCCTATAGTTACTAGTAATTTTTGGATTGATTTATTCTCATGTTTGGGTACTCAGTTAGCTCGTAGCTCTTCTTATCATCCCCAATCTGATGGGCAAACAAAAGTTGTAAATAAGTGTTTAGAGGGATATCTCCGTTGCTTTACGTCAGATAAACAAGCAAGATGGGTCCAATGGTTGCCACTTGCAGAATGGTGGTATAACACTTCCTTCCATACTTCATCTAAAATGTCTCCTTTTTGGCACTCTATGGGTACCATCCACCATCCATCACATCATCATTGAGAGGACAACCACGGGTTAGATCAGTACAAGAACACATTTAGTATTAACAAGAGGTCCTCTCTAGTCTCAAGGAGAACTTGGTCATGGCACAAAACCGCATGAAGCAACAAGCTGATCAACATCGCACGGAAAGGAATTTTGAAGTCGATGATTGGGTTTTTGTGCGGTTATAACCATATAAGCAAATGTCTTTGAAACAACAACAAAAGGATAACAAACTTTCACCAAAGTATTATGGCCCCTATCAAGTATTGCAGAAGATTGGTATTGTAGCATACAAATTAGAACTTCCACAATCAACCAGAATACATCCAGTCTTTCATGTTTCTTGCTTGAAGAAAGTAATTGACAAAGAGTATCAGCCCAAACAGTGTTACCTGAGCTTGATGAGGAGGGGAGAGTCATCTTGGAACCTAAATGCATCCTTCAAACACGCACTAAAAGATTGAGGACACGGGTTATTACTGAGTACTTGATCAAGTGGAAGAATATGGACAATGAAGATGCAACATGGGAAGATATGACATTCTTGCAACAACACCCAGAGCTTCTCAACATTGGGGACAATGTTGCTTTGAAGGGGAAGGGCATGCTACGCCCTTAACCTATTGCTTATATTAGGATATGAGTAGCCGACTTGTGGCTTACCATATCATTTTATTATATCATTTATACTTTCTCATGCTTAGTAGGTCGACCTTGGTGATGGCCATAACATATGAATAGTATATATAGGGGATTGTAGGCAGTAGTTCATCATCATTTGAGCATTTGAGTATTATTGTACGGTTTGGAGGTTGCCCCCTCGAAGTGGCAAAGCTATTCTAATTGCATATTGAGATCATTATTCTGGAATATTGTGTTATTTTGTGTTATATTTCTGCTCATGATCTAAATTATACAAGTAATTTCATTACATTATAGGTGTCAGTGAGTTATAAGGTTTGTAAAAGAGTTCTAAAATGGAGATGAGACAAAAATGTGTCAAAACAAGTGTAAAATGCCAATAAATATACCTAATGAGTCATCATAACCGTGAGAAAGGCAAATTACACCCCAAGAAAAAAAGACTTACTTGCATGAAGATATTCGAATATAGAAGAAAGGCGGGGAGTCTTGTCATTCATTCCTCGTTGTAGAGGAGAAGGAGAATATTGGAGAAGGAAAGATAATGGAGATGAGTCCAGTTTTTGTAAGCTAATACAATATATTAGATAAGTTGAATTCTATTTTTGTGGAAGAGATTTTATCTCAGTACACTTAATGCTTCTAAGTTTGAATTGTGTAGCTTAAAGGGATCATTGACACTATTTTAGAAGAAATGATAAGCCTTTGGTGTTGTGATTGCTTTGTTTGATAATGATTCTCTGTTCTCTTGCAAAGGATCAAACTTAGACTATGCAGGCATTTAAAAGTAATGTTTCTTAAATTTCTCGAATATTGTAAAGTTGATCATGGTCATGGATTTTTGTAACAATGTCTCATGAGGCAAGGTGTTGGAACTAAGCTTTGGTAGATTGAAATTGTTTCTCAAGAAAACCAAAACCCTTGGAATGATTGTGTACATGTGATTGTGTGTATCTTCTTGGAAAGTTTGTGTGCCCACTTGGCAAAATATATAAAAAAGCATTCTCCCGTGAAACTTCGTGTGATTTGAATAAGGTGAAAGATGATATAGGTTTGGATGAGGGACCTCGGTGAAAGCCTTTATGATGTATGCAAGAGTTTCGAGTAAGAATCGGGGTCACACAATTAACATGAGTTTAATAAGAAGATTTGTTTGTGATTTTGCATATGTGTAAACCATTTTCTTGAACAAAGAGAGGCACAAAGACCCTGATTAGGAGGTATGAGTATTACAAATTAAGTGATTGTATAATCTTTGCTTGATCAAGATTGTGAATCAACACAAACCTTGATTTGTTGAGCAAAGATAGTGGAATTTCGTGTTTGATGGATGCATGGAATATTTTGGTTAACATAGAATGAGGAAGGAGACCAAAATAATTTAAGAATCCAAAAATTCACCTTGAAATAGAGGATTTCTCAGATTACATAGTTTTATTGTTCTCGAGCTTGGAATGAAGCTATAGGTAGGGTTTAAGATTTAGAGCCTCCCTTCATCGAATTGAGACCTGAAATTCAATAGATAATATTCTAAACATGCCCTCTAAAGGATTTTAGTAGTATTTTAACTGTTTAATGGCTAATAAAGGATAAATTCTTACCAGTTATTAGGTGACAATCTGTCACAACCAGAAGACCTAGTTTAGAGGGTAAGTTTGTGAAGGAAGTAATAATATTACTTAGAGTATGAAGATGAAACTCTCTAAAACATAGGAACCATTAATGGGTGCCTTAAAATCTCCTCCTTTAACTTTGAAACCTCTTATAAATAGATATAAGTTTGACATAAGCCTAAGAAAGACCTAGTTGTGGGTTTTGTAGACCAAATAACAAAAAGAAGCTATTAAGAGTTAGGTAAAGATTTGGAACCTGATATTTTTGGAGCATGTTGGGTTAGCCAAAGGAGACCTAAGGAAGTTGTTAAAACCTTTTGGGTAGTCTTAAAACCTCCAATCCATTTTTGAAGCAAATACTTTGTCTTGAGAAACATAGTGACAGCTTTGGCAAGTTGGTTCTAGTTTGATTCTTTGAAGTTTCTGCAACATTTTAGTGGTGAATCTAAGATAAGGTTGGAGTGATAAAACAAGGTACAAGTTCTTAGTGGTGTGTAAGAAGCCAAAAGCTAGAGAATGCATGACGAAGCTAAGAGGAACAAGAGAGGGAAGGCAAGAACAATGTTAGAATATCGGTTTTTGAATTGCACTCATTTCATTGATTGATTTGTTAATGTTGCAGTATCAAAACAGAGTAAAGTAAGACTCAAGGCATTTAAGAAAAAGGATAAAGCAATATTAGCGTGTTTAGAGCAACTAGATCACTTAGACATGTCTTAGAAATAGGGGAATTGAAGGATAAAGCAAACTTTATTGTGAAGAATACTTGAATGTACATTGATTTGAATGGGCTACTACATTATAGTTTTTGCTAAAAACTAGAAAAAAACAATACCCAAAGTCATATTTTTTTTTTCGATCATATTTTTGTTGTATACGTTAGCTTTATGAACACTAGACTCAAAATTATTTCTAACAAGTACACATACCATAAGGTGTAAATTGTAAGTCTAGTATATTTTTAATCTTTGAAAATTAGGACAAATCGCTGAAATTGTATTGGTGAGGGGTATTTATAGCCTGAAACTAGTGGAAAACTTGTTGTTGTCGTAAATTTTACATATAATTAACGGTAAACTCGCTTATGAGCACTTATTTTTAATGAATGAAGAATTTGAGAGCATTTATGCAAACAATGTTTTATTTAGGCACTTGCAGATGTTTTTTGATATGTTTTGGAGAAACAAGGAAAGTTTAATGTATAACAGTGCATTTTTGTTAGAAATTGACACATTATGTTTGTTCATAGTTGATGTACTTCAAAACCATGGATGTAACATTGTTTCCCACCACTTGTATTTTTGGAGATAATCTAGTTGTACTTTAGAGTTTATAGGTCCCTTGGGATTTGGCAGTCCGACAGAGCCAACGATAGGTGCCCATCTCAGATGATTTGTTATGTCCAACTATGTGTTATGCTATGGTGGAAGTTCTGGATACATAGATATGTAGTGTTTTCTATCGAGTTTTGGTTTATAATTTCTTAATATCGTTGATAAAGAGCAAACATAATAGTTTGAATTTGTTTTTCGCTTCACAATATTATCTTCTCTTGCTCGATACATGGAAGATACTACATTGGCCTTCAATCACTTGTGGTGATTATATGATTTGGTAGGGGAGTTGATAGCACTAGTAATGTTGAGCAAAGGTTCAAGATCGTCGTTGAGCATCACATAGATGATCCATAAACTACTGCAAAATAATCACTAGGCAAAAGCTTTTGCGTGAGGCCTTATTTAGATCAATGTAGTTGAACAAACCTTGATTGTGCTTATACTATATTACAATACAAAATGGTCAAATGTGATGGATATGCCAATAAGATGTTCATCAATCATGCCACAACTCGAGAGGTAGTGGGATTTTGAGTGAAGGAAGTGATATTAGTTGATCAATACTACAATGTAGAATATGTCAGCTTGCAGGTGCGAGAAAAACTATTAGATGGCTTCATAGGACCATATTCTCCAAACCATCTTCTAGAGCACTTTAGATCAAGGGAGGTTTCTTTGGTCATTTGATCTGAAGTATGTTGTGTACAGTGTTATTGTGTTTAGTATGTTGGTGTTTGTTTGTATGGGGCACACCTCTCAAGTGAGACACTTCCATACACTTATATTTAATGTTAGTAGCTAAGTGATTATAGAAGACATGTAAGTTAATATACGAGTAGTTGGGTGGTTGAACCCATTGGACCGTTAGGTCTCGTGTAATTTCTTGCAAAAACTTATTTAAGTTTAGGAAGCAATATAAATTTGTAATAGAGATACTTTTAATGTACAAACTTAGTTGAGATTAATAAATAGTAGATATGTATTTCATATTCACAGTAACGAACCACTACACCAAAACCTCGAGGCGTTAGTGAAATCTGCACATGAGGATCATAACATCCCACCACGCTCACGTAGCTCGAACTCCGGCTAGATTTGCACTGTATAACGGGTCCACACCCCGCCTATACAAGCCCTAGGCGAACACTACAATACCGACGTAGCTACCCGTGCCTGGGACTCAAACTTGGGTGGTCACTCTGATACCAAATGTAACAAACCGTTACACCAAAACCTCGAGGCGTTAGTGAAATCCGCACATGAGGATCATAACATTTACCCGCTTCATCATCTATAACATCTCCTCAAAAATATGCCACATAAAACACATACTAATACAAAATTATCTTCTAAATTTATTATTGTCTCTATTATGAATCTTGTTCATATTACCACATCTAAATCTCATTTTAAATGTTATTCCGCATACTTCTCGAGATCCAAATCACTATATTTTCAGTGCTTACGGGTGGAACATATCCATTTGAATGCGCGTGAACATTATATACAATTAAAAACATCTTTTGTGTTAATTGACACAATATACATTTAATCGAAATAATAATTCTAATTCTTTATATCAATTTGACAATCAATTATAACTTTCAAGAATAATATTTGCTTACATGACATAATGCCATGATGTCTCCACCATACCTTAACACTTTTTGTTGTCAACCCACCGGTCAAATCTTTTCTTTTTAAAATCATTTTCTTTGTCGACCAGATCTCCATGAATTGCGGTGAACATAATATTAACAATTTTACTGCGGCGAGCATCATAACTTAGTATCGCGAATGCCCCATCAGAAAGGCAAATGTTGCAAGAGTTCGTGAACGCGCGGCGGGCGTCACGTGAGCCCCGCCGGTCCTATTTTACGGTTGGCCTCGAATACGAACACCCATGTGCTTCCCATTTATTATTAGCTCTTCTCCGTACATCAAAGGAAAAAGCAAAGCAAAAAGCCCAAACAAACAGGAAAGTTTTTAGTAAAATCATCGCGAAAGAACAAATCAACTCCGCAGCTACCAATCTACCCTCTGTAGTTCAAAAGGGTTTTTTTTTGTAGAAATCCCCATCCCTGTACTTTAAAAAGGCACCGGAACGTTGCAATGCTGTATGCATTTTCAGGACAAAATCCACGGCAAATGGTATATATTTCCCTGCGACCAAATTCACACTTCAATTCGAAACACGACATTGAACCAGCGTCAACCGATCGAATTGATCCAGTCTAGTTTCACCTCCATATTCTTAACAAGATCCGGAAAAATGCACAATTCAGGTTGTGCTGAAAATGCCGAGTGAATACATTTGTGCAATATTGTGAAAGGGATTGCCTTCTTCTAGCGGCGTAGATTCGTTTATGTGAGCGGTGGAGATTTGCTTATTTTGTCGGCGGAAGGTCCTATGGATCACGAGGTGTTCCTCGTCAGGCCTCCGGGAACTAGTGGCCGTCCGCAAAGAGGCGTCAGTCGAATTCTAAGAGTGTTAGATAACGGAATCTCCATATCTGGAGTTTTGCCGTCACTTAGCCAGAGTCCTGCAGCGTACAGCTTTGAAAGAATATTGAGGGTTTCGCCGTCCCCTGTGGATCAGAATGAGCTCAGAATTGATGTTACGGGGAGCTTTAACAAGGGGGACGAGATTCTCAGATTTTGCTGCGACTCCCGAACGGCTTTGCTTACTGCACTACTCAACAAGCTGGACGATGTGAACGGCATTGGTAAATAATCGATGCTTTATTTATATTTTTATTCAAATATGTGCTAAAATTTTAAATAAATTTAAGATCGAAAAAGTCTTCAATAATTTGAATTTCGTAGCCGATATTGGCGTATATTGTTAATTTATGATTCGTTTAGCTTAGATTGGAAGCGTTTGTGTTATTATTCGGATCGAGGTGCAGACATTTCTATTAGAAACGTTAATTAAGGATATTATTCAGTACATGTTAGTGATATTTAACTATAAATAATAAAAGTATAAATTACCCGAGGGATGTGGTTGAAAGGTTGTTTAGACAGGGAAATAATATACTGAACTGTAAATAATATATTTGGAAAATACGAGGATGAATATTTCTGATATGCTAAAATTCAGTCACCGGCACTTTTCATCGGGGAAGACACAAACCGTTGGGTTGTATTAAATCTTGCTGCCGACATTTTTAGTGAAGATTTATTTGCTCTTTAAAAATCCAGTCGCTCCAATTTTGTATAGAAAATGGCCGATTGCCTTTTTAGTTTTCAGGTGCTGAATTTGAAACTTGTTTTTAATGAGTGGAACCTATGCGTGATATTAAACTACATAGCTGACCTTTTCACACTGGGTCACCTGGATTAGGTGGTAAATACAAGGTACAATCGTGCAGGTGAAATATTTATTTACAAATTTTACACCAGTATACTGGTAAAAACAGAGGTATTAGCATAACAGATGCAAAGAATAAGAAGATAAATGGTATTGTTTAGAAGCATGTGATACTAGGTGGTTTTCCACTGCCATCGACCACAAAAGGATATAAGACTAGATCTTCTCTTTTGAATATTGGTATCCAAAGCATTTATAGAGTCGAGAATGCCTTTATCATATTAAAATCTAGCCGTTAACAGTCTCTAAAAACTGATGCAACATCACCCTATTTTGTTTTAATTGTCGATTTCTTAAAATATCTATCAATAATTGAGCAATTTGATGATATTCTCCATAGAAGAACAAACGAGTGGCATATCCTATTCAAGATGATTTGGTAAGGAGGAAACTACTACTTTATGCCAAACACAAAGATAATTGAATTTTACATAGCCCTACTAGTTGTTGAACTCCTTTGAACCATAGTTCTGAAACTCGGTGAAACTTGGTGAGTGCTTGCCGATCGCTTGTGAAAAGAGTTTTGCCTCAAAACTCGTAAGGAAAGTGATGCTGAGAAACCGTGGTTTTTACAGCCTTAAAACTTGGCAATCTCTGCATAAAAACACACTCACGAGAAAAACATCATTTTCATAGGTCAGGATAAATGGACTGTGCAATGAGAATGAAAATGGAATGTGCAAAATCAAATTTAGTATTATTATTCAACAAAAACAAGTGACGAGATTTACAAATATAAAGCCATTGGAATGGCTGTTACACTTCATATTCTCCACGACTCTTCAACTACCTATGGGAACTCTTCAAGTTCCAACTACAAGACAAAAGCTCTAACACCTAGGATTATCTAATATTATTTACAATAATATTACCCCTTCCCCCCACCCCCTTCCCCCTTAATCCACAAGGGTTACAGTGAGACCAAGCATGCCTCTGAACTTTTCAAAATTTTCTTTTCCAAGCACTTTTGTCAAGATGTCTATTGGTTGCTCTGCATTAGGACAACAAAGCAATTTGACAATACCTTCTTTCACATGATGCTGAATCAAATGAAATTTTGTATTGATGTGCTTGGTTCGGTTGTGAAAGACTGGATTCTTTGCCATTGAAATTGCAAATGTGTTGTCAACCATCAATGGTGTTGACGAAACCTGTTGTACCTGCAAGTCTGAAAGAACTCTTTTGAGCCACAAAATTTCTCTCGTTGCCTCTGAAGTGGCCATGTACTTTGTTTTCGCTGAAGAATTTGCCACAAAATTTCTCTCGTTGCCTCTAAAGCAGCCATGTACTTTGTTTTCGCTGAAGAATTTCCTGTCATTGATTTTTTGATTTTTAGTTGATAACTGCTCCAAAGTCATAAGAAACCTTGATGTAGATTTCTCATCTTCAAAATCACCAATATAGTCAGAATTTGAATAGCCAACCATTGTGAAGTCTTTTGCCTTAGAGTATTGGAGCCCAAAATTGTGTGTTCCTTTGAGCTAACAAATGACTCTTTTTGTTGCTCCGCAATGACTTTCTTTGGGTTGCATGAATCTAGATAGAACACCGACAACAAAAGAAATATCTAGTCTAGTTGTGGTCACATACATCAAACTTCCAATGAGCTGTCTGTATAGTCAAAATCTGAATAGCCAACCAATTTGAAGTCTCTTGCCCTGGAGTATTTGAGCCCAAAATTGTGTGTTCCTTTGAGATATCAAAGGACTCTTTTTGTTGCTCCCCAGTGACTTTCTCTGGGTTGTTGCATGAATCTAGATAGAACACCAACAACAAAAGAAATATTTGGTCTAGTTGTGGTCACATAGATGAGTTGTCTGTATTTAGTATCATCTACAAAATCTACGATATCTTTTGTGGTCAATTTTAGATTTTGTTCCATGGGCGTATTGAGAGGCTTACAATTTGTCATTTTGAATTTGTTCAAAATGTCATGTCCCCTTTTGAATAAAGTAAAATAAATTAATAATATATCATAAGTGTCAAAAAAGTAGCTTTAGATATATTGCTGCCAGCTATGTAGAGTACAGGACTTCCACCAAAAATCAAGGAAGATATGTCCCTCACCAACTTCATGCAGCTAAAGAGGAACAAAGAGGGACCTAGGGCTGATCCTAGACCTCGGAATAATCAAAGGGATCTTCAACAAGCTTTGGGGAAGCTCACACTTTCTACATATGATGGATCTACCAAGAGCACAACTCGAGCTTGGATCCAAAAGGTGGATACATACCTTTCTCTTCAGCCTATGATGGAAGATGAAGCCATCAAGTTTGCTACTTTACATCTTGAGGGCCCGACACATGAGTGGTGGTATCATGGATTGATCACCCAAGGGCACAACCTCATCAACTCTTATGATGAGTTCAGCAAGAGGCTGATTGAGAGGTTTGATAGGGCTGATCCGGAGATTCATTTTAGGGAGTTAGTGCAGCTGAAACAAAATACTTCCGTGGATGATTATGTGGCTGAATTTCAAAGAGTTTCAGTGATGGTACTGGATGTATCCGAAAGGAGGCTCATGGTATTATTTGTTGAAGGTTTGGCTGATCCACTCAAAGGCTTGGTCAAGGCTTTCAACCCTTGTTCACTCCAAGAAGCCATCAAAAAGGCATTTGATCTAGAAACAACAGCCCCTAAGGGAAAATTTCTGCCTTTAGGACAGTAAAGGGTATCTTCTTTTGGGCAGCCTAGGACTTCACCTTCCGGCAACCAAGGACAGCCCCATATGGCCAGCAAAGAAGGCCATTTCAGCAAGGTAATGTGCAACAAAAGGAGCTGCCAAAGACAAACAAAGAAGTGGATACAAGGAATGAGCTGAGGAGGAAAAATTTTTGTTTCACTTGCAAAGACCCATGGACACGGGTCATCATTGCCTTGGCAAAGGGCAAGTTCATTACATAGAGGTAGTGTTAGATGATGAAGAAGAAGAAGATAAGATAAGATAAGATAATTATATTAACTGTCCAACAAGTGACCTCAAAAATAGGTCAATGGGATTGCACCATACAAAGCAAAATAGATGCAATGCGAGAAAACCCAAATGGGTCTCTAGGAATAACAACAAAAGAAGAAGAAAGAGAGAACAAAGAAGAAGAAAGGGAGGTGGAGGGAAAAGCCTCGACACCAACCCTCATGACTGTCGCCAAGGTCAGCCGGAAAGAATCTGGTGATGTGCTGGTGTCGGGAATTGGAGGTTATCTGAGATGCCTATGATCCGTGGAGAGTCGAGCTCTTTGGGTGAGCCTAGTGGTCTGACGCCTATTAGAAGGGGCCCTTGGCCGGGTCTGAGTCCATAAATCTTTGGCCTGGGAAGAAGCACCTCTGGTCCTGATAGATCTAGAATGAGGGTCCACACTAGGATCAGGTCTCTGCTTGGTGCCCCTCTCACCCGGGAGCACAACAAAGAAAGATGTGATCTGTCTAGTAGTAGTCTCCCTGGAAGGTGGATGGAGGACCCCATCACGAAGCTTAAGAGCTTCCTGTAAATAGAGAGCGAGACACCTCTGATCATAATACCTGAAGAAGGTCGTGAATGTTGGACGTTCACAAAATAGACAGTGAAACCTCCCTCTGATCTCATAGTAGATGGGGCATCGGAAAATGAAGTGTTCCTCTATCTCAATCTCCTGGAGGGAGCAAAGCTGGCAGATCCTCTCGGCTGATCCAACTGGTGATCACTCTTGACCCGAAGCCTGTGAGAGCCAACTCTGAACTGACCCAAGGAGATGCGGAGAGCATGCATCCAATGACGGGAGATATAGGTGGGTCGAATGATGAGTCCATTGTTGACTTCGAGGAAGTGATTGGCATAGAAGGCCATCTTCGGGCGTAGCTCATCACGGGGTTGGTCCAAGTAATCAATGAATTGTCGGTAAATATCATCTCTGATGATTTTGTGTAGGTCCTGCTTGCTCGGAAGGAGATGAGCAGGAGCATCCATGGAGTACCTGAAAGGGGGAGATGGTCCATGTTGATCCCAATGGATCCAAGGAGACGAGAGGCCCCAACATACTAGCAGTGAACACGGCCATTATGGTAAAAAGAGCAATGGCCTCATAATAATGGTAGGCAAGGTGGATGTATCTATCTCTGCTTGTGGAAGAATCCGAAAGTCCCTAGATACGGTGCAAGAGTGAGACGAGACCAAAGATGACCTCTAGTCTGAAAGGGCGAGCCCCAAACTCGACAAGGATGATATTATGAGGAACAATCTCTTTACACCTGATGATCCGTCTGAGCATAAGGATCTGAACTCGCTCAATGAAGCCCAATCGACTTGAGTAGGAGCGACCCCGTGCCTCAAAACCATAGAGAACTGTTCCTCATAATATCCTCAAATAAATCCTCTTTAATTTTCCTTCTTAGGTTAATAATAATTTTAACCCGACTTTAGTTATAATATTTACTAATTTAATCTCATCTAATTTTACCCACTAAGGCCATGTTAATAAAATAATGAAATCCACTAATGCTAACTTAAATTATTTTCCTAGCATAGCATTAATTTATTTCCTAACATATTATACCCATGCCACCCCTTTTAAATTGATTTCCCCCATATTTAATATTTACTATTTTATCTCCCTTAAGTTCACTTTAATTAAATTCCTAGACAAAACATTAAATTCCACATCACCCCTTCAAGTACTTAAAAGCACCCTTACCCCTTCAATATTTTAATTTTCCCATGCACAACAAGAACAAAGAAGTAACATAAGTCAAGCTCCTACCTTGCCATTGATGGCACCTTCCTTTTCCAAGCAATTTCCCTTCAACTCCTCTCCACAAGCACAAAACCAGCTCCTCTCCAATTCCAAGCCCCAAAATCACAAAGTAAGTAACCCCAAAAACATAAAAGGAAATCATATAAATAGACTTGGTGGAGGGAGAGGTGATGTGGCTCCATGTAGGATGCCACCTCATCCCCCTCAAATCCACCTCACATACTCCCCACACAAACCAAAGTCTCATAAAGAGGTAGGTGAGGATATGACACTACTAATCTTGCACACAATCTCCCTTTTGCACATTTCAAAGATAAATTTAGAGATTCAAAACATGAGGGCAATAATTGCCTCTTTCCTCTCAAATTTTCATCATTATAAGCTAAATATGACCCCTTGGGTCATAGGTTAGGTTAGGAGGGAAGTCTAAAGAGTGTGGGACAAGTAAAACTTGTCCCACAAGCTCTCAAAATTGGGCTCAAAGCCCAAATCCGAGATTTGAGGTAAGGGGATGGCACACAAACCAATGCCACCTAAAAATTCAATAAATCAAAGTAAAAGACTAAGGTATAACCACATACACATTGCCCCCCATTCACCACATTAATACACTAACTCATACTAACAAATTACATAGTTAATTAGGGGTACATTGACAACATAGGAACATAAGGGTACAAGGGTACATTAGAACTTTAAAACTAAAATCACAACATCCACAAAATAAAGAAAGAACACAACCACAATTACTCCCATGGTCACATGTGAGGTGTTCCCCCATGGAGACCTCCTAACAACGACACACAACATTACGACATGCATACATACATACAACTGCCAAGGTGACCACGTTGTGAACACGTGACATTCCTTCATGGTTGGCCTTCTTAGTCCCACCTTGTTTGTGTGATTTGTTTCCTGCAACCAAAAATAATACCACCTTCGGCCTCAAGGCCACATCAATAATAAAACACATATAAATCATCCATCATATAGTCATCATCATGCATCATAATTATATCATTGTCAAGGTTATACAATTCTAACATAATTCAATCATTTACAATTATCAATAATCACCATTCCTATTTTATGACAACCATGAAATTCACATACACGCTGATCACCTAATATCATCACAAAATTAATAAACCATAATATCAAAGTTCACATGGTTAGATGGTGCATCTAAACATAGTTGCAACTGCTATGAATCCAAGATGTCAGTATAATAGTAAAGCAATGCTAAACAACATGTACAAAATGTCTACCAATGTCAGCTAGGCATCCATCCAATCCATGATAAAAATCAAATCACCATAATAATCAAATGTCCATATAGTCTATCAACATGCTAACCAGAATACTATATCAATATCCATGTCTCTAAGCAGCTAGTAAGCAAGAGCATAACAGAAATAAGTGTCGAAGAGGAGTGGGCACTACAAGCATCTTCAACACTTGGACATAGCGTTGGGAAATTTGGGACAGCAAACACTTTTGGAAAAGAGTCTAAGTGTGAGTTTGGGATGTCTGAAATTTTGTATTTGGGCCATGTGATCAATGCCCAAGGAGTCCATGTCAATCAACAAAAGATCCAAGCAATCAAGGATTAGCCTCCACCTACAACTATGACACATTTGAGGGGTTTTTTGGGTTTGTGCAGCTACTATAGAAGATTTGTCAAGGGCTTTTCTTAGCTTGCTGTCCCATTGACAGACTTAACCAAAAAGGGAGCTTTCAGTTGGTCCAAAACAGCCCAAGGAGTGTTTGATAAACTCAAGGAAGTGATGAGCTCATGCCCGGTACTGTATGTTATGGATTTCTCTATAGCCTTGAAGGTTAACATTTTGATTAGCACTGATTCAAGAGTCTTGAGTCCTAAGGATGGAGGTGTTGAGGGTATCTCAACAATTCCTATTGTGGCACAGGAGGATGACCACTTTGATTGTAACTTAAGGTATACGAATATTTCAGATTTGTTGCTCCCTATTATGTCATTTCAAGATTCTTGTCATCATGGAAAGCATGCTAAAAAGGGTGATAGGGTGAAGGATACAACTTGCAGCATAGGGCATGCACATGAGAAAAATGACTCAACAAATATTAATGTTGGCATTGAGCTTGTTGAAATTTTCAGATCAACAACTAATGATAAGCAGTTTGGGTAACGGTTTGGACAACAACAGTTTTTTGGACAACGATAGTTTGCACAATCATTTATGTTGGCATCACATGAAGAATTGAGGACCGAGAATTGCAAATTCCCAAGGATGATTTGGGATCTTGGTATTAAGTTCAAGTTGTTGAAATTGCATTGCTTGAGGACAAACAATCTTTGGGAAGGGCGGACTGTCATGTCCCCTTTTTGAATAAAGTAAAATAAATTAATAATATAACATAAGTGTTAAAAAAGTAACTTTATAAAAGACACTTATGTTTTATTATAAAAAATAACTTTTTGATAAAGCAAGTCAATGCTAAAATAGAAAATAAGAAAGTCACTTTAAAAATTAAAGTGCAAATATCCCACATGGAGCGCCCCACTTGGAAAAGGGAGACAAGATTATAAAAGGAAGTGAGGGGAGGGTTCATGGATATCTTTTGGCCATAATCTAATGTTACATTGAGTGTTTGAGTTGCTGTTCCAACTTCTTCTACAATGAGGATGGAAACCCTCCATTGCAAACCAGTGTTTGTGGGAACAAAAACCGCCCTCTTCTCGGTTTTCAATTTAAGGATGGAAACCCTCCTCGAATCCTTCTGCCCTAGGAAAAACCTTAAACTGTTGTGATCCGTACAAACCACGAATTTATCTCACAAGATATTGCTGAATTTGGCCAATGCATGCATAATGGCCAACATCTCCTTGTCGTAAATTGAGTACCCCTCTCCACAATACTCAACTTCCAACTCTCATAGGCAATGGGATGCCTATCCTGCATGAGTATTGATCCAATGCCCTCACTTGATGCATCACACTCGAGTAAAAATGGTCGAGTGAAATTTGGTAATGCAAGAACTGGACATGAGCTCATCACCTCCTTAAGGTGATCAAAAACTTGTTGTGCTGATTCTAACCAAGCAAAAGCCCCCTCCTTGGTCAAATTTGTCAAAGGCGCAGTCAATCGAGAAAAGTTCTTCACAAACCTCCTATAGTAAGTGCATAGACCTAAGAACCCTCTCAATGTGTCAAAGTCCTTGGCGGTGGCCAATCTAATATTGCTTGAATCTTTGCTCTGTCAACCTTGACTCCCCTCCAATCACATGGCCCAAGTATAACAACTCTATCATGCCAAACTCGCACTTAGAAACCTTCGTGTATAGCGAATTAGTCTCTAGAATACCCAATGTCTCATGTGATCCTCCCATGTCCTGCTATAGACTAGAATGTCATCGAAGAATACCAACACGAACTTCTGCAGGTGGCAGTTGAACACATGGTTCATACAAGACTGAAATGTAGCGGGTGCATTAGACAATCCAAACGACATCACAAGAAACTCAAAGTGACCATAGTGGCATCTAAAAGTTGTCTTCTGCACATCCCCCTCTCTGACCTTAATCTGATGGTATCTAGATCACAAATCTATTTTAGAAAAATAGATTGCACCATGTAGCTCATCCATCAACTCATCAATGCGAGGCACAAGATACTTATTCTTAATGGTTTTCTTATTCAAGGCACGATAATCTATGCACATCCACATGGTTCCATCCTTCTTCACCAAAACTACCGAAGAAGCAAAGGGATTGGAACTGGGCCTGATATGTCCCATGTCTAGAAGATCATGTATGGTCCTCTCAATCTCATCCTTAAACTGTTTGGGGTGACGGTAAGGATTTGTGACCACGGGCTTGCTGTCCTCAAGCTCGATCACATGCTCGAACCCTCTATCTAGAGGTACACTGGAGGTATATTGTTGAAAATTGCATTGTGCTTGTCCAATAGGGTCTGACATCAACATGATACTTTGGTCTATCCTCGTCTGAATTCTTGGTCGAAACCAAGCACTGAACTACCCAATCCACATCATTGTGCTTGAATATCCTCTCCATCCGTTTGGTCATGTGACAACTCTGGGTGCATTTGAAGATAATCCTCTCAAGACCACATTCCTACCATCGGACTTAAACTTTAGCTCCATTGTCTGAAAGTTAGTCTGGAACTCACCAAGCGAGTGGAGCCACTGCACTCCAAGCACTATGTTGATCTCTCCAATACCAACAATATAGAAATCATCGGTAATTGTATAATTACCCATAGTGATGCTCAACTGTGGGATCCTCTCGTGTACATCTCATGGACTCCCATTGGCAACAACAACGTTGAAGCCCTCGAAGTCTTCTGCCTCTAGACCCCGTCTCTCTACCATAGTGGCATCAATAAAATTGTGGGTGGCCCCACTATCAATAAGCACTACCACACGCTGTCCCTGCATGACTCCTCGAACCCTGAATGCCTTGTACTTGGGGGTACTAGACAATGTAGCTATGGTCTCAGCGGGAAAAGTCTCCTCTGCAGTCTCAACATCAACACTATCTAATGCATCACCATCATCAAGCTCATGAGGTTCTAATACCTCATCTCCCTCGTCATCACTTGTCCTCATAGACCTCAATATATTGGGCCTTGCCCTTCCCAGAGCAATTATGTCCACGTGTCCATGGTTGACGACACTCAAACATAGTTTCTTTCGCCTCAATTCCTCCCTAAGCTCTGGTGAAATGACTAGCTTCCTAGCCAAGTCTTGTCTCCTGTCATCCTGTCTAGGTGGAGGCATTTTCTGTTGAACTCTGGGTGTAAATCTAGTTTTGGAGTAGACAACTCCAAATCTCGAGCTCTCCTAATGGCCTCATGTAATGAAGGAGGCTCAAATGCCTTCACAAATCCAGCCAAAGCATCTGTCAACCCTGCTATGAATAATGAAGTCAACCTCATCTCAGAAATATCGGAACCATCACCGAGAGTCTCTGAAAATCTGCAATGTACACATCCAAGGAACTGTCTGTCTCAAGTGAGTCAACTCCTTGAAGAATCTATCAGGATCTCTCCTATCAAATCTGTCCTCCAACCTCCGTGTGAACTCTGCATATGTAGTAATGTGCATGTGCCCTTGTGTCACTAGTCCATGATGCCACCAATCATGTGCATCTCCCTCAAGATGTAGGATTGCAAACTTAATTGCATCCTCCTCACGCATGGGGTTCAAATCAAAATAGGTCTTCAACTTTTGGACCCATGACCGTGCGGTACACTTCTTAGAGCCATCAAAGTGTGGGATAGAAATCTTTGTCCCAAATGCCTTTGTAACTCAGATATCGGCGTATGATGGTCTCTCTTGGGCTTGCTACCAATCTTCATCCTGCAATAATCTAGAAATGGCATATTATCTCTGAAACCCTCACTCAAAGATTGGTATTTTTCCCAACAAGACTCCTCATCAAGCACCTCTGTTGGCTGCCCTACATGTGATGCTTCAAAATCTTTCAAGAAAGAGGGCTCATGAAGACTCAAAGGCTTGTTAGAAGAATGGGGGGATTGCTGCCCCGAATTACTGTTCTCTCACCTTTTTCCCTATTATTCCCAGATCTGATCTGATTCATGTTCTGTGTGAGCTGGCTCAAGTAGAGGTTGGTTGTCTCTTGTTGTTTCACCATGTTGATGAACATTTTCTTCATAAAATCCTCATTGAGCTCTTCCACATTCTCTTCTTGATCTGCCATATTTTGACCTTCTTTTCGAGGTGTATTCCTCCTGGAATATACCTTCATTCACTACCCAACAGGTTGGAAGAAAGGTGGCTCTGATACCACTGAAATATCCCTTTTAGGATATCACTTTAAAACTCAAGAAATTTATCAAAACCCACAAATTGTAATTCTGATTTTTCCAGGACAACAAGGTACAAAAATCTAAAAAAATTTATATCTTCCAAAATAATCACTTCCTACAATACCCAAAAGCTTCAAAAGATGCAAAAAAATATAGAGAACAATAAACCACTGAGAAATAATTTTTAATGGCCAACGTTGAATTTATTTTATTAATTTTATGACAGCAAATGAGGAAAAAGTACAGCTGACCGTAAACTCGAATATCAATAGAAAATGATTGGAATAATTTTCTAGGGCATCATTATGACAATACCAGCTCCAGATCTGAAATCTCCGAAACGGGCCATGGAAACCCCTTCAAAATGTTTCCCGAATTTCCCAGGTAGGTCGCTCCACTTGTGGGAGACACCCAACAACCCCAAATTTGAAAATAAATAAAACCCTTGTTGAAGAATGGTTGTCCTCTGAATCCAAATCTCTGATTAATTCCCCAAATCTGATCCAAAAATCTAAATTGTGTGAACAACAAGCTAGGGATATGGATTGGAAACCCTCACCGAAGAATGCTCTACCAGCTAGGGATGGATCTCTCACCACCGAAGCTAGGGATCCTACAAAATCTGACCTCCACAAGCAAAAAGGTTGAAAATAGCAATAGCTGAAAATAGTTGAATGTATGAATGATCTCCAAAAGACCCCAAAGGTGTATATATATATATATATATATATATATATATATATATAACCTTTTTCCTCCAATAAACCCTAATCGCCCCCTTTGGGAATTTTCCATATGCATAAATATAACTTAAGTGACTTTATTGTGCACATGCTAAAAATACACTTAAGTTGTCCCAATGAAGAAATAGAACATAAAGTACCACCTAGTTGCCCATCACTTAAGTCAATGACGAAATATAACATAAAGTGAAGGTGGTAACAAAATAAACCCATACCCAATAGCCTCCAATGTCTCTAGCCTCTTGGGTATGACCAAAGCTAAGACAGAAATAAGCCTTTGGCACAGGAATGGGGACATTACACTCTCACCATATGGTTATTTGTATTGGTGCGTTAACCACATGGGTTTTGGGCTTTATTGTCATAGGTTTAACTCTCACTTATTTTTAGTGCCTTTGTTATTTTTTATTTTGTTAGTCTTTGATCCTATTAGAAAATGTGCCCTAGGAATGAATGAAGAGAAATTGGAATGCACACATTGTTCATTGTGTGTTCGTCATTTTATTATGTGGTAGATGGTAATAAAATGGTTGAAGTGGTTACAACCGTTTATTAGTTAATACTTAACTAATATTAACTAAATACTAAATTATAAGCCTTATATTCCTATAACCCCTCTTAAGGCTTACACTAGAGAAAGAAAGAACAAACACATTAACAAAAGATTAAAATAATAGAGCTAAACAAAGTCGCTCATTCTTCAGAAGCTTCCTTTCTTAACATAGTGCTTTGACCGGGTAGAACTCCATTGAACTGCCTCCCTAACCCTCATAAAGTTGTAGTTCTTGAGTTGAATTCCAGAGTTCCTGGATTCCAGCTCACCGAACTCCTGAATTAGAAAATCTCCCAAACTATTGGACAACCCTCCATTTTGAGCTACTCCCACAGTGCTCCATCAAATTGTCTCATGACCCTCGTAAGGGTAAAATATTGAGATCCATAGACTTCCGAACTATTTGGGCAGCCATTCATGCCGAGTTTTACCTAGGTTCTATACTTGGATTCCTTCGTGTCTTCAAAGTGTTGGGCTTCTTTAAAATATGTAGTCTTCATCAACGAATTTTTCACCTATTAATTTTGTTTTGAAATTCCCTTTTTGTATGTAGAAGGTAGACTATTTAATGAAATAGCTTTCACATCTTCATCATCTAATGTAGCTCGACTTCTTTGGTTGTTTGATAAGAAACCTCGGATTGTATATGAGGCTACAAATAGTGACTTCGTTATCCATTTTTTCATAGAAAAATCTTTATAGGAATACCAAAATCGTGAAGTTTTTGCCCTCGAACTTACGTGCCCGTGTTATGCCTTTTCTATTTGTGACTAAGATATGACAAGTTCATTCTTTGGTGGTCACGTAAAATAGAGACTCACGTGCCCTTCGAAATATTGTGATTGAAAATGGTATTCTTTCTTTTGCCTAGATGGCGGGCATATCCTGTTATGATCCTCATGTGCGGATTTCACTAACACCTCAAGGTTTTGGTGTAACGGTTCATTACATTTGGTATCAGAGCAACCACCTAGGTTCGAGTCCCGACACGGGTAGCTACACCGGCATTGCAATGTTCGCCGGAGCTCATATAGGGCAGGGCGGGGTCCCGCTATACGGGCACAAATCTAGCCCGGGTCCGGCTATGGAAGCGTGGTGGGATGTTATGATCCTCATGTGTGGATTTCACTAATGCCTCAAGGTTTTGGTGTAATGGTTCGTTACATTTGATGTTATGATCCTCATGTGCGGATTTCACTAATGCCTCGAGGTTTTAGTGTAACGGTTCGTTACATATCCTATGTCCTTCACAACTTGCCTCGAAATTTTATTCTTTATTTTGAAGAGTGTATTTGGATTCATGACTGTGGTATTTTTCTTCCTCATGAAATTGTAAAATGTGACTATGTTTTCATGATTGGTAAATCAATGGAAACTCTATTTTGAAATGGCGGCAGTAATAAATGCTCATGACCAATGACGACTTCGTTTTTGAGCTTTCTAGCCCTCGTAACCACTTTGTAGGCCCTAAACTTCACGATTTTTTTTAGTCTTCTAAACTTGTGATTTCCTTCACAATCTTCTCCTTGACATCTTGAGCCCCTTAGAAATTCCTGTGCCCTTCGATGTTGTCTGTAACTTGTGTTTTAAAACAAGGAAAAACTCTTAAATTCCTTGTGGGTCAATGCTTTCAGTGTCTTTGTTGATTTACAATCACAAATGACTGTATTTTGCATGCCCTAGATGACAATCGTGAATGTAACTTCTTCAATGGCTTTGTCCGTGTTTTGTTCTATAAAATGTGCCCTATGGCCTCTTTTAAGCTCAAAATGACTGCAAATTCCCTCGATTTTTGCCATCACATGATTGTCACAAATTTTCTATTTTAAATGGTTATTTGGGATAAATTTTTGTGATTCAGTCTTGAAATGACGTTTGCACAACCTTCTGTTCACAATTTGCAATCTTTTATTCGAATTACAAACCCTATCGAGCACCAATGGCTCTGATACCAATGTTAGGAAGAAACAAAGAGAAACTAGAATGCACACATTATTCATCGTTTGTCCATCATTTAATTATGTGAGAAATGGTTGAAGTGGTTACAACTGTTTATTAGTTAATACTTAACTAATATTAACTAAATACTAAATTATAAGCCTTATATTTCTATAGATCCTAGGGTCCCTTCACCCAGCACTTTCCGTTGTAATTGGATGTATTCTCAAGTCCCATTGACTTGATTTTGGTCATTTGTGGACATTAATATAACAATAATAATTTATAAAGTTTGTTTTATTTTCTTCATATATGTTCAAAGTAGCAGCAATAATGCAATGATTACCCTCATATTGGATTTAATGACAGGTCATTCTTTACAAAAAATAAAAAACAAAAATATAAAATTCCATACAAATGATCTTGATGTCTTCTGAAGTTCTGGTAGTGAAAAACATCTTATCTTTTGGGGAACTTATCCCTTTGCTGCCTTGTTACATTCTTCTTCCATATGCAATTTTTCTAGGTTATTGAGAAGTGTGCCCCAAAAACAGTTTTCAAAATGGTGTGAAAATGAGTTGGAAGGTAGATTAGACTCTTAGAGTATCCTGATCATTTTTGTGATGCAAAATTCAATTCAACCACCACATGGTAGTTTCAGCTCACCTTAGTGAATATGCCGTAAAACAAAGTTTTTAATTCAGACTTACTTCTTCTCAAAAGATCTAGTATTTCTAATTGTTTTTCGCTTCTGTCGAAATAATGGCTTCGACCTCTAGATAGCGATTTTGCATGACATTGGGATTCATACAAAACAAAACATTCTCTGTTCTATTTGGAATATTCGATGACTAAGGTTATTTTTTTCTAAAACATTTTAGATTTTGTTTGTATATTGCACAATTCAAAGAGTTATGAAAATTGCAAGGAAGCCATATTTTTCTTGTAAGTTGTCATACAAAATCCATTATAAGTCGAACATTTATTTCAAGGGCTACATTTGTTTTGCCCACTAGTCACTCTATTTTGCTTCATATAGTCTTGTGGAATCATAATCATTTCTTTAATATGTTATAAGCTTATGCTCCACTTTTGATGGCTTCATCTTCTTCATCTACCTTTCACAGGGAAGGTCATTCGAATCATAAACAGATTGCTCGATTTTTGAAGGCTTATTCATCTGCATCACCTTCTGCAGACATTTCGGTTTCTGTTTTTGGTTGTCAATAATGTTTTCTCAGCTATGGGTCTAAATATAGGTGTTAATATAGCTTCTTGTCCACCTCATGCATTGGTCTTTTATGGGATAAGAACATTTTGAGCCTCTTTGGCCACTTATTGTGCTTTTTGGAATTTTCTTGAGGTATTTTATAGACATTTGGAGCAGATTGTTGTCCACATCATCATTGACAATTACATTGGCAAATGTTATCCGGGAGATATCATTGGGATTCTTTTATTTCATTTATATGCATTGAAGTCCAATCCTCTGTGTTGAGCGGAATGATGAGGAATTATTCCTAAAAATAACTAGTTAATTATATAGGGATAATTAGAATAGTTAGTGTCATTACGAGTTGTTAATGACACTTCTTGTGATGCATTAGCATAGAGATTGTCAACATTGACATGCATTTGGTGTGTATAGGGATTGTCATAAAATACCTTTGAGATCATCGGCACTTGTAACTATAAATGTGCATTATTTGTTAATGGAATATGACCTTTTCAATTCCTTTTATTATCATATGTTTCATTATTGTTGCTTAGTCCTTTATCGATCACTATTCCATATCACATTCATTCAATGAAAGGCTTCAAAAAGAGACAGGATAAGAAATTTTATTTGTTCTTAATTTTGAATGCTGCACTGCCTTTTGAATGCATAAAATATTACTGATGTTACCTCACGTTTGTCGATTGTAGGGACAGATTATATTCTTAAGAAACATAGCAATCAACAGGGTGGACTTGCTGATATGATTTTTCGTGTTCGAAGTGCTTCAATTGTGAAAATGATGAGCACAGGAGTCAGACAAGAAAGACGTAAGGTGTGATTCTCTTTGTATGATTCCCAGTTTGAGTATAAAACCATTTCTCCATTTGAGCCTTGATCCTATGTATTGTTTCTAACATTCTGTAGTAAATCATATTTAATAATTGCAATCATTTTGTTTAATAATATTCATATCTGATATTGGCAAAGGGGTTCTCATCAATATTCAGCAGCCATAGTGATGAGTTGTTTTGTCATAGACTTTACAGAGTCCCCTTTGTATTAATAGATGTGTAGAAATGATAAGTAGAAGATTTCAAGCCCATATGGAGCATAGCTTAGTATGTTTTCCTTCTGGAGATAGATGGGTTGATATGTTCTTTGTTTCAAATATTGTTCTTTCATATATTTTTAGGTTGTTCATGTAGCAAAGTTTGTTACTCTCAAGCTTAGGTAAGAGATGGTTATTTGTAACCATATCAGTTAGATCTAGAGTGCCTTACATATATATGCATCCTTCTTGAATATTTAATCGAAGCTTTGCAATTCCAACATTTGGCATCAGAGCAGGTTGAACCTGTCAGAGCTGGAAGAGAAGAAAGGAAGGAGCTCCAAATCACTCTCAAGTCATTATTCTCTGTTTTTATTTTAAATTCTTTTTGATCTGCTGTTTGATTTCTCAAATGCAATTGAGCATTGTTAGAAGACTTCAACAAAGAAAGATTGAAGAAGTAGATAGCAGACTCAGTAGTTTGTGTGTATGTCATTTATTATGCAACAGAGAGTTACAAAATGTTTGAGGTGGTTACAACTAAGCTTTAGTTAATACATAACTAATAATGGCTCAATAATACACTACAAACCTTATATTCTTATACCTCATGTTAAGGCTTACACATCAGAAAGTAAAAACAAACATATTGACAAAATATCAAAATAACAGAACCAAACAGGGCCACACATTCTTCACAAGCTTTTTCTTTGAAGCCATATTTTTATCCAAGTAGAGCTCCATCAAGTTGCCTCATAACCTTTGTAAAGGTGTTGTTCCCGCCTTAAATTCCACCTCCCCAAACTCCCAAATTACGAACCTCCCGAATTATTGGACAACCATCCATGTTGAGCTACATCCACAATGTTCCATCAAGTTGTCTCATGACACCCATACGGATATATTTACCAAGATCCATAAACTCCCAAACTAACTTGGCAACCATCCATACTAAGCTTCATTTACTCTATATCCCTTCCCCGCCTTCAAATTGTGGGTTTCTTAAAACACACATTCTTTATTGGTGAGTTCTTCATCACTTTCATCATCCGATGGATCTTTAACAATGACTACATTAACTTCATTTGGTATTGATGAACACACACTTATACTTGAGAGGGGGTGAATCAATATAAGATAATATTTTACTTATTTAAAAACTTAATAACCACAATAACAACAATCACACAAGATCTAACAATTATGAAACACAAGATTTACGTGGAAACCCTTTTGGGAGAAAACCACGGAGAAAAGACTGCTTGGATCTACTGTCCAAATCCAGTCATAAAATAATAAGTCTCTTACAAAAATTTGTAGGCACCAACCCACTGGAGACACCAATCCCCACCGTTAAGCAACCAAGTAGGGCACCAACCTATTGGAGACACCAATCCCCACTTCTAAGCACCAACTTAGCAAGAGACACCAATCTCTTCTCTTAGGAAGCACCAACCTCCAAATGAACTTCTTCAATGGATGACAATTAAATAGATCTCCTTCACAAAAATCTGCCTTGAATGATCTTTTATTTTTCTCTCCTTTAGAAATCTGCTTGAGTTTTAATGATATATCTTTATTATTCCTCTCATACTTTCTTTTCAACTACATCTCCTTTTATACCTTCTCATGTCACTTGGAAGGGGTGTGACTTCTCCTAGGGAGACGACTTGTATATACTATTTTCTTGGGTCGGCATTAAACTAATTTTATTTTGCAAATTTCAAGGAGGGAAGTCTTGGTGAGGAACACCAAAATAGAGGGGGTTGGCCAACATTCTTCAATGATCATAAACTTATCTTTAATGCCTTGGAATGGTGCGATCTGCCCTTGAATAATGGAGATTCAAAACTGATTTTGTTTGGACAACGATTAGTGGCCTTTGGCCTTCAATGATCAGATAATGATTTCCTTTGATAGCAAATTCTTTTGACATCAATGACAATTAATCCAACAATCTCCCCCTTTGTCATTGATGACAACCTTGCATAGAAATAACTTGTGAATATAGCAAGAACATAATGCTCCCCCTTAATTCTCCCCCTTTGACATCAATGGCAAAGAAACCATGGAGCTGTAAAATAATGCAGTGATTAGCTCCCTTGACATAATGCTTCTCCTTAAGAACTTAGTGACTAGATGAAAAGATATCACCCCAACTTCTGTTTGAGATATTCAAAAGTTTCTTTTGGAAGGGGCTTTGTGAAAATATTTGCAATCTGTTCTTGTGTGGCAATGTATTCCAACTTGACTTATTGTTCTACTACTGCTCTCTTAAGAAGTGATATTTGATTGGAATATGCTTCGTTCTAGAGTGCATAACAGATTCTTCGAAATGTTTATTGCACTTGTGTTATCACAAAATATTGAAATTGGATGAACATATTCTACCTTAATATCTCTCAGAGTTTGCCTCATCCAAAGAACTTGTGTGCAACAAGATGTTGTTGCTATTATGTATTCGGCCTCTGTTGTGGATAGAGAAACAAAAGCCTGTTTCTTGCTTAACCAAGATACAAGACTGCTACCAAGGAAAAATGCTCCTCCACTTGTACTCTTTCTATCATCAATACTGCTAGCCCAATCTGCATCAGTATATGCTGCTAGGGTGAAATCTTCACCTCTTGGATACCACAAACCAAAATCCAAAGTGCCCTTTAGATATTTAAATATCCTTTTAACTACTTGCACATGGGTTTCTTTTGGTGCAGCTTGAAACCATGCCACCATGCCTACAACTTGCATAATATTTGGTCTTGAAGTTGTCACATATAGTAGACTCCCAATCATTGACTTGTATAGAGTTTGATTTGCTTATGGGGATTCATCATCTTTACTTAATTTGCAGCTTGTGACCATGGGTGTGCTCACTAGTTTGCAATCTTCCATCCTAAACTTTTTCAACATCTCCTTGATATACTTGGTTTGTGAGATGAAAATGCCTTTGTCGGATTGAGAAATTTGTAACCCAAGGAAGAATGATAACTCACCAAGCATGGACATCTCAAACTCCTTTTGCATTTCCATAGCAAACTCTTGACACATTTTGTCACTACTACCTCCAAAAATAATATCATCCACATAAACCACAACAATTAACTGATCATCACCTTTAGTCTTGATGTAAAGATTGCTATCAACAATTCCTCTTTTGAAACCTTGTTGTTGTAGATACTTGTCAAGTCTTGAGTACCAGGCTCTGGGGGCTTGTTTCAGCCCATAAAGTGCTTTCTTTAACTTGCACACATAATCCTTATCTTTTGATAAGAGGAACCCTTTTGGTTGTTCAATATATACTTCTTCCTCTAAATTTCCATTGAGAAAGGCTGACTTGACATCCATTTGATAGACTTTAAAGTTCTTAAACAAGCAAATGCCAAAAACATTCTAATAGCTTCTAGTCGTGCAACAAGAGCAAAAGTTTCTTCAAAATCAATACCTTCAACTTGAGCATACCCCTTACAAACTAATCTTGCTTTATTTCTCACCACTTGTCCATCTTCATTTAGCTTGTTCTTGAAAACCCACTTGGTGCCAATCACATTTTTGTCTTTTGGTCTTGGGACAAGTTCCCAAGTCTCATTCTTTTCAATTTGATTCAACTCTTCTTCCATAGCCCCAATCCAATGTTTGTCTTCGCTTGCTTCTGCAAAATTCTTAGGTTTTATTTTAGATAGTAAGGACAGGTTTGCATGTTCTAATGCATTTGCTAATCTTCTTCTAGTCTGTACTCTAGTATCTTTATCACCAAGAATTTGACTTTCTAAATGGTTCTTTTGGACAAATCTAGATGGTGCCTTTGTATCTTTTCGTTCAATCACTTCTTTTTCATCTTCTTCTTCTCCTTTTTCTTCTTTGCAACTTGCTTCCTTTGGGTAATCAATTTCTTGTGCTCTTTCCTTTTTATTCCTTACTTCATCCACTTTTACATTTGCACTCTCAACAATCTTGTGCAATCTTTTATTATAGCATCTATAGGCCTTGCTTCTTGAAGAGTAACCAAGGAAGATACCTTCATCGATCTGGAGTATTTTTGTGGATCTTTGGCAAACTCGCCCTTTGGCCTCAAAGAGATTCTTTATTTGGCTTTTAATCTATAAAAGGGTTCTTACTAGAGATAATTTGATGAAAAGAGGGATGGTTGGACCCTTTTGGTGTCCTTTATGCAAAGATGCAGAGGAGACCCTGAGTCATCTCTTTTTTGATGCCCTTTCACTTCGTCTTTATGGTATGCACCGGCTGATTGCCTATCTGTTTCTTGGAACTCTTCTACGAATATAGTGGATACTATTAGACACGGTGCATTCGATTAGGGATACCCAAGATTTTACCAAAGGAATCTGGCTCACCGACATCTCTTTTATGTTGTGGAATGTTTGGAAGGAAAGAAACAAACGCATCTTCAAATCAGAAAGTAGGGATAAGCTGGTATGTTATGGAACTGACTAGAAGTAATATTGGAGAAACTATAGTGCACAATCTGAAAATCCCCTCCCCACCACATGTGAAGTGGAAAGCTCACATTCTTCTCTTCAATCTGGGTCACAATAGCAATTACAAATAGAGCAATCCACTAAACTTATCGAGGATGCTTTCTTGTCTCGAGCATGGAAACCTCCCCATTTGGATTTGTAAAATTAAACACTGATGGAGCAGCTCGAGGCAACCCAGGTCTAGCTAGTATGGGAGGGATAGCCCATGACTCTTTGGGAACTCCCCTCTTTTTTTTGTTCTTTCCAGTTGGGACACTCGTACTCAATAATGTGGCTAAAATTATGGCTATCCAAATAGCTTGCTTGGAGGAAACTAAACCAGGGTGTCCTAGTATTATAGTGGAATCAGACTCCAAGGTTATTGTTAACCTTCTACAAGCTCTTCATGTAATATCCCTTTTTGGGATATTAATTAAAATTTACTAAACTACTTGCAAAGAAGCAAACTTAGAAGAGAAACCCTTCTAGGTTCACCTCAACTAACCCAATGTCGGCTTCAATACAACCCAAATGGGGTTGGAGTGAGCCAAAGTGATGGGTTTAGATGGGCTAACTAGTCGGAGATGTCACTTCTTTAACCATATTAATTGTAGCAGTAGTAAATAAATTAAAAATGCACCAAAATCAACTGGAAACTTTAAAAATTAATATCTCATGCAATACTTGGAATTTTGGATGAAATAAATTGTAGAATATTCTAGAAATCAATGCCTTTCCACTGCACAAAGAAACTGAATTTTCTGAACATTAAAACCCACTCAAATCTGCCCACAAAAACTGGAAACCAGTCGCTAGGGTTAAGGAAAAATAATTAAATATTTTCCAGGCGGAAATCACCTCCAAACCCTTAGAAAATCACTGTTCGGGTGCAGCACTTGAAATCTGAAATATTAATTTGAGCAATTGCAGATTCAAATCTTGCCAATAAACCCTCTCAAAACAATATTATCAATGCCCAAGTAAGTCGATTTGACTTGAATAAATTCCAGCAGTGAATGTAAGCCAAAATATCATTAAAATGGACACAATATGCTTCAAATGAGATGCAGAAATAGATCAGATTGAACCCTCATTAAATCATACCAAAACACCCCATAACAAGTCGATTTGGGCTTACTAAAAATATGGAATTAACAACAGTCACTTGAGCACTTGAAACACCTCCAAATATGCCCAAAACACACTCCAAACAAGTTGACTTCTTCAAGGAAAACCAGGTAGCATGTAATAAGATTGCATTCACTATAAAGCACTCCAAAACCCTCATAAACCAAGCTTGAACACTCTCAAAATATGGCGACTTCACATAGATAAAATATTAATGCAAGAAACTCATCAATTCATAGCTCAAAGGGCATACACACTTCACATATAGGTGGTGTTGAAGAACACCTTTTATTTTAGATCATTAGTGGGCATACATCCCTCTTCAAGCATGAAGATAAGTTTGCAAAAACCGTCAACATGCGAAAGGGGTGCCCATCATCTTCTTTTATAGATTTTCCTTGTGCAATCTCCAAAGCTCCCTTTCCTTTTTGGTGCCATCTTCTAGAGAGGAGAGTTTTTAATTTAAAATTGGCCTGAAAGTCAAACTCCAATGCAATGTTAATTCCCCAAGGTAATATTTGAAATAAATGCTTGAAGAGGAATTAAATATAATATAGAGAATATCAAAAAGGAATCGACCTTGCCTAGATGAATCGATTCATCCCAAAAATATTAATAAATGTGCTCATAGGATAAATAAATCCTTCTCTAAAAAATGCGACTTGCCTCCATTAGTCCATCTACCTCCAAATAATCATTAATTGGCCCATGATAAATCGATTTTCCCCTTTTTTATTTATTTATTTTTGACTTGCACAAATAAATAATATTTTAATTTTAAATTCACATGCACAAATCAATTAATTATCCTTTTAATCCAAGGGGAGTGGATTAAAGGTCTTCAACTTGCCTCAATTAATTATGGCTTGGAAAAGGGGACATTACAAAACAACATTCATCCAATAATTGGCTTATTGTCAGAATTCAAGATAATATTAATGTCATAGCTAGATAGTTTCAAACAATCACATATCATCATGTGCCTAGATTTGTCAACAAGATGGTAGAGTGACGCATTGAACAATTTTTGACATTAGATCATTCTAATTTGATCAACTTTGGTCCAAAACCTTTGACATGGTCTTTGGAGAAAACAACAACAAATTGAGCAGATCCTGCGAGTAAAACTCATGATGGTTAAATTTGCAGAGATAACATGTTATCTTTCTTCTCTTATTTGTTATTGGAAATCTAAGGATATTTCTTCGAGTATTGAGTATATCTACTTGGTATTGTAATTTGTACCTTGTACTTATATTAATATAAATGTGGTGGAAAATATTTTTAGTTTCATATATTTTTTCCTATGGTAGGGACTGTTTTGTGGCATCATTTAGTTTTATGAGAGTTATCTATACGAGGAGTTCTACACCGAATCTAACACATTCATCATGCTGATGGATCATGTTGTGTGATCGAAAATGTCAAAAACATGAAACACTTGCACTGTTTTTTCAAAAATTATCTTCCTACTTTTTATTGCTGTTGATCCTTTAATCCCCAATGATATGTTTTATCATTAAACAAATCTAAGAGAATATGTTCACTAATATTTTTTTACAAGATAATAAATATTGATCCCGATATAATGGAATGTCAAGTCATGTTCCATGCATTATGATTACTGTTAATTATGCACAAGTTGCATTTAGAGGTTTGTGGCGGTGTTGAACTATTGACTAACCATAACGTCTCAAAACATTTATAAAGTTATAAGATTTATTCCCAGCACAATTAAGAGAAGATTGTGATATCTTCAATATTCTCATGGGGCTTTGCCAAGTTTTATTCATTATTCTTGATTTGTTATGAATCCATGACCGTTGATTTCTTATTATGTTGTAGGCATTTACTCATTTGAGATTGATAACATCTTTGCATTCAAATATTGTTGCACATATTTCATGTGAACACATATTTGATGGGTATAAAACTATTATGAAGCAGGAATACAATAAAATGACATTATGTTTTCATACCAAGCACAATTCCCCTTAGTTTAGTCAAAGGTTTTACTTGATGTGCCACTCTTGGATTTAGAATTATGTAGCCTCTTACGTAGACAAGTGGTTGTACCTTAGTCTTACATATTCTTACTGCAGATTGTTCTAATCCAATATGGTTTAGAGTTGAAGTAAAATTGTGCTATGGTCATTAAGTTTTCATGTCAAACTACCATGGTAGGTTGGGTAGACTTACTCTTCATGTAGCAATAATGATAAAAATGTGCTAAAGTAATATGCTAATATCACGTGAAAATTACAAAATGAACAAAAGAAGAAAGAGTAAGTTATAAACTCTTGGTAAGGATTTGTTACATTCATTTTACTCTATTCCTTCATTTTCATCTCTTGTCAAATACACACTAAGATATAATATACTATAGATAATGATATTTTTCTTATTCCTAGGATGTATTTATAAAAGAGGTATAATGGCTTTTGTTTAGCCTATCCATTATGGAAAATAAAAGCTATTTTAGGAACATGTCTAGTGGTTAAAACTCACTTATTTAATAGTCTACCCTAAGTTCAAAAAATCGTTATCGGCAGGCCAAAATTTTGACTTGGAAATCGGGAATTGGCAATTTATCGGCATTAATCGACAACTTTATCGCTACTTTTAAAAACATTTAAATTCATAAAATAAACTTAAATTAAATGTAAAAACATTGTTAAATGATGCGAGAAGTGACTCTATAGAATGCCATAGGCCCATATGCATATTTTTGATTAAGTTTTGACCAAAAAAGAGTAGAAAATTTGCAAACAACAATGCTCATAGAGTCATGTCACATGTGACTTTTGAAGTATCACTATCAAATATCAAGATTCAATAATATTCCATTTCATCAAGCACGCCTAAAATAAGTATGTTGCACTTGCGGCTGCCTCGTGGAAGTGGAAGGTAAATATTCCTCCTCTGCAACACCAACATTGTCTTCTACAAACATATCATCTGGATCATCACCAACTTCTAATGTCCCTGATGGTATTGTTTCTTCAGTCTCCCTCTCCAAAGCAGCTATCTCCTCTGTAGTAAACATAGGCTCCGCATCATCAACAATCCAATCATCATATGGATCAATGTCAACCAAGTCAATTGCATCATAACTCTGTGCCCCCTCCACTTGTCTCACACGAAGACGAAGATTGTATCGCATGAAGACAAGGTCATTGAGGCGTTGTGTTGTCAACCTGTTGCGCTTCTTTGTGTGAACAACTTCGAACATGCTCCAATTACATTCGCATCCAGAAGCATTGCATGGCTGACACAAAATGCGGATGGCTAGCTTTTGAAGATTTGGTGTTTTTGCACCATAATCTTCCCACCACAAATCTGCAAATAAAACATTTATAAAATTGTAAGTTAACTAGGCTTGAATAAATAAAAGAATTCTAAACTTCTAGTATCTAGTTCTATGTGTAAAGAGACTAAATACAAATGACTCAATTTGTTTTTACCTGGCTGAGAAGTGTTTCTTCTTTTCACACATAGAGCTGAAGAAAAGAGCCTACCTCTGCAGTCTTGTAAATTTACAGCTCGTCAACAATTGCATCTCTAATATCTTCATCAGGTACCATCCTCTCTATGCATGTATTAATGCCATCCATAACCTCCTCATCAGCCTTAAATGATGGGGAAAAGAAAAACTTTGGGTTTAGGTAGTACGCCGCTGCATGTATATGTCGATGGAGTGTCTTGTTCCATCTCCGATCGATTATGCGCTAAATGGGTTTATATTTTCGCTGATTGTGCCCATAATATTTAGCTATGGCCTCCTTGGCCACATCCATAGCCTCATACAAATAACCCATTGGTTTTTTCTTCCCATCCACCATCCATAGAACTCGAACCAAAAGCTCTGACACCTAAAACAAAATAACATATAAATTTAAAATCAAAATTAATAAAAAATATATAACAAACAAATGATAAATAAACAAATATTCAAGTTTAGGTTACCTTCATGATTTCTTCCATTTGCTTTGCAAACATATCATCAAAAACGGTCTTCACGACCCTTTCCCCTTCGGTCTTCTTGGCATAGGGAGACTCCAACCATCACATGCTCACAAACATCTGCTTAAGGGATGTTAATGAGGTCAGTAATGCTCAGTAATGTAATGAAGTTTGTGGCAAATCGTGTGACCCCTAATCGCACAAGCTCCTTTTCATTGGTGTGCTATTTCCATCAAGTTTAGCACCCAAGTGTGATTGTAGATGATTTTTGTAATATTTCTTGCTTCTTCAACCACATTTTTCACCCATGAGAGTTTTCATATGTCCTCCAATAAGAGATATAAACAATGGGCTGCACAAGGGGTCCAAAACAGTTAGGGTGCCTCTCCTCAAGAAGTCTCCCTGTTGTTACATATGCTTTGCCGCATTGTCTGTCACAACTTGGACAACATTCTCCATGCCCACCTCCTTCACCACCTCATCTAACATATCACACAAAGTGCTTGTAGTTTTCACTTGGTGGGAGGCATCAATTGATTTCAAGAAAAGACAAATTGCCCACTTAATGCCACTTTAGGAAGTTAATCAATGTGCGGTTTTTCCCATTTGCCCACCCAATAATTTAATTATAACATTATTATAATTATAAAGGTAATATTTAATATATAGTAATTAATTATAACAATAATTAATTCGTTTATGGTTTACTATTATAAGTTATAACTAAATATATTAAATTATTAATATTGCAAGTTTACTTTATTTTATATTTGTTTTGTATACGTTTAATATATTCTGGTATAACAAAGAATATATTCAATTTATACAAAACAAAATCGAATTAATTTGTAAATACATTTAATTAAATTCGTTTAATATATTAAATGTACACTATATTATTCAAAATGAATTAATATGTAAATTCGTTTTATTAAATGTATATTATTAATATTTAAAATCTTAAAAAAAATGAAAAAGAAATACAGTCTTACTTGAAGTAGGGTTAGGGCCACGAACCACCATGAAATGCACCAAAACTGCCACGAAATGATTTGAAACGCCACGAAATGCTAGGAAACCACCTCGAGAATGGCACGAAATGGCACGAAATGAGTTGCAGGAGGAGAAACGAGCCACGCAGGAGAAAGGAGGAAAAAGCGAGCCACGCAGGGAAAAAAAAGCGAGTAAGATTTGGGCATTTTTGTATATGTACCTAAAGTTAGTGATTTTCCTCGATTTTTCGATGATTTTCCACAATTTTTCAAGGCATTTAGCGCCGGAAATCGCCGATTTATTGGCACTAAATAAATCACAATTTATGGAAAGAAAAATGCTTTTGCATGTTAAAAGCGATAAAATGCGATTATCGTCCGATTAATCACGATTTTTAGAAGTATGGGTGTACGACACAATCTTGTTTAATGAGAAAACTTTGGACAGGTTTATGCTTGTAACTTTTAAGTTATTGCATTATGTGTATGTTGCACCGTGTAACGTAGCCATAATGCCCGGCCCAATTCAATGGTATAACATAATCATGTGGCACAGCTGTAAATTAATAACATGTTTTACTCCTAATGCAAATTATCCTCGGACCCTTTCTCATAGTTTTAACTGTAAAGTTGCATTCTTTGCTTTTGTCATAAAAACACGAAACACGAAACGTAGTGACAAATTTTAATACAGGTTAAGACATGATATTTTATTCACATGTAATGATTATTGGCTTTAATATAACTCTAGCTGCATGTATGAACTTTGTGAAATGATTCTGTACCTACAACAAAAGGCGACATTTATGATTGTGATGCGCAGTAGATTTGAAGACCAAGTGAATTTCAGATTACAGTTTTAAGTGCATGCTACTTGTTTTAATATCAATATTGATTATTTGGAGCATGCCATCTTTCTGTTTTGTTTTAAGTTAACCAATTAACTGATATTACTTTGTTCACACTGCAAATTTACATTTTCTGCACTGTTTCACAGGTTAGTTCGGCAAAAAAATTAACTTTCAGGACATTGTAAAGATGGAAATAGTTGCTGATGATGAGCACGTGTTGCTCTTATACTTCAAGTCTAGAATAATGAGACTATCATTAAAGGACTCCTTACCTTTCTTTGAAGCAATCCAAACAAATATGAAGGTATCTTATATTCCATAAGATTGAACTCGAAGAATAACTTGATGCTTTGCCTAGTATGTTTTGTGTCTAACATGAAGTATAGTATCTAATTTTAAACTTTTTGAAAATATTTCCAATATGAGAACTACTTTGAAATTTTTATGGTCATTTGTCTGCTCTCTATTGTCAGAATTGATTTAATGTAAATATTGGGAGCCATAGATGCAATTTTATTTTTATTATCTATACTTACTGCTAGAGTACGCGGAGAGAGAGAATAAAGAAAGATTAGAATGTACAAATAATGAATGAAGAGAAACTGAATGCGCACTTTGAAATCATCCAAGAAGCAAACCACATCTTCTCCTTGGGTCTCTATCGCATGGTACCACCAATCTCTTGCTATCTCTTCCAAATGACAAGGGAGAAGTTCCAGGGCATCCTCCACACACATAGGGTTTGACTGCAAGTATGTCTCGAATTCCGATAAACCATGATCTCACTGAAAGTTTGTTATTGCCATCAAAAATAGAGATCTTACCCTTCCGTGCCATCAATTCTTCAAACTTGAAATCCTCCATTGAAATCCTAGGCCCTGTGAAGATCTGTGCTCTGATACCACTGTAATGGCCCTTTCAAGGGTTTCACACTAAATGCAGATCTGAAAATAAAATTGCAGTAGAATGAAGAATAAAATCATCGACTTGTACTTTCACCAAAAAATGTCAAAATCACCACAAACCAACTCGCCACTATTTTATATATATTTTATGGAATTTTAGAAGCCAAAATAACAAAGAAATGTTGAAGAATACACTGCTGGAAATTAAATTTAATCTGGAAATTGCAACCACAAGAAAAATTAGATATCTAGGGCATAACCGCAAAAATCACCAAACTTGATTCCGGCCTTTAAAAATATTACAAATCAGATTATGAAACCAAATTTCTCAAATTCTTCACCAATAGTTCCAAAACCTACCCAAGGTAGGTAGCTTCACCCTAAATAATTCAATTACCAGCTGGAAATTACAAATAGATCTTCAAATCAACTCTTCACTTCAAGACCAATCAATGATAAAGGGTTTCGTCCTTCTTCACCCATGCCACAAGAAGGGTTTTGTCCTTCAAGAAGCCTCACAAGAGGGTTTTCGTCCTCAAGTGAATGAACAAGGAGCAACATGAAGCCCACAATGCCCAAGTAGAATAAATGTTCCAAGTCTAGATGCAAATGATGCCTCTAATCTTCTTTTATATCCTCCTTTTTGGCGCCAATGCACAAATAGAAAAGGCCAACCTCTTAAAGATGTTCTTTTCTTTCATTAGCTTCCATTAATTAATTAAAACCCAACCGACCTATCATAAGAAAGAAAACACTGAAGGAACATATTAAAACATTAGTAAAAACATCTCAAATGGAAGCTCAATGTTCTCCTCCATCTTCTTCTCTTCTTTTCCACATAGAAGGAATGGCAAGAAGACCAATTAATAGCTCTCAAATGGAAAAAAGGGACATTACTTGAGTATTGGCAAATCTTAAATCGCAAATATTCACTAATACTCGGTGACTCCGTGCACGAGGTCTCACCGTATGTTGAAAAATGCGGAACATGTAAAAAAACACTAAAAAAGCGCGTTTTGTTTTCTTATAAGGCACCAAAGCAATTCATTTTCATTAACAACCATTTGAGCTTGCATTGCATGTGTTGAATGGATTTTTGAGCGAATTTGAAGAGGGAAATTTGGAGGTAAGTTTTTTTTTTTAAATTTCTTTCAAGTTTTTGCAAATTTGGTCTATATTATTTAAGTTTTATATATTCATATTGTAATTTTAAATACATCTAATTTAAAAGCAAATGATTTTAAATTTTAATAGTCATTTGGAGATGGAGGTATGTTTTTTTACTCAAATTCGTTCTAAATTATTTAAATTTTATATATTCGTATTGTATTTGATTCTTCGAATATGTTTTGTAATTTTAAATGCATTCAATTTAATTGCAAATCATTTTAAATTTTTAATACTCATTTGGAACAGAGGTATGTTATTTTTATTAAATTATGGTTAAATATGGTTATTCAAACACGATTTTTTTAAAATTTAATTAAGCTTATGTTTTTTTATTTTTTAAATGTGCATTGTGTTGCAGATTAGAGCTTAACAATGGCATCAAGTTCGACATCACTAGCAGGAACCGTTCTCGTGAATGCCCGTACCATCGCTTGGAAGTATGGTGTACGTGGAGTAGTTTCGGGAACAGTGGTTTGCAATTTTACGTGGCAAAACATTTTTGGAGGCATCAATCGCTATAATTATCACCTTGCATGTATTGTTTGTCGGGATGCTGTAGTTTGACCCAATGTTATGGAAGAGGCAAAGCGAGAAATGAAAGCAGAGCTGACAAAGCTAGAGGAGAAGAAACTAGAGAGGGAAATGGTGCATGCAGCCATAACAGAAGCTATTAGACCTGGGGCTGGAATGACAAAGGATTCAGAGGATGATGCGGCAACAATTGTGGGCTCTACTCGCGGTCCACGCATATGAATCAAAAGAGGCACATCTGCTTCATTGAGTTCGAGCAAAGGCATACATAGTTTTTTTGTACCAAGGAACATACCTGGAGCACAACCTTCATTGTAAGGTACAACCTGGAACAAGGATATGCACGAGGAAGCGGATAAAACATGTGCAAATTTTTGGTATTACAACAACCTTCCATTCAATGTGGCAAAGAGCCCGTACTGGGAGTACTTGGTGACAACATTGACAGTTGCAGGGAAAGGGTACAAGGCACCCTCTCCAAAAGACTTGAGTGGGAAATTGCTCAAGGGTGTAGTTGCAAATGCAACTACAATTCTAGAAGATCAAAAGAAACAATGGCAAAAATACGGATGCACCATTCTTTTAGATGGGTGGACGGATGGAAGGAACCACACCCTCATTAATTTTTTAGCGGCTTCAAATGGTGAGATGGTGTTTTTGAAGTCTATTGATGCCTCTAACATAGTTAAAAATGTAAAGAATTTGAGTCTTATGTTAGAGAAGATTGTATTAGAGGTGGGTATACAGAATGTTGTGCAAGTTGTCACAGACAATGCAACAACATATGTAACAGTTTAGAGACTATTGTAGGAGAGACATCCATCACTCTTTTGGACTCCTTGTGCAGCTCATTGCCTTGACCTTCTTTTGGAGGACATAGGCAAAATTGATTAGGTGAGGCCGGTTGTAGAAGATGCAAGAAACATAACAAAGTACATATATAATCACCCTTGGTTCGACCTTGATGAGAGAACACAAAGGGGAAAGAGTTTGTGTGAGCCGGTGTCACAAGATTTACAACTAACTTCTTGACATTGCAAAGTATTTCTAATTTGTTGACATTATTGAAGCAAATGTTTGTGAGTCAAGCATGGCTAGACTCACAATATTCAAAGAAAGGTGATGGAGAGAGGACTACAAAGATAGTTTTTGATGATATCTGTTGGCGAGAAAATTTGTAGGAGACAAATTGGTGGGTTTCTTGCCAACGCTCTAGGAATCTAAGTCCCTCTACTTAAACGGTGTAGCTGCTGTATATGCATGTGCTAGTGAGGTGAGTTTTATCTGGTTGGCCTTGCGGTCGGGGATTTAACAGGGGCACTCCACTGACCCTACGGCAAAAGCTTGTAGATATATCTGCAAGAGAGGAATTTTCTAGGAGAGCGGGAAAGGGAGTGAGAATGTTAGATAAGAGAAACTAATGCTTTGCAAGTAGAAAATCGATTCTTGCATACATCAATCAAAATTTCATCACATGCATTAGAATTGGGAAGAAACAATACTGCAAACAACAACAAGACCAATTAGAATTTAATGAGCACAAAGTATCAATAAATCCCTTAGTCAAAAAAGGCTAGAAACTCCTTGTATTGATGCTTAAGCAGAAATTGTACATAGTATGAAAATGGAAGACATTTGAGAATAGGGGAAAATGGAAGAATTTGCTAACTCTTTGATTCTTCACAAGGATCTCTCTCTCATGAATTCACAAAAAACAACTAAGAACTAAGAATTCTCGAGAAGACCCTCAAATGAGGAGCTCATTACAATTTATAGAAGAGAGCAACTCTTCATCTTCTCAATGACTTTTCAAATACCATATTTTGACTTTAGATTGTTCATATTCCAATTAAATATTTAAGTCCCTTTTATAAAAATAAGGTGACTTAAAGTTTACATTATGTTTCTAAAGTCACTTAAAGATATATCAAAAAGTGCAAACCCCAACGCAAAATTATAACATTGAAGAGAGAGCGTTGGGAGAGAAGAGAAGAGAGAAAAAGGAGGAAGAAGAAGGAAGAAGGAAGAAGAATTATGCAGAAGAATGAGCCGCTGTAGTGGATTTTATCTTGCTCCCCCGATCGATCTCCATCTCGCTTCTTTGAGAAGATCTCTGTCCCTCCAAATTCCTTACTGAAATGAGTTGTTGCAGGGTTCCACTTTGTTAGCATGAGGAATGCGAACACACTCAAGGTCTCTATCCATCCATTAGACACACTTTGTTGATATCTTTGCACTTCTCGAACCATGATGGATGTTTCTCGCGATAAGTGCAATGGCGGCCCAAATCTCTGAGAGGAACTCCAGGGTATCCTTAGTGAAGGATAATGGATTGCCTGCTTCTTGACATCTTTCTGCGATAAGGATGATGAATTTCTTTTTGACATATTCCTCGAATGGACCAATCAACTCATTGGCATTCGTGTCTTCTCCCATTACTGTACTCCAAGTTTTTGAATTTGACGATTGATACTATCCTGCAATTTGTATGCTTGTTCCTCTTTTTCATCCAACTCGGTGATGGCTCGATTGATTGCTTCAAATCTGATTGCCAAGGCCCTTGCCCATATGCACGACAAGTCTTCAGAAGGAGTGCCAAAAACCTTTTTATTGATCAACTCCTGAGGGCGGGTGTCACTCATTTCATTCACTACTGGACCTAGAGGTTCCCAGTAATCCCTTTCTTTCTCCAAGTCTTCTTTGAGTGCTTGCGTCCTGTTTGTTGTCGCACATATATATGCGAAGAGTTTAACTGCTTCTTGAGGCACCGACTTTCCCTTTTCTTAAATTGAGCTGATCCATTCGTTATTAGCTCGCCCCTGCATTGTGAGCTCATGCGTCCTCTTGATAGATTCTGGATTGAAGCTGCTAATGGGTGCAACTTCTTCAATGGGAATTGTTGTGGCGTTCGGATCAACCAGATGTTGCACATAGGACGAAAGAGTTTGCACTTGTTCCTTTAGCTCATCGATCTTCTTCTTATATTCCTTGTTCCTTGCCACCATGCAAGCGGAAGACTGCTGATACATGTGCAAATCCCCTTCATGAGTAGCCGACCCTAGTTGAATTGTGCTCATCTCGTAATTGGCTAGTGTCATCTCGTCCACTGGCTTGATCACTTTCGGTTAGGCTACTTCAATATATTGGTTACATGTTTCTCCGCTGTAGAACCGTGAGGCCGTGTGTGCGAACTTCCTTTTCTTTCCCTTGGCCAATGAGGCAATTGCTAATAAATTAGGGGCCGCCACTTGTTGAATAGTGCGAGCATCAAGTCTTATGTTTCCTGCATCCATGGGAACATTTCATCGGACTCAGGCTCTACGACAGGTGCATCAATCATTCCCTGCTCTGGAAGAGGAGGCGCATCTTGGATGGGAGAGACATTGGTGTCGACAAGAGGAGAGACCTTGTGGTGGTTCAAGACTGGGTCTTGAATTACTTGCTCTTCCTTTGCTTGTGTTTCTGTCACTAGATCTTCTTCTTGCATCTCTACATCTAGGTCTTCCCCTTGCATTGTTGCAATCGACCCTTCTTCTTCGACCTTCTTTGGTGACTTTTCACGAGAGCGCCTCTCAATCTGTGGATTTTCGTCTTGAACTTGCTCTAAAGTGCCTTGAACTTAAAGCAACCTCCACAACTTTCGATGACTGCCGAGAGACTTGTTTCGACTTGCGGGCATACCTCGTGATTGGATGATCATGACTCTCTTTCTCTGGAACCAATCCCTCATTCTCCTAACCACCTTCTCGATTCGTTTTGTTATATCCCTTGATTCACGAACGTGCACCGACTATAGGCAATGGAGAAACCTTGATCGCCGCATACTCAGGATCATACATTTATGTCCCATCATCCTGCAAAATATCTTCATACCAAGAGAACTTGAATTTCTTCATCTCATTGATTGTCATCCTCATATGATCCTTTTCTGTACTTCAAATTCATCAATGTAATTGGCCCAATAGTCCTCGATGTGTAGATCATGACGCAAGTCTGGAATGTGGAAAGAGTCAAGATCATCTTGAATGTCGAAATTGGGCCTAACAGTGTAGGAATGTAGAGTCAAATGTGTGAAGGCAGCCTCCAGATGAGATGCATTGTTCGCATTCTTACATGTGAATACCCCGAGAGATAAGATAAGATAATTATATTAAATGTCCAACAAATGACCACAAAATAGGTCAATGGGACTGCACCATACAAAGCAAAACAGAAGCAACAAGGAAACCCAAAAAGGTCCTGGAAAACAACAAAAGAAGAAGAAAGAGAGAACAAAGGAGAGGAGGTGGAGGGAGAAGCCTCGACACCAACTCTCAAGATTGTCGCCCAAGGCCAGCTAGAAAGAATCTGGTGATGTGCTGGTGTCTGGTATCAGGAATTGTGAGATGTTTGGGACGCCTATGATCCGTGGAAAGTCGAGCTCTCTGAGTGGAACTGGTGGTTTGCCGCCTATGAGAGGGGGCCCTTGGCTGTGTCTGAGTCCGGGTGCCTTTGGTCTGGGAAGAAGCTCCTCGAGTCTGACAGATCTAACCTGAAGATCACCACTGGAACCAGGTCCCCGCTTGGTGCCCCTCCCATCCGGGAGCACAACAAAGAAAGATGTGATCCGTCGAATAGTAGTCTCCCTGGAAGGGGGATGGAGGACCCCGTCACGGAGCTTAAGAGCTTCCTGTAAGTAGAGAGCGAGACACCTCTGATCATAATACTTGAAGAAGGACGTGAACGTTGGACGTTCACGGAATAGACAGTGAAACCTCCCTCTGATCTCATAGTAGAAGGGGCACCGGAAAATGAAGTGTTCCTCTGTCTCAACCTCCTAGAGGGAGCAAAGCTGGCAGATCCTCTCGAGACCGATCTAAGTGGTGATCACTTTCGACACAAGCTGTGGGAGCCAACTCGAACCGGGCCGAGATATACGAAGAGCAACTTGTGAAGAGGAGCTAATGGACTCATGTCTGTTAGTTATATGATTATGTTTTAACCTCTTAAGCTAAGCCACAAGGTTCAAGTTTGAGTTCATGTTCGACAAGGATAAAGTTTGGTTGAAGTTCACCTAGGGATAAATTCGAGGAAAAATGTCTTTAAGTTCGAACAAATAATTTTTTCTGTCATTTTTTATTTTCTGAAAAAATGCATAAATATGTCAGAGGGACAGATTGGAGAGAGTTTTCCATCCTCTGCTTTCAAACAGTATATGTATATATGCACACATTTATAAAATAATGCAAAATCATGTCAAAAACTTCCCATGTAAAAATAATGGATAAAATTTGAGTTCATGTTTGACAAAAATAAAGTTCTGCTAAATTCTAACTTTTTCAATAAAATTCGGTGTACCTTGTGACATAGCTCTTAAGTAGAGGAGTTTCCATTATTTTCGTAAGTAGTATAATTAAAATAAAATATGTATAAAACAACACTGTTGTTTCTCTTCCTGACAACAGAAAGTTTTAAAAATAAAACAAACCTATCTAAAAACTTCTGCTGTTTATCTTTATCTTCCTATCAAAAGCTCAACATTATGCTAGTCTTATTTTTGTAGTCATTTTTATCTTCACTGGCAGGCAGCGAAACTCTATTTGGCTGAATGGTTTTCTAGTGTCCTCTAATTTTCTGATTGGTGTATGTTTTTCTTCTTAAAAATCCTCATATTTCTGGTCCTTTTCTCAAATAAATAATGCATATCGATGTAATTTAGCATCTTAGACACCTTCCTTATGGACGAGTTGCCATGCTATTTCCACCTTTGGAAAAAGTCAATGATTTGGCATGTTCGGCATATTCTTCTGTTTATATCCCTTTGCATAGAACACCATCATGTTTTTATAATTTACCATGTTGATGTCCGCAAGGCCATCTTGAGTCTTGATAAGAGACTATTCTGCACTAACTGATTGACACTACCAGCCTCCAGGCCTTCAACTATTATTGTCATTATGAAATATTATTTATACTCTCATGTGCAATGTGATTAACTTGCTTATCCATCTGCATGCGTGCCCATGAATTTACATACCATACAAGATTATTTTTGCAGTAATTCTTTTCCTACAAACAGCAATTGTTTTGCTACAAGCAGAAGTTATGTTTTTCTGTATGTTCTTTAAGATATAACATGAATTTAGATGCACTCACTTTTTGATGGAGTTCACTAATGAATGCTCAATTATTCCCAATATAAGCTAGATCTAAATCTTGAGAAGGTTACACTGGGATTAGTTGATTCGTGAGTTTATTACTAAATATAAAAACAATAAAACAACAAAATTTGAGAGTGCATAAGTAGAGGGATTTTGTAACCAATTAAGATGGGTTATGTTTCTAAAATTTAGAGGTCTTAAAACTTTGAGGCATGGATGAAAGTTGTTGGGTCCTAATGAAAACAATTTACAGGGGACATGAATAATGCAGAATCTGACTGTGGCTCGTAAATTAGAATATGTTAGTTGTATTGTGCACTTCTGGAAAGCCAGAAAAGATTGTCTTTAAGGTTAATATATTTCATGTATATATAATATTTACAGTTTAAAATAATATTGTATCGGAGAGCTTTCACTATTTACACATTATTTGTAAACTTTAACTCATAAGAAGTTTCTTGATTTTCATATTCATACATACAATGTGAACTGCAGACGTATTTGAATAAAGAATTGGAGATTGGAAAGATAGCGATGCATACAATGATTGAAAACATTGCAGCCTATCTAAGAAAGTGGGTAAGCATCAAGCTCTTCAAAAGTGGTCAGTATACATGAACATCTCAAAACCATTTCATATACATTGAAACTCTTAACACATTCTTTTGGTTTCGTACATAGAGGGAGTCCCCAGTTCTATACGAGTTTGAAGTTTTGAAACACTTGGAAGCTAAGAAGCAAGTGCGCAAAAGAATAGTATCTCTGACAAGTGATTATTTCATCGAGAGGACAAATGATGATGTTATCGCAGTTCATAGGTAAAATATTCCTTTAGATGGCTATCCTCTTCCTGTAAGTGCAGACACAAAAGTGCGCATGGACAAAAGAAAAATCTGGCAGAACTGTATGACTATGAATACTGTATTTTCCATTTTAAACACTCGTGTACATGTCTGCTTGTATGTTCATGTGCATTTGCACATGTATACTCGTTTTTTATGTACTGGTATTTAAGGACTGCAGCATTTTGAACCGCAGAAGAGTAGAACATGAAAAGAGTGATCAAAGAGTTAATAATGTTCGAGTTCTTTTCTTTTCTCAGCCAAAAGCTCTCATACGTTTGTTCAAGTTTAGAAATCTAGAAATCAAGGAACAGATAAGGACTGAGTTACAATTTACAATTCTCTTGGACTTTTCTTTATATTAGTTTTTGGTTGTCTACATAAACAGGAAACAGATGGATCATTATTTTGTTTTGAAGTGCCACTTCTAACTAGTATGGGAGTGGGTTAATTTTGACCATGACGAGATTGCCAAGTACAAATAAGGTGGCTGGGAGTTGGGAGGTTGGTAGACAACTTCTGAACTTTGAAAGACAAGTCTCGAGTCCCCTAGAGCTACACATCATCTTCAGGCCCTCAATCTTCATGGAAATGTCCTTTCTACAAGATTGAGGTTTTGACATGCTTGGATGCTAGTAAGGCAGTTAAGAAACAAGTGTTCTATCTGTTACATAAGCATTTTGTTGCATGGTTACATGATGATGTTGTTGCAGTTCGTACATAAAATTTTCCTGGAATGAACTTGATCATCATCCTATAAACACATACAAAGGGATGCATAGATAAAGGAAAAATTGCTAGAATTGTTTAATATATCTAGGTAAGGGTATTGTATTTCCATTCTCAACGGTTACGTGCATTTTCTCTTGTGTTTTTATGAGCATTCCGTCATGTGTATTTGATCTTTATTTACTTCTTGTTAAGTACTAAAGCATCACTAGTTCATAAAATAAATAAGGAAAGGGCGCCCCAAACCTCTCAAGTGGGTGTTCAAACTTGCAGCCCACCACTGCTACCCATCCATAAAAACCACCCTTCTAAGCAGTGGTTGCTCTACATTTTGGGGGAAAATTTTTGTTTATTGTTGTTTTTTAATTTAAAAGGTTCCATGGAACAACGTGGGGCAAATGAGTCGCAGTGGTAGGTCCTTCCATTGGATGCCTGACTTAGGGTTGTAGATTTAACGGTGATTCCATCAGTTGACTGGAAATGTATCATGTTTTGATTGGTGTTCTCCTGTTTGCTGATTATGAATATTCTATCCCATTTGACAGATGGAAAGGAACAGAGTTTACAGGCTTGGATTCTTCAAAAACTCGGCAGCCCAAAATTTTGACTTGGACTTGGCACTTGGAAAAACTTGGCAAATTACAACAAAAATATATTCATAAAATAAACTTAAATAACATGCTAAAAACTGTTTAAAAGCATAAGAAATGAATTTAGAGAACACTTAGAAAGAAGAATGAAGAAAAAATTATATTAATGTCCACCAATGACCAAAAGTAGGTAAATTCACTATTAGTTTTTAGACCAAAAAAGAGTACAATGCATATCCTAATATCATGACAGCTGAAAATTCCTTCAAATCTGTTGATGATCACTTCACGGCATTTGAGAAATTGTTCAAATATCCTTGAAATCCACAGCGATAAAAATAATTGGCCAAAATAAGTAAATTCTGCTGATTGGCTGAGTATTTTTCCGCAGACTTGTGAGTACTCACAACCTTTTTATGATAAACTCTGCAAGTACTCGCCGTAGCACCTTGATTTGTGAGTCTGGTGAGTCTCCTGCGAGTTTTAAAACTATGGTTTGGAAAGGCAACTAGATACTCTCCATCACCTTTGCAACCTTCTTTACCTTGTGGTTACCCTTGGTAAATTTCAGGTTATGATTGTCAATTTTTCAACTGAGGATCTTTCCAGAGATCGGTTCTCCTTTAAAGAACTGACAGAGGTCATGTTAATATATACTTATTTTGGAGTATTTAATTTAAGCATGCTTTTTTGGGGAAACTTTTGAAGGGATATGCCTTAATGTCTCTTTTGGAGCACCGATTCTTTCATATACATTTTTAAAGATATCCCTTCAACGATGTGCCTCTTGAATGCTATTATTAGACTTTGCAGGCTAGAAATTTGGGGCCCAAGTTTAGGGTCCATGGACTAGGCACATATTGAGAGGGTTCAAACTATTATGCTTCAGCATATAATCTGATGCAAGTAGATAGTTTTGCAGTGCATTATTCAAGTCAATTTTTCTTTCCAACCCTTTGTTTTGAGAACACCTTAAGGTTCACTTTCTTTCTTCACAAACTCTGATCTCTAGGTGAGCAAGCCTTTGGCTTTGAGAGATTACACTATTTGGTAGTCTATTATTTGGAGAGGGTTACCTCCTTGGGTCTTGATTAACGTCGACGATGTTGATATTTTGAGGCTAGTTAGCTCCCAAGTCAGTTGATATCTTTACTGATCTGCTTTATCCATTCAAATACTCATTCAATATCCCTTCTTCCCTTGAAGGAGTTTTCATGGAGGAGATTTAGGTAATTTGTACCTCTTCCCATAAACCTCTTGGCCCCAAGTTTGGTTTCTACTTCGGTTTTAATGACATCATTGTGTTGTCAAAACTATTTCGATGCATGGCTTGAGGACTCCTCTTGGTGGTTCGAGTGTTTGGTCCAATCACTAATGAGTTGATTTATGTCATCATATTGTGAAAGATCCCTTCCCCAAATCTGATCCAAATTTCTAGTTTGACTCGTTTGACATTTCATCAAACACTTAGCATGCAATTACTTACAGGTTAGGTAACAACAATAGTATGCAAAACAGATTTTTCTATGGCCCAAATCAGACTTGGAAATGAAATATAGGACCATGCAAGATCAGCCTAACTGCTGCAATAAATCTTCAACAATGACGACTAGGGTTTGATGGAAAAATACACATAAATGGCTTCCAAACAATTATTTCTTTATCACAAATGACTGCCACTAATTTTATGAGTTCAAACATACAAAGATCTGATTTTATTGACGCCACAAACACTCAAAAATCAGATCTGAAATCTGATTATAAAACTGTCTGAAACCCACTGTGAAAACCCTCTAAAAATTATAAAAATGCTTTGCTTCACTTCACAAAAATCTGCAGATGATTTGACAATAGAAATCAGATTTAAATACCTCAAAGAACATGCCAAATCAGTCCCAAACTAGGTCGATCCAATAGAAGAAGACTGCTGCAATTTATTCTCCAAAATACCCTCAAAATACACTGCTGGAAATGACTGAAAATAACTCTGAAAATCTGATTACAATCAATGGGAATTTCTGAGTGAAAAACCCTCTCAACTCTTGGGGTTTTTGTCCACAAGAGATTAAATCCACAAGGGGTTTCGTCCTTGGAATTTTAATGCAAAAGCTAAAGCTTCATGCAAGAGAAAATGTTATAAAATATTTCTACATGCCTCTAGGCAAATCGCCTTCTTCTTTATATAGGAAATGAGACCCAAAGTGACCTTTGGAATTCCCATAAAAGTGACCTTTGGACTTCCCATGAAAGTGACCCTTGGACTTCCAAATCACATTCTCCCTTAGGAAGTACATTTTAATTAAGTGTTTTTATTTTATCGCACTTTCCTAAGTTCTATTTGAAAGTTAAGTTTATTAATTTATTAAGCTTTATTATTTTATTGTATGTGCATTATAATTTTATTTAATATTTTGTACGGTACAAATAAAATAAATAAAACTTAGTCACCCTTATATTTTTCTTTTGGCCGTTGGGTTGACAAAATAGGCCAAAGGTCTTCAATTGGAAAAGGGGACATTACAGTCCTCCCTTCCCAAAATTGCTTGCCCTCAAGCAATTATGAATTTGTTTTGTCCAAGTGCCATGCACAATAGACAAAACATGTTGAAGTGATCCGCAAGCCTGACACTTGTACCTGTCAAGTGGGCTAAGACTTGCCACCATATATCATCCACAAGATGCTCATATACATATATTTGGAGCAATGGTTCAACAAACTCCAAAATGAAGACTTCATCTTCTACCATATCATGCATCTCATGATGAAAATAAATTGGAATAGGCAGCAATAAATAAGACACAATATTGGGCTCTTCATACCTTGGAGTATCTTCATCAAGCTTGGTTTTCAAAATGTCTTGACTCTGTTGCACCAAAATCTAAGTATTCGTGTCTACAATGAGCTGAAATTCTTCATAAATCAGCTTATCATGAGTTGCTGGTTTGGAAATTGCAGCAGCCTGCAATTCCACACAAGTGTCCATGTGAGGCTCCTCCTCATGTGCTAGTTGTTCCATAGAGTCTTCTTTCGTGGGTGTAGACTTCCTTGCATCAATTGCCCTCATCTTTTCCTTGAACTCTTGTAAGTGTTGTCTTGCTTGAGTGGCTATCAATCTAGCAGCTCTAGCTTTGCTATTCCATTCCTCACACTTTTTAAGAGTTTCCATTACATCTTCTTCACTTGCATATATGAACTTCTTCTCTTGTCTATTATCAATTTCCCTAGCAAGAAAAGTTTCACTAACACCATTATTTTGCTCAATGGAGACCATACCTTTTGAAGCTTCTTCTTCTTCTTCATTTGGTCTGTAGATCTGATTTGTCCTCCTCTACCCCTTGCTCACCTTTGTCCTTCGGTACATCGAACCTCTCCATGAACCTTTGGCTGCAGTCATCAAAGAAGTAGACAGATTCTTCCCCTTGGGTCTTTATCAAATGATACCACCAATCCTTTGCTATCCCTTCCAAATGATAAGGAATGAATTTGAGGGCATCATCCACACCGTAGTTGGAATACTCGCACTCGGCAGACCCAAAAAAAAAAACTTGGCAAAAACTCGGCAATATTCGACCAATACTGGAATACTCGCAACTTAAAAATACTCAAATTTCTTTAAAATTTGCAGCCAAAACCGTGTATTTGCATGCGTTTTCTTTCATTCTTATTAATGCTTTCTTTTTGTTGGGACCTTTACGATAACCTTGAGTCTTGTGTCTGAGGATGCTCAAATTGGAGTGTAAACACAAAAAAACCTCTTAAAATAGCAAAAAAAAACCTACACATCTATTGATATGTGAAGTCAACATTTGAATAAGCGAGTTGCGACCAAGCCGGTAGGTGGGATGATAAGTCCAAGCACGGAGAATACTTGCCGAGTTTTGGAAAACTATCTAGTATTTTTAATTACTAATATGTCTCTGAGATTTATCAAAGCTCATGATTCTTTCTTAAGATTGCAAGAAGTTGCTTGGTCCAAAAAGGTGTAAAAATGGATTTTATGAAAATAAGAAAAATATTGGCATCAATGTGTAGAGCTCGAGAAAATATGCAATTTTAGAGAAAACACACAAACGAGCCACAGAATGAAAGTTATGGCACATGCAAGTTTTTGCTGCTACATCTTCCCGGACCCTTTCCAAAAATGGCAAATTTTATTCTTTCCTTGTGTTTTCTTCACCAAAAATCCAAAAAAGGAAAGAAATGTTGTCTTTGGCAAGTTTTTTGGCGATTTACTCGTTTGCATGAAAGTTTGGCAATTACTCGAGGACTCGGCGAGTAACTGCGAGTTTTCGAACTATGATCCACACACATAGGATTTGATAGCAAGTATGCCTCCAATTCTAACAACCATGATCTCACAGAAAATTTATTAGTACCATCAAAAATAGAAATCTTACCCCGCCACGGTAGTAACTTTCTAAAGAGTTGCATGTCTACATTCAGATCTGATTTTTTTCCTTCACAGGCTGGGAGGATACATTGCTCTGATACCACTAAAAGATCCCTTCCCCAAATCTGATCCAAATTTCTAGTTTGACTTGTTTGACATTTCATCAAACATTTAGCATGCAGTTACTTGCGAGTTAGGTAACAACAATAGTATGCAAAACAGATTTTTCTATGGCCCAAATCAGACTCGGAAGTGAAATATACGACCATGCAAGATCAGCCTAACTGCTGCAATAAATCTTCAACAATGATGACTAGGGTTTGATGGAAAAATACACATAAATGGCTTCCAAACAATTATTTTGTAGCTGTGTTGCTTAAAATTTATGTTTTTTAAAGAAAATTTGCGTATTTTTAAAGTTGCGGAGTATTCCCGAGTTTTGCCGAGTCAATTTTTTTGGGTCTGCTGCGAGTATTCATGCAGTACAAGTATGCGAACTATGGCTTGTAGGGATAAGATATGTCATCTTTGTTATCTCCACGAGTGGAAGCATGCCAATCATTTTATTTGTATATGTCTTGCTTACAATGAGAGAGATTCAAGAGAATTACTATTGTTTATACAAATACTTGGGAGGCTTGTTGTCCATCTTCTTTTGTTATTCCAACCATAGGCGTTTGGTCCTCTAGGACTACTTTTGAATGATTACCTTTATTCTTGGCCTATCTCGGATGTATGGGTATTAAGTGTCCTTTGGATTTGGTGGGTCCACACATCGATGGTGATATATCAAAGAGATGCCTTCTACATTTGCTTGTTGCTACTAGGATATCCTATCAAAGAGATGAAGCAAGGAGATGACTTCTACATTTGCTTGTTCTTTGCTACTAGATATCCTATCAAAGAGATGACTTACCGTGACTACACCACCACATCCTTACTCTTCGGGCTATCATCGAAGAGGCTCACACCTGCTCTTCTAGAGTTTTCATTGTCTCGTGGATTTTGGAAAGCCTTTGATTTTGTGCCACGGGAAGCCCTTTTCCACAGGCTCAGAGATATAGGCATTTTCGAGACTCTTCTTACAACCATCACGCGCCTTTATGTGGAGGTCCTTGGCCGCCTTCGCACTTTTGTTGGCATGTCCGACTTCATCAGGAGTACCATTGGTGTCAAACAGGGCTGCCCCCTTTCTCCTACCTTATTTGGGATCTATATCGATGAGCTTGAGGACTTTCTCAAGGATCACATACAGGAAGGTGATGGGTGCCTTCTACACCAGGTTTTGATTTACATCCTCCTCTTTGCAGATGACGTAGTTCTCCTTGCTTCTTCTGCTGAGGGTCTCCAGAGGCAACTTGATGCCTTAGCCCTTTCTGTGATCATCGACAACTGACTGTGAATCTTGGGAAAACCAAAGTTATGGTTTTCAATTGTTTGAAGACTTCAGACCTCCACTTCTTCTTTAAGGGTGTGGAGATTGAGATCGCTTGCTCTTATACCTACCTGGGATTCTTTTCTTTGGGCCTCGTTTTAGCCTTCGTCCTGCTCTCCAACCCCGGGTTAATAAGGGCTATGGTTCTTTGGTGATTCTTGAGAGACAAGAGTTTCGCTTACCACTTTCAGGACATTCCCTCCAAGATGTCCCTCTTCGATTCCTTGATTAGGCCCACGGTTCAGTATGGTTCGAAAGTTTGGGGTCTCTCTCATTTGGACCAAGAGTGGGCCACTATCAAGCGCATTTAGATCCTCATGCTCGACGCATTATCGTGCAAAGAATCTATTCCTCACAACATTATCCTTGTTGAGTTTGGGGTTCGCCCTTTTCGGTTGGAGACCATCTTCACCTTGTGTTGTTGCAGACCGTATTCGGGGTATTCTAGTTCCTCTCGTTGACAAGGACAGTACACCTATCTTGCCTCTTGCTCTCTGAAGCTATTACTTCCTCGGATCACAAGAGACGTTCTCTTCTTTGGTATGCCTGTTTGTTTCACGCCTCTTCGAGTCCATTGGCATCCAAATGGATCGCCTCCCACCCTTCGACCTATTCTCTGGATGCCCCGCCCACCTCGCAACCCAACCAACATGATCTTCATAGGATTATCTGAGATGATATCTACAGAGCAGTTCATCCAAAGACACATGGACCAACCCCCGGGGTTTAGTCCGAAGATGTCATTCTATGCGGCACACTTTCTCGAGATCCGTGATGGGGTCATCCTCAGACCCATGTACATTTCCCAGCATTGGTTGCAGGTCCTTCGTATCTCTCTGGGTCAGTTTCGAGTGGGCTCACATCGACTCCGTATTGAGACTGATCACCACTTAGACCGCTTGGAGCGGACTTGCCTACTTTGCTCTCTCCAGGAGGTTGAAACCGAAGAACACTTCATTTTTAGATGTCCTGTTTACTATGAGATTCGTGGGCGATTCCATTGCCTGTTCCACAAGCTTCCTTCCTTCTCAACTTTCTTCAGACACTTGCTCTCTACCTTCAGGGGACCATCAGGTTCCGGGACAGGCTCCTCCATCCCCCCCGACAAATGGCTACTAGATTGATCACTTCCTTCTTCCCGTTGCTCTCCCTGGTGAGAGGGGCTAAGCGGCATTTGGTTACGTGTCTGGACCCCCAGTCTAGGTCCGTCAGGTCTCGTGACTCCGTTCCTTCCTCCCGAGGCTCCATATCTCAGGCATGTCCCAGGGCACCTCCACATAGACAGCGATCCACCGGGCCTACTTTGAGGCACCGCCTTCCTCCCGGACACCGGCTCCCGTAGCATTCCACAGTCTCCGCTTCTTGTCGTCGGCGCACTGCGAGTTACTCCCATTTGGCCTTGAGTGTTAGGTGATGTTGTCGGGGATGTTGCTCCTTCTTCCGCTCCCTCCCCACATTGTCATCTCTCTCTTCTTCATTCCTAGTCTCTCCTTAATTCTAATCTTAAAACTTCTGAATCGGGATGTAGCCTCTACCACAGCGAAAGCATCTGTTGTTTCCTTCTCCTCCTCTCCTTCTCTCATTGTATTTCGGGTGACCCGTTTGGGTCCTCTTGCTGGGTTTGTTTGCTTTGTACTCTGCAGTCCCATTGACCTACTTTTGTGGTCATGTGTTGGACATTAATAACATTATCTTATCTTATCTTATCTTATCTTACTTACTCCGGTAGGTATCATGGATCCATTTCTAGTCACCATCATAGGCCTTTTAGTTCTTGTCTGCAGCCTGGGGTATGGAGACAATTGTGTACCACTATTTTCTTTGCACCTTTAGAGACTTGTTAACCACCTCTACGGTTTACTCCATCTTGTTGTGTTTGTGTTGCTTTAGTTTTGTTTTAATCTTTAATCCAAGTCATTTTTTCAGCTTCTAGGTTTCTTTCTTACCCTAGTACTGTTATGTTATAAATGGGTGTAATTTCAATTCCCATCAACTTACTTTCGTCACTTAGGTATCTACAGTTAAATACAAGCTTCACCTTTAGGTTGAAATCTGTTATACAGCCCAAGTGGTCCCTTAGGGTGCAATACTATGGTAGGAACTTTATCTTCTTCATTAATTTCACATAATTCAAATGTTCTACTGAAGTTAACTATGCTTGATATGATATGCCACATTACCTGTCAAAATATTGTAATGTTGCCTTCTTAAATTTTCTTGGAGTGGATGGAGAATGATTTTGATTTATTTGATCTCTTTTATGCCCCAGAATTTCAGTAAGGCTCTCTTGCATGCTTTTGAAATGATCTTGCACTTGTCTGCATAGACTCCAGCATAAGGTTCATGGAGAGGATAACTTGGCTGCTATTCCTTTGAAGTTCAATCTGTTATTGTTTTTGGTCACTGCGGTGGAGGGTGGGGAAGACATTCCCCACTTCAATACCTCTATTACATATTGTGCCTAGCTTAGACACGAAGGAAAAATTGAAAATTACGACGACAATATCTAACTCCTAGTAAGATCTTCCAAAAACAAAGCTTAAGGTTTTGTGTAGAGTGAAACAGTCACCAAACCATGTCTGAAGACGGGTGTCCTTTGCCATTCATAGCTTCAACCAACTGATCATCAAGACTCCAACCAACTGATCTTCCCGACAAAACTAACAATCATTAAACAAATCAATATACAGATCAATTGGCCAAAATATACAGCTTGGGCTCCATCTCGGAATACGAGAGCTTGGTTCATTTGGGACAAGGATACTAAATATCGGAGCTTTGGTCCATATTAAACAAGGAGGCTCAATACCAGACCATGGTCCATATAAAACAAGGAGGCCCAATACCAGACCATGGTCCATATCGGACAAAAATAGCAGTATTCAATCTCAGAAATGTACAACTGCGTTGAATGAAAATCAAACATTAAGGCATATGGTATAAAGCAATCTATGCAATAATTTATAGCAGTTAACAGGAAAATAAAATTATTCTCAAAATTCGATCAACAGGACAAAATATGCCAGAACTGTGAAAACTTACCTCATAAATGTAATAACAGACCTTGCTGATGTCGGAAATCATATTTACAGTCAGCAAATTTTGTGGTATTTTTAATGGTCAACATTTATATTTTCAGTCAACAGCATTGATTGAATGTCAAAGACCATTATTACCATTAGATTCAGCGAAAAACAGTCAAAGCGGTTAATATGCCTTTGCTTACGCGAGAATGTAACTTAATGATATTAGCAGTCAATTTATTCAAGTGTAGTGAGACTAACATTAGCTCACTGACATCGTTAACCTGCCTGATATCATCCCACCAATTTTAAGGTAGATCGCTTTTCTGCATAAAAATCCTCATATCCAAGGGAAATTATTGTCTGATATGAACGATGGTGAGCATGTGATCATCTAACTACATTTATAGTTTTCAATGTTCATTGCATTCATTATCTGTGCCATTGCTGATGGGTTGCCCCGTGAGTATTAACTATTATAGTTTATTTAAAACATAAAAATTACTCTTCATGATTTAAGAGCCTGAAAATGACTGTCATTTTTAATTAAAATGTTGTCATAAATTATCCCATGATGAGGTCCTGGTGATTTCATCATAAGCTCCAAGGGTTTATTGTCCAGTTTGTCATTAATCTCCCTTGAATGTGTTTGAAGCATATTTTATTGTGTATGCCTGATTAGGGCTCTAACGGTTACTCTGAACATTGGAAATGAGTGTAGTAGAAGTAGCTCTAGATGAATAATAATTCCTCTAACTCTTCCAAGTTCCAACGGTCACATCCACATAGAAGAGCCATGTAGGAGAAATGTAAACAAGAAAATTTATTCCATTGCCAGACATTCCAAATGGAATGCCATTAAATAATCTTTTGAGGAACACTTATTCTAATAATCATTAAGGGTATCCTTGATGTATTTGAGCTTTGGGATTTAAGTATAGAGTTCAAAAACTCCTGGCTAAGTGGAAAAACTAAGTTGAAACTTATATTTTTCAATAGCTAATTATATCTTACTCTTTTCCACATGTCATTGTTAGCCTATACAGCTTCTTTCAAAAGGAATCTTATGAAACAATGCGGATGGAGCTTAAAACAATATTGGGGATTGGTGGGAACTGGTTTCATTCAGAGATACTGATTCTTCTTTTCTTGTGCTTGCAGCTTGAATGATGTAATGGGTCTTATTGTGTCAGGAGAAAACTCCAATGAGATTACAGCTGAGCTGAAATTTTGGCGACCAACTCAGTATTTTGTAGAAGACGTAGATAACTTCATTTCCAGTATGGCTGTCTTGATGGATACAAGAAAATATTCACACTTCAACATTCACCAAGAGCCATTCTTATCAGGAACATTTCCTGACAAGCCTCATCTAGTTTATCAGGTACTATAGGTGCCCGTTACTGTAGATGTTAATGAATAATGGTGGCTGAGGAAATGTATTCATTTAAGTGAGTGATCAATGCTAAAAATTGTATCCAAACAAAAGCCTAATGAAATGCAGATGTATTATTTGGTTGAATATTTTATCTTAATTGTGCACATTCTAGGAAATCTGTAGACTTGTGGCACTGTAAATAATATATTTTGGAGCTGATAAATTATCTTCATTTGTTACCAGAGAAGATTCATAGTTTTTCTATATTATCACAGGGAACTTGTCTATTCTCTTTTAGTTTTATTATAAGACACATTTACTACAGATATGAGGCCAACATTGATAAATTGTCTCATATATGGTGTGCCCAGCGTTTCAAGCTGTAGATAATTTTGGAAAGTATGTCAAACTATCTGATATTAATTCCACATCTCTTGCATCTGAGAGGTTTAATTTTTTTCCATTTACTTTTATATTCGATCCATTGAAATGACTGCGAGACTTTCAGATATTGGAGCCACTGGAAGCTATCAATTTTGCAGCATTTATCTGAAAAGAAATCAGTTGTTTTTCTTTTTCAGGCAGGATAAGAAATTTATTTGAACTAAACCTCTTATGAGCTAGCAAAAATGACTTTCTGATATCGGAGCCACTGGAAAATTTTTCAGCATTGATTTGAAAAGAAATTAGGCATCTATCTTTTTCTGGTGGGATTATGAAGTAATTGAGCTCTTATGAACTAGCAAAAATGATTCTTACTTTTTATGATTAATTTGTCAGACTGGATTAGGGCATACTTCTACTCTCCATTAAGAGATCTGAGAGTTGTGAAACATTCACAAGTACTGGAATATTCCTAGTATGCACCATATCTACGAAGAGAAATAGAGTTATTCTGTTTAGTATGTGCAATGTCTTTTGAGGAGAAAGTGCTGTGAACCACTTTACATATTTAGATTGTTTCATGGACTGTTATTTTCATGGACAATGAGATACATTCAATTGGATTCCTGATCCTCTTATGGCGATATACAAACGTTTTATACCGTAATGAATTTTCTGAAGTGAGATTCAGGATACATGTACATAATAGAAGTATAGGAAATATTATAAAATTAAATGAGAACCATAAAAATCCAAAATATATTCTTATGTCATTCTAAATCATTTGACGTTATTTGCCTTAACACTGTGGTTGCCGGTTGGTATGACCCATTCGTATTCCCCTTACTGGAAATACATAGCCTAGTAGATTAAATGTCTGCAGACTTTTCTCTCAGTATCACTGCAGGTCTAAAATCTTTTTGGTCTTATAGTTTAATTAAAAGTAACTTCTGTGGATCAGTAGTGAAGCATGTTTAACATTTTCTGTAAGTTAGTTCCCATTGAACAAATGACTCTAACTTACTTTTCATCCATCAATAAGCTATGGAAGTGTTGTTGACAGTTATCTTTTTGAATCTTTTCTAAACGGAGTATTCACAATTGCTACAACAAACTTTGATTTTGGAACTCGAGTTGCCTCAATCTTACGAATGTTTTTAGATAATGATATAAAGCAATCAGCTAAATCAAAATAGTGATTTCTTGTGTATGTAGAAGAAGACAACTGTCCTAACTGTTTGATGTGTGTGTGCAAACACGTGCGCACAGATGCTCACTCATGTGTGCATAGTGTTACGTGAGGACACGTTCCCCCCGAAACCCTGGTGTCTGGGACCTCCTAGACATTCTGGGGATGCCAAATGTCCCCGTGACGTCCAAAAAAGATAGGGGACGCCCGAGACGCTTTGGGACTTGTGGGGGATGTTAGGGACGCTCGGACGTCCCAGACGCCTTGGGGATATCTAGACGCCCCCGATGTCACAACAAAGTTAAAAAAAAAAAATGTTTTGACTTTTTTTTAAAATTGGAAAGTAATAATAATATAAAACAAACATAATAACATAACCCTAACCCTAAAAGTGACATTCTAAGTTATAAAATGACTCTATGGCCTCATTCCATATCACATTCAATATTCACACTTGAGCAAAGTGAGCAAAGAGAAGAAGAAAGAGCAAGAGGAAGAAGAAGGGCAAGAGCAAGAGCAAGAGCAAGCAAGAGGTATTTATAATTTTATTTGCTTACAATGCTTGATAATAGTCTCTAGTTTTTAAAATTTAGATTCTATTTGCATTTTTTAGGGGCTGTTTTTAAGTTTTTGTATCTACATTCACAATGTAATCATGTTTATAGTTTGTAGGATTTTACAAAATGCATACTTGCATAGGGTTTGGTTGTTATTGGTTAGTTTTTTTAAAATTAAATTTTAAAACATAAAACTCTTGATTGTTGATTCAATGATTCATTGAATAGGTTTGGCTAGGTTTAACTTTACCATGATAGTATGATACACATTCCTAGAAACAATAACATTAGGAATACAAAAACTTTGATACACATGAATGTAGATACAAAAATGAAAAACTTAATACTCCTACGGCTATGTTCGATGTTTTAGTTTTTACGTTTTTGTTTTTTAATATTTTTGCATATAGTTATGGGCCTAATAGCCTATGGCTTTTTTAAAATCATTGTGATTGCAATTTGCATGTAGTTATAACTTATGGCTGTTTTTTATTCATTGCACAATGCATATGGTTATGAATGTTTTACTTTTTCTTAATCATTGCATATACTATATAGTTATTGTTTTTTTAATTCATTGAATAATACATATACTTATGGTTGTTTTGCTTGTTTATAAATTAAAATTATAATCATTTCGTATTTTTATAGTTATCTTTTTTTTTTAAATTTATGACATACAATTATAGTTGTTTTTTTAATTCATTGCAGCCCCAACAATCATCACCACGAGTTCTTCTTTTGAGTATGGTTATGAATCAAAGGAGCAGAGGGTTGAACTTGAGATAGGTGGAAGTGTTGGTGATGACATAATTGGGGAGGTGGAGAAGAGAGACAAAATGTAGTGCCAATGGCAATTGGTAGTTCAGCTAGTAGTGCTACCAATTGCCCCTCAAATGTTGTCTAGATTTGCCATTGGACCATTTGATAAGAAAAATCCATTGCAACAATTTGCTGAGATACTTGAGAAACCCATGTCCGGAGGGGGGAGTAAATCGTGGAAGTGCAACTTATGTTCATTGACTTGGCACGGTAGCATCACCGAGACCAATGCACACTTGTTGCACCTTGTAGGAAGGAGGGTCGGTCTTTGTAAGTCTCTTTCACTAGATCATATAACGAGATGGTGAAACTTTTTAATGGAAATACCATTGACAACTTTCCGTGAAGTTCGTGGTACTAGCAGTGAGGCTAACACTCTTTAGAGCTCTCATAGGACTAGTAGAATACTTTGGCTAGTTTTAATTTTGGAATGACAAAAGTGGAAAACAGAGGGAAGAGAAAAGCCGTGGGGGCAGTCCTTAATCCAAGTGTAGACATGTTTGATTCAAAGGCAAGGGAAGAGGCGGATTATGTTATCGAGAAAATTTTCTATGTGGTTGGGATCCCAATTCATGCTGCTCACTCTCCTTATTACAAGGAGACTATGGCGAAGGTAGCAAAAGTAGGTACAAGTTCTGTGCTTCATGGAAACACCAGATCGAGGACAACAATCTTGTATAGAAACCATTCCAAGGTTAATGTGTTGATGGAGGCATAGTTCAAAAAATCGTTATCGGCAGACAAAATTTTGACTTGGAAATCGAATCGACAATTTCTTAGTGATTTATTGGTAACTTTATCGCTACTTTAAAAAATATTTAAATTCATAAAATAAACTTAAATTAAATGTAAAACATTGTTAAATGACACGAAAAGTGAATCTATAGAATGCCATAGGCCCATAAGTATATTTTCTATTAAGTTTTGACCAAAAAAGAGTACAAACTCAAAGTACAAAGTTTGCAAACTACAATGCTCATAGAGTCATGTGACTTTTGAAGTATCAAATTATCAATAATATTCCATTTCATCAGACACGCCTAAAATAAGTCTGTTGCGGCTGCCTTGCGGAAGTGGAAGGTAAAGATTCTTCCTCTGCAACACCAACATCGTCATTTGCAAACATATCATCTGGATCCTCACCAACTCCTAATGCCCTTGATGTTATTGCTTCTTTAGTCTCCCTCTCCAAATTTGCTATCTCCTCTGTAGTAAACATAGGCTCCACATCATCGAAATCCAATCATCATATGGATTGATGTCAGCCAAGTCAATTGCATCATAACTTTGTGCCCCTCCACTTGTCTCACACAAAGACGATGATCAGATTGCACGAAGACAAGGTCATTGAGGCGTTGTGTTGTCAACTTGTTGCGCTTATTTGTGTGAACAACTTCAAACATGCTCCAATTAAGTTCACATCCAGAAGCACTACACGATTGACACAAAATGCAAATTGCTAGCTTTTGAAGATTTGGTGTTTTTGCGACATAATTTTTCCACCAAAAATATGCAAATAAGACATTTATAATTTTGTAAGTTAACTAGGCTTGAATAAATGAAAGTGTTGGCTAGATTTTCTGCATAGCATAAAACCTAGGTAGTCATGAGATAAATCTCCCTCATTTACCTAAGTGAGACTCCCGTGTCGATTTGTCAATTAGAGTATGCTAATATCTATATGGGGTTTTACTTTAACTACTCGGTTCATGAACCATAATCGAACAGCTTCAAGCAACAAGTAAGCAACTGTTTAAAGAAAGGAAAAGTTATAGAAGAAGGTAATTACATAAACACACAGAAGAAATGGGGAAGATGTGCATCCCAATCAGTAGATGGCAGAGCTAAATTGCATGCACATAGAAGAATCCAATAGATATAAACACAAAATTCTAAAACAAAGGCAACTCTAGATCCAGATCTAAAATAACACAATTTATTAAGAGATCTAAGATTAAAAGCAAGAAACACAGTACACCGTGACACAAAGTTCTCCAGAAACTTGCTCCTTTGTATTCCTTTGCTCCAAGTGGCTCTCAGGGGTTCAGCACAAAGTCTAGAACACAAGATTGCTGTTTACAAATTCTGATCATTAACCCGAAGGTTCTTCCTCTACTTATAGAATGTAGAGGGGCAATTACAAGTCGGAAGCTTTTAGTTGAACTGGCACATGCGGAAGTCGAAGGAAAGAAACAACTAGCAATCTCCATCCTGAAATTCCTCTTTGCATGACATGTATGTTTTGCAGAATCAAAATAGAACCTTCTATTTTGCACGTCCGCCACCTATTTCCAAGTAGTTGACTTCTTCAAGTAATGGCTTTTAAACCAATCACTTAAGTTGCATAATTTAATTGATCGCTCAATTACTTTGTCGTAGGAAAGAAGAAGGAAGAGGAAAGCTGCAGTCTTGTCCTTTTTCATGTCTCGTACAAAATGATTCTTTTGCCTTTGATTCTCACCAAATCCGGATCTCGAGAGTAGCCGGATCTCGAAACAAGCTGAATTGATGATCTCGAAACAACAAGTTGGATCTGAAGCGAGCTAGATCTGAAACAACAAGTGGATCTCGAAACAACACGCTGGAATTGGAAACAATCGGATTTTGCCTTTGCCTTGTCTTCTCTTTTATCCTCAAGCTTTTGCAGCTTCTTCTCCAAGACACGCATCAATGCAATGTTTGCCGTAGATAACTCATCATCCTTATTTTTAATCGCATATGAGCAATTAAAAATTTCGAAAGCACTCCTGGATGAAGGAAAATTCAATGAAGGCTTCAACCGAAAGATGGGAGCATTTGCAGACAAGATCTTGGAAGGAATTTTTCACGCACCGACTTCTTCACGGGCTGCATTCAAACAAGGGGATGAAGCCTTTATGCCGGAAGTTTTGCAACTATGAGATCTGGATCTGATCTGCATATGGATTTCCATCTGCATCTGATATGGATCTCGCACTGCATAACAAACTCTAAGAACTAGGCAGTGGATGGAAAAACTCGCAATCGAATAATTCCACTTGCTTTTAATCCACGCACGCATGAGTGAAGTTTTTCCTGCACGCATGAGTGAAGTCTTTCTTGCTCTGGATTTGTCTATCAATTCAGCAAGAGGTTCCGAGCCTAGATCCGTGTCTCCAATATCTGCAAATTTAGAAGTGATGCATGACTCCGTTGTCCTTTCTTTTTCATCTTTCTTCGCCATAGCTTTGTTTATCTTTGTCTGAACAATTCTTTTTCTTCTTATTTGACTGGAATTCTTCAAAACTGGTGCAGATCTGGATAATCCTTTAGATTCGGAGGAAATATTCAATGTATTGGACATTGATATAAGTTCATTTTCTTTATAAAAGCACTCCGTATCTAACTCCCGCAATTAATTCGCATAAAGATGGCAACCGAGCATGCACAAGTGAATTTTAATCACAAAAATCTGCATAATTCAAGCCTCGTTGCCCCAAAATTTGACGTTTTATTTGCATGCAAAGCAAACATGAATTTTACCAACATCACTTGAGCACCTGTATCACTTCTACAAACAATTATGCAGACACAAATCAGCCTTCTTCAAAGCATGCGCCAAAACTAGAAGCTTTTAGCATCAAATCCACCTTTGTCTGAGCAAAAATCCTCTTCAAATGGGGCACACTTTTCCTCCGGGCTGCACTTCTTTACCTGTGAATTAAATAATTCATCCTTATGGCAGCCCATGCTTATATAACCCTCATAATTCTATAATTAATAATTGCCCTTCCTATTCCTGGCAATTAATTAATTAAAAATCATGCTCTTCTCTTTAACTGGTGTGCTAAAATTGCAAGATTAAGGACAACCATCCATTAAATTAAATTTAATTAATTTAATCATCCACTCTTCACTTCACTTAAGCTTCACAGTGTGCTTTGACCATAGCCACTGAAAATAGAATTTAATTTAATCATTTAATACTTTAAAAAGTATTATTTCTCTCCCAAATGGGGCTGCATTAAATAAATTAAATTTATTTAATTTTGGAATTCTATTTTTAAATTCCTTTTGTCCACTTCCCTTTGTTGACTTTTCCACAAGCCTGGGTGCCAAAATTGGGTGAATAAATATTAACAAATATTTATTTAATGCATTATTATTCACCCAAGGTGGGTCGCACTTTTAGCATAATAGAATTCTATTTTTAAAAACACATGGCAATGAGTATTTTTACCCTGCAAGGCAGCCCCGGAAATCCCATGATCCAGCTTAAGTGATTTGACTTTGACAATGAGATTATTTACCCTGCATGGCAGCCAATAAAATCCCATGATTTCACTTAAGTCACTTTTCTTTTATTTTACCATAGGAATTTTTACCTTGCAGGCGGTAAAAATTCCCCTTACTCTTTGCCTCTAATTTTTCCATCAGTAGCTTAAGTGACTTTTCCATCATGGGAAAAAGTACCTGCAAGGCAGGCAATAAAATCCCACCTGCCTACTACTTCTATTTTTCCCATGATCCACTTAAATCCTTTGTTTTCCAAAAATGTGCCCAACCCCACAGGGCTTTTTAGTGCACGACTTCGCCTTTTCCTAGTGAACCGGACCTCTGATTGCGACTTCCTTCTGGCACAATGTGCGTATGTGATCTCCAAATACTCCAGGCCAAGAATCGGGCTAACCCGGCAAAGGAATTGATCTAGAGAAATTTCACAGAAAACGAAATGGGAAAACACAAAAACACGAAATTTTTTCAAAAAGTCACAAATAAAGCCCAAAATTTATTTTTAGTTAAAACCCTTCGGTATATAGGAATAATGATATGTTCGATCACAACAAGTTGTTAAAAAGGAGTGCAAATTGCTTCAAACGGGCTCAAAATAATTAAATACAAATTTCCCGCAGACAAATCCTGACGGCACAAAATATAACAATTTTGGGCATCCGGGTATCTCGACGAAAATGGCTAATATGGCTCTTTGGGAATATTTTGATGCAATACAAGGACTTTCAGCAATAAAAACACAAAACAACCCATTATTTTAAAAAGTATGTTTTTTTTTGGATAATTTAGTCATGCAGATTTCAAGATGAAATTTGGGGACACCAAAAAGAATTCTAGACTTCTAGTATCTAGTTCTACACATAACAAGACCGAATACAAATGACTCAATTTGTTTTTACTTAGTTTAGCAGTGTTTTTTTTTTTCACACAGAGTCAAGAAACGAGCCTCCCTCTACAATCTTGTAAATCAGTAGCTTGTCAACAATTGCATCTCTAATATCTTCATCGATACCATCCTCTCTATGCATGTATTAAAGTCATCCATAGCCTCCTCATCAACCTTGGTGTCACCCGATTTCACCCCGAAATCTGCGACTACCCTATCTGAAATTTTTTTGTACTTTTAAAATAATGGGTCGTTTTGTGTTTGTATTGCACTCGAAAGTTCTTGTATTGCATCAAGATATTCCCAAAGAGCCATATTAGCCTTTTTTTGCCAAATACCCGGATGTCCAAAATTGTTATATTCTCGGTGTTAGGATGTTTGCACAGAAATTTGTATTTAATTATTTTGAGCCCCGTATGAGGCTATTTGTGCCCTGCTTTTTGACTCATTATGATCGAACATATCATTATTCCTCGTACTGCAAATATTTTAACTAGGAATAAGTTTTGGGCGTTATTTGTAACTTTTGGCAATTTTTCGTGTTTTTGTTTTGTCCTGCTTCATTTTCTCGTGAAATTTTTCTAGAACAATTCCTTTCACGTAAGCCCGATTTTTGGTCCTGGAGCAGCTTGGAAAACATATACGCACATTATGTCCTGAGGAAGTCACCATCGAGAAGTCCGGATCACCGGAAAAAAACGAAGTCGCAGACGGGAAAAGCCCCTCGCGGGATGGGCGTATTTTTGGAAAACAAAGGATTTAAGCTGCAATGGGAAAATAGAAGCCGCAGTGTGGTGAGAATTTTAAACTTTCCCGGCAGGTACTTTTTTCCGTATTATAAAATCCACTTAAGTGCAAAGTGGGAAAATTAGAGGTCAGCAGGCGGTGGGAATTTATTGATCGCCCTTGCAGGTAAAAATTCCCATGATAAAATAAAAGGAAAGTGACTTAAGTGAAATCATGGGATTTTAGTGCCTGCCTTGCAGGGTAAATAATCCCATTGTCAAAGTCAAATCACTTAAGTGGATCATGGGATTTTGGTGCCTGCCTTGCAGGGTAAAGAATCCCATTGTGGAAAAATTCTTAAAAATAGAATTATATGTGCAAAAAAGTGCGCCCCCTTTGGTGAGATGATGGAAGACTTAAAGTGATTATTTTAATTAATCTATCCTTTCAAAAAGTGCGCCCAAGCTTGGAGGAAGTCAACAAGTCAAAAAGGGAATAAAAGAAAGGATTAAAATGCATTAAATTTAATTTATTTAGTGGCTGCCCCCTTCCTCTCAAAAAGTGTGCCCCATTTGGGAGTTATTTAATGTTTTTAAGGCATTAAAACATTAAATTAATTTCTATTTTCAGTGGCTATGGTCAAGGCACACTGTGAAGCTTAAGTGAAGTGATGTGTGAAGGATTAAATTGGATTAATTTAATTTATTGGATGGCTGTCCTTAAACATGCTATTTTTAAAAGAGAAGAGCATGATTTTTAATTAATTAATTGCCTTTAATTGTTAGGGCAATTATTAATTATAGAATTGTGAAGGTTATATAAGCATGGGCAGCCATATGGGTGAATTATTTGATTCACAGGTAAAGAATTGCAGCCAAGAGGAAAAGTGCGCCCCAATTTGAAGAAGGATTTTACTCGTGCAAGGTGGCAACAAGGCTAAAAACTTTTGGATTTGGCGCATACTTTGAAGGAGGTTGATCTTTGTCTGCATAATTGTTTGCATAGGTGTTACATGTGCTGAAGTGTTGTTGAAAGGATTCATGCTCTCTTTATGTGCAAATTAAACACTAATTTTTGGGGCAGCGAGCTTGAAAAGTGCAGATTTTTACAGTTAAAATTCACTATTCATGCTCTGGTGGCCATTTTTGTCTTAATAAATTGTAGGAATTCATTACAGGTGCTTTATAGAAGAAAAAAAAAAGCTTTTATCAATGTCCAATACATTGCAAATATCCTTCGAATTTGAAGAAACTTCCAGATCTCGTACTCAGTATTGAAGAAATCCGACCAAGTAAGAACAAAACGAATTATTCGAGACGAAGATAAACAAAGCCATGGCAAAAGAGATGAAAAAGAAAGCACGATGGAGTCATGCATTGCTTCCAAACTTGCAGACATAGGAGACACAGATCTAGGCCTGGAACCTCTTTTTGATTTGATTGATAGATCCAGAGCGGGAAAGACTTCACTCATGCGTGCGGTTAAAAGCAGTGGAATTATCCGAGCTGCAGCTTTTCCATGTACAACCCAGTTGCCAGAATTTGTTATGGAGTGCGCTAGATCTTACCATCCTTCATCCAGATCAGTGCGTGATGCTTCGGGAAAGACAATAATTCGTTTGGACGCAGAGTTCATCAATTATTGTTTGAAGATTCCAGTGCGAAAGGTGGTGACTTCCATTAGCATTCAGGATGCTGACAGTAGATGGGAGAAGCATAGAGCTGATTGCGTGAGCATAATGAATAGCCGATACATGAAGAAGCCTAGATCTCCTTCAAAGTTCTTGAGAACTCTTCCACGGTCCAATTTGGTGCAGGAGGTAGATGATGTCGTCAAATTGCTATGCAGATGAATGGTGAAGCGAATGCCTACACTTTCCGTACATGGATGTATGCTTTCATCAGGACCATTGAAATCAACAAGGTTGATTCTATAATCAATCGTCGAAAATTATTAAAGCAACAACATTGGTGAGCAACTCCTAACGTGAAGCGTACTTTCACTTCAAGATGACTTCATACTTGGTGTATGTTGCGCTTTCACAAGGCGTCTTTTTCAAGTTTGGATAGATGTGGTGTTCTTTCTAAGGACCCCATTTTCGAGTGCTACCCGCAACTTCTTATCGTACTTACATGCGAGAAAGATTTCAAAGTGGTCAACGATGAATTCTTCTATGATTTCATTTGCGAGCTGATACAAAGACCTTAAGGCCAACAGGCAAGCAAGGAAGCATGGGAAGTCAGTGTCCAAGATTGGCGCTATTCATTCAATTTGCAGATTTCACATACCTCGGGGTTACGGGCTTTTCTCGAAGAACCAATAAAGATGCCCGGCATCCGAATGATAGATTGATCGCCATGGAGCTAAGCAGAAACTTGTGGAGTTACACAACCTTCAGTCAAAGTGGCACAAGTCTACGGGCTTCTTCCCAATCACTGTGGGATATTACAGCTGCATTAGCATTCATAGAGCTCGGGGAATGGAGGCGCAAATGTTATCCGAGTATGAGCAAGAGTTCTTCCCTGCACGGCTGAACTTCGATCCATTTGGAGTAGCCAAGAAGACAATCTCCCAGGAGTACGCACATGTGCCTTCATTAGAAGATTTTTGGTTGAAGTGCAAAAGTGAGTACGAGGTTAGAAAGAGAGATTTCAGTAGGCTATCAGCAAAACAAGTGTTCGACATTGGACTAGCATGGATACCTGCGAATCTTAAAGATGATGGGAATGTGGTACTTGACACTTACCATCAAATGGGAGGAGATAAAGCCATACTACAAAATAACATAGAGGTTGCAACACAATCGAAGAAAGGTCGGGAGTCAGTGTTGGTGAATACTTCCAACCGTTCTTGACGAAGGGATATTGCCTTGATGAAGCGTTGATGAATCAAGTCACGGCAACTTCGGCCAGGAGATTCCCTCAAGCGAAAGCACGGAGGAGAAAGCAGCAGGAAAGTCGAGAAGATGAAAGTGCATAGAAGATCTCAATCCGAGGATCACTTCTACGACCATGACTTTAACTCCGGTTTCTCCAAAGACTCCAAGATTTCACCAACTATCAGTATCAAGCAGCAGAAGAGACGCTTCCATGCCTCCACTGAATCCAGCGACATTCATCTTCTCCCCTCAGCCACTTCGTTCAGCCTGTTCCAGAGGATACGTTGAAGCTGCAGATGGCGGAATTCGAAAGGGCTTTGTCCTTGGATGACTCAGAAGATGGCAGCCACAACACTGTGGCACTTTCTGATGGAGAGGATGCTGAGCGGAAGATGGTAGTACACTCAGCGACTTCAGCGACTTCTCATTCTCCGAGAAGTAACTTCTCGGAATGGTTGGCTTTGCAGTTGGTTCCAGAAGCGAGAATGGAGATGAACTTAGAGGAGCACAACTTGCAGCCTACTTCGAATCAAGGGCGTAAGAGACAAAAGGCCTAAAGTTGCCAAAGCAACTTCTAGGTTGATCATCAAGGATTCGGGAGAGAAGTTTCTTTGAGATATCAATTCCGGCAGAAGGAAAGATAGAGGAGGAGCTCACGGCAGAGGATGTGACAGTAACCAAAGTACCCCTCGGTCAAGCCACCACTGAAGGATTGAAGCAGGACACGCAGACATTGATGGATGCTTTATTCCTTAGGCTTGACAGTGAAAAGGCGAGAAAGAAGAGTTGCAGAAGCAAGTATCTCAATTATGTGAGATCATAGCCAAGGTTGCTAAACCTTCCATTCAGCCCATTTCAGAGTAGGTGAGTGATCATCTTATGCAGGAAATGGAGGACGCAAGCAATCAAGTAAAGGCTATTGACGAATGGAAGGATTTGATTATTCGTCAAGCTTCTGTACAACTTGGAGAAGTGCCAGCCCGCCTAAAGGTTATGGATGATGCAACAAATCAACTGAAGCAACTGATGGCAAACATAGAAGGCATGAATACAGTTGCAGAGAGTAACCTGAGTATTTTGGCCGAGATCAACAAGTTGCCGGGAGATGTATTGATTGCGAAGATTTGTGCTTTGGACGGATCAGTCGAGAAGGGGAAGCAGCTAGAGTTTGCAGTATCTTTCCGTTTGGAAATCTGCAGAGTTTTGTTGAAGAGGATGCAGGCACTTGAGAGTAGGACATCAGATTTACCAGACAGTGTCATTTCTTTCACTGAGGAGAGAGTGGACGGGAATGTCACTTCATACGTGCGGATCGTCTCAACTAAGGTGCCTAATTCCCTGGAAGGATCTCTTCTGATGATACAAAAGAGAATTGATAAAGCTACCAAGCCTTTCACGATGAATTCTATCAGTAGACTGGTGGCGCTGCAGGCAGACATTGCGAGGTTTGGGCCGAGTTTGGAAGATGTGGAAGCGTGCATCAAAGTGTTGAATGAAGGGTTGCTGTAGTTCAGGACAGAAAGAAGCAGTGGCTAAAACAGATGGAAGGATGTTGAATTACATGTTCGACAAGTATATCCGATATCAAAACAAGAAAAAGACATAAACATTACAGCTGGCATGACTTCTTCTATTCTTTCTTCTATTTTCTATGTTCCCAGATGAAATTGTAAAACTTCTAAGTTATTGGTTTTGCAACCATTACTTAAAGTCATGTGGAACCATTCTATTAGTTAAGTGATACATGTGTCACTTAAGGAGAAGATAGTTGAGGATGATTGCCAAATGTCATCTTTACTTGTTTATGTTTCAGTTCAGTTTGAGTTTTCCATTTGTACTTTCCCTCCTACATTCTATAAGTAGGAGAAGAATCTCTCGTGTTAATGATCAATCAAAATTTGTGACGCAAAGCAATCTTGTGTTCTAGACTTTGTCTTTGAACCAGAGAGCAACTTGGAACAAAGGAATACAAAGGAGCGGTTTTCCTGAGAACTTTGTGTCACGGTGTATCTTGTGTTTCTTGTTTTTAATCTTAGATTTCTTAATAAACTTTGTGTTATTTTAGATTTGGATCTAAAGTCAGCCTTTGTTTTATAATTATGTGTGTTCATATCTATTAAGTTTCTTCTATGTGCATACAATTAGCTCTGCTATCTACTAATTGGGATGCACATCTTCCCCATTTCTTCTCTCGTATTTCCTTTACTTCCTTATTCTATAAAATACTTCCTTTCTTGAACAGCTTTACTTGCTGCAAAAATTCTTAGTTATGGTTCATGAACTAAGTGGTTAAAGTAAAACCCCGATAGATAATAACACATTTTTATTGACAAATCGACACTACAGCCTCACTAGTTAAATGAGGGAGATTTATCTCATGATTGCGTAGGTTTTGTGTTATGCGTAAAATGTAAACAACAAACCTTAAATGAAGGGGAATAGAAATTTTTGGATTTAGGTAGTACTCCGTTGCATGTATATGTGGATGGAGTATCTTGTTCCATCTCTCGATCAACTATGCGCCAAATGGGTTCATATTTTCATTGATTTTACCCATAATATTTAGCTATGACTTCTTGCCATGCCCATAGCCTCATACAAATAACCCATTGGGTTTTTCTCCCCATTCACCATTCGTAGAACTCGAACCAAAGACTCTGACACCTAAAAACAATACATAAATTTATAATCAAAATTAATAAAATAAAATAAAATAAATAAATGATAAATAAACAAATTTTTTAAGTTTAGGTTACCTCCATGTTTTTCTTCCATTTATTTTGCAAACATATCATCGAAAACGGTCTTCACGACCCTTTCCCTTTGACATTTCTAGCTTAGGGAGACTCCAACTATTGTGTGCTGTCAAACATCTTCTTAAGGGATGTTAGTGAGGTTGCAATGCTCTGCAATGTAATGAAGTTTGTGTAAAATCGTGGGAGCCCTAATCGCATAAGCTCCTCTTTGTTGGTGTTGCGTCTCATCAAGTTTAGATGAACTTAGTAATATTTCTTGCATCTTAAACCACCTTTTTCACCATGAGAGTTTTCCCATGTCCCGAATAAGAAATCCAAGCAATGGGCGCACAAAGGGTCCAAAAAGTGTAGGGTGCCTCTCGAGAAGTATCCCTATCTACATATGCTTTGCGCGTTGTCCATCACAACTTAGACGAATTTTTCAACGCTCACTTCCTTCACCACCTCATCTAACATATCACACAAAGTGCTTGCAGTTTTCACTTGGTGGGAGACATCAATTGACTTCAAGAAGACCAACTGCCCACTTGAAGCCACTAGAAGTTAATCAATGTGCGGTTTTTTCCATCCGTCCACCCATTAGACAAAATGGTGCACCTTTTTTTGCCATACCTTCTTTTGCTCTTCTACAAGAGTTTTGGTATGCATGACAAAATCCTCCAACAATGGGCCACTCAAATCATGGGGTGTAGGAGCCTTGAACCCCTTCGACAACAGTCAATACAGTGACCAAATTCTCCCAATATAGACTTTTCGCCACATTGAAATGAATGTTGTTGTAGTACCAAAAGTTTGCCGTAGCTATTCTTGCTTCATTGTGTATTTCTTTATTCCAAGCGATACTTTCGAGTGAAGGTTGTGACCCAAGACTATTTCAAGGGATAAAAAACGTAGTTGAACTACATTTAGTGGATGAGCCGCGTCCCAATGTTCGATCCCCTGGAATTGAGGCAATATAAGGGCCCTCAATGTCACAATCTTCCCTTGCTACGCTTCTATTCACTATGGCTACAAGTGCATCTGCTTTCCTCTTTTTCTTCTTTTTTTCTCTGACTTCATCAGGGAGCACCGTTGGGGTCAAACCGGGTTGCTCTCTGTCACCCACTTCGTCAAGTATCTATATGGATGAGTTGGAGGATTTTCTTAGGGATCACATCCAGGAAGGTGACGGGTGTCTTCTCCACCAGGTTTTGATCTATGTTCTTCTCTTTGCAGATGATGTTGTCCTTTTGGATTCCTCAGCAAAAGGCTTACAGAGACAATTGGATACCTTAGCCCTCTTTTGCGACCACAAGCAGCTGACAGTTAATCTTGCTAAAACCAAAGTCATGATCTTGAATGCCCTGAAGACTTCCGAGTTCCACTTCTTCTACAAAGGGGAGAAGCTTGAGATCACTACCTCTTATACCTACTTGGGTGTACTCTTCTCTGGACCTTGCTTCACTCTCACGACCGACGCTTACACCCTATGTTAATAAAGGCTATGGCTCCCTGACGATCATGGAGAGGCGGTGTGCCCCCACCATTTCTAGGACACCCTGTCCAAACTTTCTTTGTTTGACTCTCTTGTCAGACCCATTGTTCTTTATGGTTCCAAGATTTGGGAACCTTCCTTGAGTCCGACTGGGCTATGATTGAAAGAGTTCAGATCCTTCTTCTCAGGCGCTTCATCAAATGCAAGGAAACTATTCTTCACACCATTATCTTGGCAGAGTTTGGTGCTCGTCCCTTTAGGTTGGAGACAATATTTAGCCTTGTTTCCCTCTTACATCGCATCCGTAGGCTATGTGAATCCTCTGTGGGCAGGGGCAAATATCCTTACCTTGCATATTGCTCTTTCATTGCCATTGCTTTAGCCGACCGGTCTAGCCGTTCTCGTTGTTGGTACGCAGTGTTTTTCTCTCGCTTGAGTCTATTGGCATTCGATTGATCACCTTCCTTCGTACAACTTCTCCCCGAATGCCCCGCTCATCTCTTTCCTAGCAAGCAGGACCTAAATAGGATCGCTAGAGATGATATCTATAGGAAATTTATCCAGTATACCTGGACCAGCCCTCCTTGCAAGTTACGGCCGAAGATGGCCTTCTATGCCGCACATTTTCTGGAGATCAACAATGGTCTTATCTCCCGGCCCCAATATCTCCCAACATTGGACTCACGCCCTCCGCATTTCACTTGGTCAGTTCAGGGTTGGTTCTCATAGGCTCAGAGTTGAGAGTGATCATCATATGGATCGTTCCGATCGGATTTGTCGCTCTGCTCCCTCCAGGAGATCGAAACAGAGGACTTCATTTTCTGCTGCCCCATCTACTACGAGATCAAAGGTAGATTCCGTCTATTCGGAGCGTGCCCTACTTTCATCGACTTCTTCAGATATCATGAACAGAGATGCCTTGCTCTTTATCTTCGAGGCTCTTTGGCTTCGGTGGAGACCCCAGTAGCCCCCTACTGCAGACAAGGGACTATGCAGCTGATCACTTCCTTTTTCATAGTGCTACCCCGAGGTAGAGGCGATGCGGCAGTGAGCGACACCACTCATGACTATCCCACTAGATTCGTTCGAGGTTAGATGCTCACCAATTCAGGACCTTCCTCCCATAGAGTGCTTTTGAGGTCCACCAGTGCACATAGAGTGCTCTCCCCTCCGCTGACATCAACACCTTGGTTCATACACAGCTTCTAGTCCCGGACTCTAGCACCTCACCAACTTCTTCCAGTCAATTTTGCAGGTTTGTTGAGGGGTCCTCCTCTCCTCCTTCTCTTTCTTCCTCCACCTACTTTGAGTTTGTTGCTCTCAAAGCAGCTTTCTTCGAGCCCTCTTCTCTTGCCGTTCGTCTCTTCCCCCCTCTTTCCTTCTTCTCTCTCTTGGTTGTTTCTCGGGACCCTCTTGGTACTTTGCTGCGTGCTTTGCACATTTGTACTGTTTCAGTCCCATTGACTTACTTTGTGGTCATTTGTTGGACATTTAATAGATTTATCTTATCTTATCTTATCTTATCTCTGCATAAGCTACAAGAAAGCAAACAACTCTCTTTGAGCCTCGGGGAATGCTTGTGTGCACATCATCACTTCATTCCCGGTATCTCAGCAATGTGGAACTTAAGGTGATAAACACCTCCACTCATCTTCATTTCACAATAATTGCATGCAACACAATTACCTTCCTTTCGTTCACAATGCTTCCAAGAGGGTCTTTTTAGTTAGGCTTACTAAGAGCAATCGAACTTGAATGGATGCCGACGCCATTGTAAAAAACAAATTGCATGACGAAATTAGGAATAATATTACAAATTGCATGAAGAAAAATTACAGAAACGTACATATGTTTTAAGTTTTTAACTTTTGTGACTTGTTCCTAAACAAGATAAAATTTGTTTGGGAGCTATAGGGATCTTTTGAGTTGGGCTTACTAAGAGCAATTTGAACTCGAATCGGATGCGGACACCATTCTAAAAAACAACACAAAAGTTTTTTGTCTTAGTTTTACAAGTCTTAGAAAAATCAAATTGCATGATGAAATTAGGAATAATATTACAAATTGCATGAAGAAAGAATTACAACAAAGGTATATATGTTTTAAGTTTTTAACTTTTGTGACTTGTTCCTAAACAAGATGAAATTTGTTTGGGAGCTATAGGAATTGGAAGAGCTTTATTTCCACACTCGACATCATGATAATATGGTGTAACTCAAGTTTCTATAATTTATTTTGCATTGCGAGAATCACAGGGTTCCAAATTTCTAAATCTGAAACAAAATAACATTAAGTGTATAACGAAACTACTGCTAGAAAATGATCAAATCATTTTTTCCTGATTGCGTATCTGTAGTGCTTTGAGATTAGGGAAACTCGTAGATTATGGGTTTAATGCCCCCATAATCACGTCTTAACAGTTACATTTTTGACTTGGAACAATCCATGTAGGACAGTTGACATTAAAATGAGACGTAATTTATTTTTATTTTTTTCAGTTGTCAACAAAGGGTTTGAACTTTGGAAGATAACTTCCAATCACTGTGCTTGTTCACTGTTTGACTGATTGCCTGAAACAAATCTGGTCGATGATTGTAGGATATGCATAATATGGGTTTATTCAAAAGGCCTCAACAGTCACGACTCACAACCTTTCAAGCAAATGCAATTCACAAGTGTACAACAGCAGCTGTTTGAACTTTGCAGTCACAAAAACAAACAGGAACGAAAAACTTGAAACTTGAAACACAATAGTTGAAAACGTGAAACACAAACCTGTTAATCGTGTTTGAAACCTGCTGCTCCTGTCAAAACCCTAGCAAAACAGGGATGATGAACTCGCACAATAGAAAATGACCTCAAAACGCATGGAAATGGGCACGTATTTTCCTGTTTTGACGTTTTAAACATTGCACATGATTTTCCATGATTTTTTGATGATTTTTCATGATTTTCAATGATTTTAATCGCCAAAAATCGCCGATAAATCGCCAAAAGAAAAATCGTGATTTTTGAAAAGATAAATCGTTTTCATGGCTATCTGCGATAAATCACGATTTATAGCAATTTCTGTATCACAGGATGGAGGAGAAATGAGTCACGTGGGTGTCACATGGATGCAACATTATCATGGATGGGTGGATGAATATTAGACACCGTCCACTCATCAATATCATTGTCTCTTGTAAAGATGGACCACATTTCTTGAGAGCAATTGATTGTTCGGGAAGCAAAAAGATGTTGAGTTCCAATTTTATATGTTGAAGGATGCCATTGTGGAGGTTGGACCTTCAAATGTTGTCAGAGTCATCAAAGATGCAACTTATGTGTGCAAAGCAACAAACAAGCTAGTGGAGCGTGCCTCTGATCATCCCATGTTGTGTGCATGCCATGAACAATGCATTGAAAGACATAGGGAAGATTCGGTGAGTTAGTAAGCTAGTGAATGAGGCTAGGGATGTGCACTCTTTCAAAGCTTTTCGAAGAAAGAATTCTTGAAACTAGTTGCACTGCTTTGCATCCTATTTTATTTTGTTGGAGAGGATGCTTGAGTTGCAAGAGCCCTTGCAAATTATGATTATGACACAAGATTGGACTAGGTGGCGTGAGTCCAAGACAAAGCAAGGGAAGAGAGTGAAGGAAGTGGTGTTGAGGGAAACATTTTGGGTTGATGTGAAATACATCACATCAATTATAACTCCAGTTTTTAGCATCATCAAATATGGGGATTCTAACAACCCCAATCTTGGTGAGATCTATGAGTGCATTGACAACATGCTTGGGCAAATGAAGGAAACTATTCGGGTGAGGGACCCCATTCGGAGTTCTACCATGAACATATTCAGCCCATCATTCAACATAGATGGGAGAAGTTGAACACCCCACTTCATATGGCTGCATATGCACTTGAATCCCAAATGGTATGTGGAGAGGCTAGGTAGAGTTATCCCTTTGGATGACGATGAGGTGAAGAAGGGCCTTATGAAGGCCTTTAAAAAATGTATAGTCCACAAGAGGCTTCATAGATCAGGTTGGAGTGGCTCGACTTCATTGAACTTGATGGGTACAAAACTTCAGCAAAGATGGACAGGGCAACATTGGCACATGACAAGCCGGTGAGTTGGTGGCAATTGTATGGGCGTCCAAGACTATTGCGAACACTTGCAATTCGCCTCCTTTCCAAGGTTTGTTGCTCCTTTTCCTTTTATAGGAATTGGTCTACATATGGCTAGATCCACTCTATTAAGAGGAATAGGCTTACCTCTACGAGAGTGGAGAATCTTGTAGTTGTACATAGTGCTTTCCATCTTATGGATTGCAAGACAAATGATTACAAGTAGTCCCCAATATTATGGAGGGATGTAGATCTTGAAGAGATTATGCCGGTAGAGAGGACAATACTATGCAACGGGGATTGATTGGGCTCTCCTTTGAGGATGAGGATGATAGTTCTAACGAGGAGTTCATGGATGTTGCTTCAGATGTTGATTTTGATTTTTAGGCTGAAACTTGCCCTCTTTTTTTGTAATATTGACAATTGTTGGTGTATTTGAATTTGAGATTAATGATATGAATATCAGCTATTGTCACTTGATCAATCACAATGGTTTTATAATTTATTTCAGCTTATTTAATTTTAAGTCTCAAATTGAAATGGTTTTATTAAATTATGTATATTTATTAATTAATAATTTAAATGTATTTGATATTTATGATTTCAACTTATTTAAATCTCAAATGGTTTTATTTCATCTTATTTAAGTCTCAAATGGTTTTATTTCAGCTTATTTATATAGTTTAGTCACTATATTTTTATATTTTAAATATTTATATATTTTTTAATCAGCTGTCCCCTCGTTGTCCCCCTGCCGTTCCTGAAATTTAGAATTTTTTTGCCCTCCCGAAACCCTGTCCGGCCATCCTGTTGTTCTAGAGTCTTAGGTAACACTGTGTGTGTACACACATGCATGCTTGAGCACATGTGTACAAACATGCATGTGTGTGCACACACATATATGAGGATTGTATCCAAGATTTCTAATTTTTTTCCATACCATAGCCGTATCAGTTTCCGTGCAACTTGGGTTTTGTTCTTGTCCTCCCAAAGCCAAGTGAAGCTTAGTGTTTGTGGATCTTAGGAAGAATATTTTATGATATTAAATTTCTGGTACATATAGAGCATATCATTATGTCAGTGAAAGAGCTTAAAAGTGTTTTTCTCTTATTAAGCTGCACCGAATGCCTATGTTGAATTTATATAATATGCAATTCTTTTATTGTATTTTTGATTGGTGTTTTTATTGTTTTATATTTACATTGCCCCTTAATGAGTACTATTGACATTCAAAGAGTGACAAGCCTATTTTGGCTCATTTTGTTATCCTATCAGCTATTGAAAGTTTTATATTTACATTTTCCCGCTATGATTACTTTTGAGATTCAAAGAGTGACAAGTCTATTGGCCCATTGTGTTATACTATCAGCTATTGAATTATGGTGATAGCAAGCTAATCCGGTTAATCTTCATTGCAGAGTGAATCAGAAGCATTTTACATAAAGCGGTTGATGGGGATCTTCAGTAGTTGTCAGGACCCAAAAGTTCTACATGAAGCTCTTTGGGATTATGCTTGCAACATTCATGTAAGGAACGTTTCTGCTTTGTGTACACAATGCTTTAGGTTTTGGATATTTAGCGATTGGCAGATGCTTATTAGTTGAAAGTGGTTCACATTATTGTCGCAGGCTGGGGAGTCTCAATGTAATGACGTTAGGGTCATTAAGGTTGTTGCTGATATCTTACAAATTTGTATTCGTAAGTATGCCATTTCTTTTACCATCTCAACACGGATAATAAATATGTTATTGGATGCTCACTACCACTAGGTTCTGTGTTTTGCATATGCTGTCCAATACTAATCATTGGAAATCAAACGAGGTTTGAATGTCTTGTTTACACAAATCATTCAGAAGAACTCCATGAAATATGCCTCTTGCTTTCTTTGCAAACCATAGTGGAAAAGAGAGATTTATCACGTGCTAACTGCTAAGTGCCCATATCACTCATCAAACTTGTAATCTTGATTAAAGTCCACGTGACTTGAATTGCCATCCCTATCCTGACTGAATTTAATGCTTATGAATTCAGGTACAAACCCTCAAGATATGCAGTGTGCAACTCTATGCTGCATTGTATTGCGGAGCCTTTTTGGGTCTCGATCACTCTTTGAGACTGTAAAGACAATTCCAGAAGTTTTCACAATACTACTGCAGGTGCCCTTTCTATGACATTTTTTAATGATCTATTGTAAAATAAAGAGTTTATTTAGATTAATTTATCATACATTCCATGATTGTTATGTAAATAGTGAATTTGGGTGAAAAAGTTACTTCAAATTTGACACAAGTTTATCATTTGTGTTAGGTTAAATCCAACAAAATATTTTTCTTTTGATTCTCATTGCTATAGGAGTAGATATGGGAACACAGATGTTTCCTTTGTTACTGTCTTTTTCAAGAGCATGGGATTCACTTAATGGGTTTTCTGTGTTCAAGTGTATTTTGCGTATGGAACATCGGACTGATTTGGGAATTTCACTGCCGTTATTGTTGTAGCTTCTAGAATATAGATTTATGTTTCGGTATATTTTTGTTACAAGTGCTTGTCTTGTAAAGATGTCTTTGCCCTGCTCCAGGAATTTCCTCTGAACCATGTTGAATTTGGTTCTGAGTAGTAGAGAAGAATAATTGGAAAATACAGATTTTTAGTCTTAAAATAATATCAGTGTTCCTGGTGTCAAAATCTTAAAGACATGGGATATACATGAATTTGTTTTTTTAACGTGTCTGTTGTGTTTTTATTCATTCAAAACATTCAAAATCTCATCCATGCTCATGTTTGTTTCCTTGACAAATCCCTGATATACGTAGCTATATATTGATTTGTTGATTCTTTATTCATTCAAAACGTTCAAAATGTCATACATGCACATGTTTGTTTCCTTGACAAAGCCCTGATATACATAGGTGTATATAGAATTATTCTTTCCAAGCTCTGGAAATTATGTAGAATGTAATGCATCAGAGGCACTGTTGGTTATGTATATTTAAAAGACTTTGTACCTTTTTTTCTGTTAATTTAGAGAAGAAAATAAAATGTATTTTGTATATATAACGAGCAAAGCTATGCAATGCCCGTTGTGGAAAAATTAAATACACTGGTAGTGGTAGAGCTAGTAGATTGTTTAAACCTAAAATAAAGATATAATTGGTATTCGGGTCAGAAGCAGGTAGCACTGTACAGAAAAACATGGAATAAACATCCAAACAGTGTAATTCTCAAGATTATACAAACATATTGACAATTTTTAAAAGATCAGACCATTCTCTTATGTTAATTTATGAGACATTATTTTGATGTTTTCTGCAGTGCATTCAATCACAAAATGGTGTTTTGGCTTATCTAGCTTCACTTGCCATCAGGGGCTCACTAAAATTTTGTGCGGATGGAGGACTCGCAGACAACTATATTTCAAAGGTGCATAAATATGTGGCAGACATGCAGTATATATTCTATTAGTTCATATTTATTTTTCTAGTCCACAGATTTTTGCTTTTTATTTATTTTAGTTTTGTATGCACGTCTATGCAGTTACAATTGAAAGCCAGATAGTAACATATTAAATTAGAAATGTATCTTTCCATTTTAACGGTGCAGTGCTATCAATCCAATTTGTAAACCCAAGGAAGTAAACATGTAAATGTCCACAACAAAGGATTGGGCTGTGGGACTAGCAATTGCAAGCAATTTATGTACATCTAAGTACATTTGGCATCACCTGATCTGTGTTTGATTGGCAATTCGGCGGGCAACACACTGACTTATTGGAACTGAGATGCATTGTTGGTAGAGCATTAAATTTCAACAATTGCAGCAAATAGATGGAGATAAAAACATACACAAAGGAAATAATATTTGAATAAAAGAAAGTAACTATTTTATTGATTTGAGAGGTATGTATAAAGGATGATGTAAAGGATTGTCGAGCTTATCGCCGACACATGAAGAAGTTGGAAGCCGAAATTTGTGGGGAACAACCATCTCGTCCGGCTCCCTCCCCTCAGCATTTCTGATCTTGTAGTGGTGTTGGTTCTCATTCCTTTGCTGATTCTCAGGTGCTTCGGAAACATCAGCAGCAGCAATCTCAGCGGTTATCCTCTACCCACCTTCGAGTTGAGATTGTGGTTTCCCTTGCTTTTATATTACATACTATAGTCTTGCCTCCTATGGACCGTTCATCTGTGCATGCATTTTATAGATTGCCTGAAGTATCACATCCTCACATTTTTTCTCTGCAGGGGGGAAATACCTCCTTTCACCCCTACACTTCCACTTGCCATGATGGACATGCACTAGGAGATCCAATCTTGTATTTCTACGCAGGTGGAAGAATCTATGGTTGCTGCACGTTATGAGATCTGTCAAAAGATCTCCCGTGCTCTCGAAGACATTGAGGACACTATGATTTGCACATGTTATGACATACAACATGTTCACGAGGTTATCGAGGATGCTTGCAATTATCTTACACGCCCTTTGACCTCATCCACTTGTCCCGTAGCTATATTACTATCTTTTACTTTCTTTCCTTTTACTTTCTTGTCGTTATCTTTTTACACTACTTAATTACAATCCTAGATTAGACATGACGATAGCTCAATATTTTTGGTTACCCCATACATCCATAGATTAGATAGGCCAATAGTTAAGTACTTTGGTAACCCCTTACACCCCTAGATTAGACAAGATGGTAGCTTGACAACTTCGGCTACCCCTTGCCATCCATAGTTTAGACAAGACGGTTAGCTTGACAACTTTGGCTACCCCTTACAATCCTACATTATTTTACAGGCTGGTTAGTTCACATATGTTGACTACCCATTTACATCCTCTTTCACTATATATCATAGTTCTAAAAATCGCGATTAATCGGACGATAATCGCGATTTATCGTTTTTAACATGCAAAACGATTTATCTTTCCATAAATCGCGATTTATTTAGTGCCGATAAATCGGCGATTTCCGGTGCTAAATGCCTTGACAAATCGTGGAAAATCGCTTACTTTAGGTATATATGCAAAAACGCCCAAATCTGACTCGTTTTTTCTCCTGCGTGGCTCGTTTTTCCTCCTTTCTCTTGCGTGGCTCGTTTCTCCTCCTGCGACTCATTTCGTGCCATTCCGAGGTGGTTTCCTAGCATTTCGTGGCAGTTTCAAAGCATTTCGTGGCGGTTTTGGTGCATTTCGTGGTGGTTCGTGGCCCTAACCCTACTCCAGGTAAGAGTCTATTTCTTTTTCATTTTTTTAAGATTTTAAATATTAACAGTATACATTTAATAAAATGAATTTACATATTAATTCGTTTTGAATAATATAGTGTACATTTAATATATTAAACGAATTTAATTAAATGTATTTACAAATTAATTCGATTTTGTTTTGTATACATTTAATATATTATTGTTATACTAGGAATATATTAAATGTATACAAAACAAATATAAAATAAAGTAAATTCGTAATATTAATAATTTAATATATTTAGTTATAACTTATAATAGTAAAACCGTAAACGAATTAATTACTGTATAATTATAATAGTAATATAACATTGAGAAACGAATTATAACAATAATATTAATATATTTAGTTATATATTAAACGTTTACTTGGTAATATTAATATATTTAGTTATATATTAATTATGTTAAACTCTGTATTTTTAATTCGTTTTACGAATGTATACTATTATATTATTGTATATTACTGTTATAATTTAATTCGTTTTGTATAATCATACGTTTTCAATATAGCTTTGTTGTAATTTTTTGTTCATGCAATAACAATATTATTCTTAATTTCGTCATACAATTTTATTTCTCTAAGGCTTGTAAATCTAAGACAATTGTTTTTTGTTTTGTTTTGTAGAATGGCATCGGGATCCGGTTCAGCTGCTCGTAGTAAGCCTAACTCAAATGACCCCTCTTGGAAGCATTGTGAACAGCAGAAGGCAATTCTGTTGTATGCAATTATTGTGGCATGAAGATGAGTGGAGGTGTTTATCGCCTTAAGTTCCACATTGCACGAATACCAGGGAATGAAGTGGCATTGTGCAATCAAGCACCGCCTGAGGCTCAACAAGAGTTGTCTACTTTCCTTCTAGCTTATGCGGAGAAAAAGAGGAAAGCTGATGCACTTGCAACCCTAGCAAATAGGAGGGCAGTGAGGGAAGATTTTGACATTGGGGCATCTTCTATTGCCCAGACTCCACGGGGTCAGACATTGGGACGGGGCTCATCCACCGATTTGTTCCTCGATGTAGTCCTGGTTCACAACCTTCACTCGAAGGTACCGCTTGGAATAAAGAAACGCCTGATGAAGCAAAAATAGGCGCCAGAGCAAACTTTTGGTACTTCAACAACATTTCTATTAATGTGGCAAAAGTCCATATTGGGAGAATTTGGTCAACATTGACTATTCTTTGGGAAGGGGTTCAAGGCTCCTCCCATGATTTGAGTGGCCCATTGTTGGAGGATTCACACACATACCAAAGCTCTGTAGAAGAGCAAAAAAAAGGTATGGCATAAAAAATGATGCACCATTTTGTCGATGGGTGGATGAGATGGGAAAAATCGCACATTGATTAACTTCCTAGTGGCATCAAGTGGGTAGTTGGTCTTCTTGAAATCAATTGATGCCTCTCACCAAGTGAAAACTGCAAGCACTTTGTGCGATATGTTAGATGAGGTGGTGAAGAAGGTGGCCGTGGAGAATGTCGTCCAAGTTGTGACAAACAATGCGGTGGCATATGTAGCAGTAGGGAGACTTCTTGATGAGAGGCACCCTACACTTTTTTGGACCCCTTGTGCAGCCCATTGTTTGGATCTCTTATTAGAGGACATAGGAAAACTCTCATGGGTGAAAAATGTGGTTGAAGACGCAAGAAATATTACAAAGTTCATCTACAATCACACTTGGGTGCTAAACTTGATGAGAGAGCACACCAATGGAAAGGAGCTTGTGCGATCGGGGGTCACACGATTTGCCACAAACTTCATTACATTGCGAGCATTGCAGCCTCATTAACATCCCTTAAGCAAATGTTTGTGAGCACGCGATGGTTGGAGTCTCCTATGCGGTTGGGATTATTCACCACATCCGGATCGTGTCCAACACAATCCAGCGAATTGGGATTATTCACCAAGTCTATTCTCGAAGAAGACATGCACTTTTCATAATGAATCAACGGCCACTTGTTGTAGCACCGGTTCCATGGGACGTAGCTTTCAAACTGTGAATCGACTCCCATGCATGAATTGCCTAAAGGATCAAGAAAATTTTTACCAAAATTCGTTGGGGACAACAAGTAGAATCCAGACGACCACTTGGTTGCATTTTTCATATCTTGTGGAGTGCTCGCGATGGAACATGAAGATGTATCATCGACTCTTCATAGAGACTTTGCATGATCTGGCTGGAGAATGGTTCTACCGGTTAGCTCCTGGCACCATAACAAACTAGGCTACTTATGCGAAATGCATTTACGAAGATATTCAAGTCACCAAAGATTCCAGACCTTGATAACTCAATTGACCTAGCTAAAGAGCCATATAAGCACATGCGGGATTTTATTGCAAAATTTCAAAGAATACTTTACAAAATTCCGGCATCTGCTTCCCTGAATGACGAGAATCAAAAGGTATTCTTCATCAATGCCTTACTTCTGAAGTTATCAAGCTGCGAAGAGCACATCCTACTTGACTTGTTAGCGACTTAAAACATGGCAATTGAAATTGAAGATGACCTCATCATGGTTGGAAAGATAAAAAGAAATACTTCTAGAGCCGAAAGTTCTTCATCTGCTACTACTTCCGATTCACTATTGCAAAATTTAGCAAATGAGATGTTGCAGATGAAGAAACAAATGACTCAAATGGCTCAGGGAAACAATATTGCCCCTGCTCGGAATTTCAACAACCGGAATCACATTGTTGTTTCCGAAAGATTAACAATTGAAGCTGCTCCCAAAAACAACGTGGAGATGAATGAAGAAGACCAGGAAGGCATCACGATCATCTCGAGCATGATGATTTTGTAGGTCCCGCTTGCAACTCCGACATTAATTACCTAAACGCAAATCTGAACATGACTATGAGGAGCTTCTTGAAGACGATCATGGTCATGCATATGTAGTATTTAGACGATCACAAACTCGCCAAGCTGAGGCATTAGCTAATGAACAAAGAAGGGGCAGCCCTTTACCTTCTTCCTTAGCTCCCAGAGATAAGAATATGAGTTTTTCATCTCAACCACATAAAACAACTCAGGTATCTAAATCTATACCTTGTTTTGACATTATTGATCATGCCAAGAAAACTATGATTCAAATGTCAGAAGTTGAATACCGAGAGCCTTTCTGAGCAGGTAGCTAGGCTAGTTAAATATGTGCGATCACCAAGACAATTCAATTCGTCAAAGGGCCTTTTGTGTAAGCCCAAAGATACTCCTCCCAAAACAACACTTGCAATTTTTAAATCCTCGGCATTTTCTACGAAAGAGTAGAACCGTTCTATGTTTTTCTATTGCTTAATGGTTTCAAGTTAAACAACCTCATTTTAGATTCAGGTGCTTCTAACAATGTCATGCCAACTAAAGTTGCAGATGCTCTTGGCTTACTTTGACAAAGACAATAGGAAGGTGCTACTCCATGGAGAGACAAGTCCCTTTAGTCGGACAAATCAAAGACGCACAAGCTGTTTTGACGACTTTTCTTGACAAAATATTAAAGATGACAATCTTAGTTGTAGATATTCTGCCTCCTACGGGATGTTGCTAAGTAAAAACTTCTACAAAGTGGGAGAAGTAAAGATGGATTGGTCTTGTGCCCATTTTCCTATCAAGGGAATAAGCCAGAGGTTGGAGCCGGAGAAGAAGTCCAAGTACATTGTTACAAAATTTAAACATCCTTGATCTCAGATTCTTTTTAGGGGTCTGACCATGGTGTATACTTCTTGGAAATGGATAAAGACGTTCCAGGCCGGCTTCAACTAGAGCGAGCCAAACGAAAGAAGAGGAAAAAATTTGGGCGCTGGAGTTTAAAGGCAGCTATTGTTCTTTTGGATCAAGAGTCAAGCGTTATTAAAATATCGATCATGAGATATTGCCATACTCCCACAAGCTGATGTTCGAGAACACCAACCATACGGCGGAGTACTGAAGCATTGCTGCTAGGAATGGAACAAGCTAGAAAGAAAGGAGTAAAACTTCTCAAAGCCCAAGGAGATGTTGAGCTTATAGTAAAGAAAATTCGAGAGAAAAATCAAGTCAAAAGAGATAAGCTGAAGCATTATAGAGATAGAGTGCTTCACACCACACTTGATTTGCAGCCTTCTCTATCGACTTCATTCCAACAAATTAGAATTCCAAGGCAGACTCTTTGGCAGTCACAATTGCACTATTAAATCCGGATAGACCACCGTCCATATTCAGACAAGGAAACTATAAGGTGGAGATGGTCTATCGCCCCAAAGTCCCTAATAGTGTTGAATAACAGTGACAAACTTTCAATGAAGACAAACAAACATATGCATGTCAGGAACAAGACAACTTTGACAAGTTGTATGTTGAAGGGAGTAAATCACCACCACAACAGACAACCACAGATGAAACTGATCCAGATTATGATGACAGTAGTGGAGTAATCCAACTGAAAGGTAACAAAATCCCCAAGGGTTTAGTTTCCTTAGAGGAGACTTTCGACAAGCATGATCAGTACCTGAAGAAGAATAAAGAATATGGTGATAGTTCTTCCTCAAGAGTGCAGCCGGTAAATCTGGGTACGGAGGAAGTTGATGAAGACTTACCCACCAAAGAGAAGAAATGATGAGCCACCACAAGATGAAGTTGATGAGGACTTGCCCAAGGTATTCGACAAGAAGGCCAGAGAAAAAAAGTTTGATATCGAGAGATTGGGTACTCTTGTGGGACAAAAGGCAAGAACCGAAGGGCATGCACGACAAATCAAATTAACTCTGGAAAATGCCCTTCATGATCAAGAGAACTACCAGAATGGATACTTTCATCCTTGCCTACCAAGATGGAATTGAGTTACCATTGCCTTTTAACGGCAACATCTGAGGTTGTTCAGGAATTGAGAGACAGGGTAAAACTTGTTTGTATATAAATAAAACTTCTGTTGTTTTCTTTCTTTTTCATTTTGTTTTTGTTTGTTTTGTTGCACGACCCCGAACCTAGTAGACAAGTCACGAAACCAAAGATTACAGGATCTCATGTTCACTCCATTCATTTTGTGAGAGGTAAAGATGTCCACAAACGGAGCCAATCGGGTGTCCCCAAGATTTCACCCTGAAATCTGGGACTACCCCTTTTAAAAAAATTCGTTCTTTTCAAGTAGTGAGTCATTTTGTGTTTGTGTTGCTGCAGTTGTCTCCATTGCTCTAAGGTATCCTCAGAGAATCATAAAAGCCAAATTCGACAAATACCCACATGCCAAAGCTCACTCAATTCCTTTACCGGCTTTGTTTGAAAGCATTTTATTTATTTATTTATTAAATAAATAAAGTTCTTTTAAAAATAGATTGAGCTAAAATTGGAGGATTTAGGTTATATAAAGCACTTCACCCCATCATTATTACCACAAAACATTCACTTGGGGAAGAATTTTTGCAGATTAGCTAATTGGAGAATTTTTTCGAGCAATTGCCCGCAACTTCTTTCGGGTTTTGTTTTTATTTCTTTTTGTCTTTCTCCGTTTTCCGTCCGACAATCCCCATAGCCTATTCATTCTTCTGCTAGACCTTTTCCCGGGCCTAGGGTTTTGAAAAGCTATCCAGTGTTTTTAATTGCTAATTAATTTGTCTAAAGGTGACCAGAGCTCAGGATTCCTTCAGGAGATTGCAAGAGGTTGCTTGGTCCAAAAAGGTGCAATAATAGATTGTATGAAAATAAGAAAAATACTACCACCAATGTGTAGAGCTCAAGAAAATATGCACTTTTAGAAAAAACAACACCTAAAACGGAGCCACAGAGTGAAAGTTATGGCACTTGCAAGTTTTTGCTGCTACATCTTCTGGACCCTTTCCAAAAATGGAAAATTTTATTCTATGCTTGTGTTTTCTTCACCGAAAATCCAAAATGGAAAGAAATGCTTCTTAGACCAAAACGTAAAAGTGCAAGCTGCCGGCACTTTCTATTTTCCATGCAAAACATAAGAGCAATTCCTAGTGCTAGTCGCAATTTTTCAAAGATGCCCTTCCACTTGGTTTTCCATGCTAATTTTGGGAAGTTAATTTCAAGTGCAAGTCGTGGAAATTGGAGTTGCCCAATAAGACGAGTTTAACGTTTTCACTTAAGTGAAAAACGTGAAATATAGAGCTTCCCGGCAGGTTGAAGTTTAACGCTGCCCTTCCTTCATGTTTTTCACGCAAAATAAGTCAATTCACTTAAGTGAAAAACGTAAAATTGGAGCTGCCCAACAGGACGGAGTTTAACGTTTTCATTTAAGTGAAAAACGTAAAATAAAGAGCTTCCCAAGACGAGGATGCGGTTTAATGCTGCCCTTAATGTTTTTCACGCAAAGCATTAGCCAAAAAGTGCGACCCATGTTAGCATGACTTCATGCTTAAAAAGTAATGTATTTTATTTATTTTTAGCAAATTTTGGCACCAAAGGAGAAAAAGCACAGCTTATTATTGGAAATTGCTAAAATAAGAAGCAATTGATAAAATTAGCATGTAGTTGCTTATATAAGAAGTGGATGTCATAAGTGAAGGGCAATTAATTCTTTTGTGTGGAGCATGCTGCCTTGGAGAAGTTTGGCGCCAAAGGGAGAAGTTAGCATTAAAAATATTTTTAATTGCCGAGAAGCATCCAGTTTTGGTGCCTAGGGTTGGAAAGACTTTCTTTTTATTATTTTGGCTATCTGCATGTTGATGTGAGTGCACAGGGGAATAAAATAATATTTTTAGCTTGCTTGGCATGCAAGCAAAGTCTGAAAATTGAGGGCAACATGCTTTATAATCAGGTTTTGGTGAATAAATTAGATATTCATGCCATGAGCTTCATGTATGTCTGAATTATTTGCAGGAATACTTCATTTGTGCCCATATTGGTGAAGAAAGCAAAAGTCAATGTCTGATACATTGAATATATCTTCAAAATCAGAGGAAGCAATTGCAACTTCTGCACAAAGAGATCCAGATTTCACAACTGCAAAAGCTTCAGGACAAAGGTGGAAAAGGGAAGTCTCAGACAAAAGCAGATTCAGACAGAATGAAGGGTGATGACAAGGGTAATCCAACAGAACCATGCATAGTGTCCAGGCATGCTGAAGTTAATGATACAGACATGGGGCACATGTCTATCATCGGATTAATGGACAGATCAAGGGCAAGAATGAAGTGTTGCATAACTGGAATAATTTCTTCTCCTCTTTCTTCTTCTTTCTCTTATTTTCTTGACAAAGTAATTGAGTGATCAATTAAATTGTAAAACTTAGGTAATTGGTTTAAAAGCCATTACTTCAAGTTACTAGAAAAAGTCAATTACTTGGGAATATGTGGCAGACATGCAGGGCATTGATTTAGTCTTCAGATGCATGTCATGCAAAGAGGAACTCCAGGGGAAGGTTGCAGTTGTTTCCTTTATAGCTTCCACATGTGTGAGTTCAATTATTGTTTCCTATTTGTAATTGCCCTCTATACACTATAAATAGAGGAAGAACTTACGGGTTAGAGGATCACAATTTGTTAATCAACATTCTTGAGTTCCAGACTTTGTAACCCTTGATGTCATTTCTGTGAAAGCTGAGGAATTGAATAGAGGTGGATTTCCGGAGAACTTTGTGTCCATGGTGCTTTGCTTCTTACTTTTGTGTGGATCTTTAGATAAACTTTGTGTTATCTGAGATTTAGATTAGAAGCTTTTCCTTTCCTTTACTTTTGAACATTGTGAGATCTACTTGTTTATTTAATCTGTGTATGAGACCAACTCTGAAAACTATTGGTTGAATTACATATCTTCCTTTCTTCTTTCCCAAATTCCATTATTTCCCCCTTCTGAAAATATTTCACAAACAATTGCTTACTTGCTGCAGAATTACTAAGTTATGGTTCATGAGCTTTGTAATTAAAGTAAAACCCCCTGCAAATAGTTATTAGGATTTATACTTACCAGATTGATAAACATCTTACACGGAGCCTCACCGTTAAATGAGGGAGATTTATCTCATGACTGCCTAGGTTTTTAGCTATGCAAAAAATCTAGCCAACAATAGGAAAACTCTCATGGGTGAAAAATGTGGTTGAAGACGCAAAATATTACAAAGTTTATCTCATCACACTTGTGTGCTAAACTTGATGAGAGAGCACACCAATGGAAAGGAGTTTGTGTGATCGGGGTCACACAATTTTTCACAAACTTCATTACATTGCGGCCTCATTAACATCCCTTAATTAGATGTTTGTGAGCATGCGATGGTTGAGTCTATCTATGCCAGGGAGAAGTGAAGGGGAAAGGGTCGTGAAGACCATTTTTGATGATATGTTTGCAAAACAAATGGAAGAAATCATGAAGGTAACCTAAACTTGAATATTTGTTTATTTATCATTTGTTTGTTATATATTTTTTATTAATTTTGATTTTAAATTTATATGTTATTTTGTTTTAGGTGTCAGATCCTTTGGTTTGAGTTCTACAAATGGTGGATGGGGAGAAAAACCCAATGGGTTATTTGTATGAGGCTATGGATGTGGCCAAGGAGGCCATAGCTAAATATTATGGGCACAATCAACGAAAATATGAACCCATTTGGTGCATAATCGATCGGAGATGGAACAAGACACTCCATTGACATATACATGCGGCATACTACCTAAACCCAAAGTTTTTCTTTTCCCCATCATTTAAGGCTGATGAGGAGGTTATGGATGGCATTAATACATGCATAGAGAGGATGGTACCTGACGAAGATATTAGAGATGCAATTGTTGACAAGCTACAAATTTACAAGATTGCTAGAGGGGAGGCTCTTTTCTTCGGCTCTGTGTGAAAAGAAGAAACACTTCTCAGCCAGGTAAAAACAAATTGAGTCATTTATATTTAGTCTCTTTACACGTAGAACTAGATACTAGAAGTTTAGATAAGATAAGATAAGATAAATATATTAATGTCCAACGAATGACCACAAAGTAGGTCAATGGGATTGCAGCCCAAACAATATACAAAGTGTGAGCGGGGACAACTCAAAACGAGTTCCCAAAAACAGAAGAAAGGAAAAGAGACGAAGCAGAAAGGAAACCCAAAGCCAATACTCCCACAGGCGGGAGCAATGGAGCAAGCGGGGAGAAAGACGGGAGAAACAAAGAAGGGAATGGAGGAAGGGGCAAACAAGGACTAGCGGTCTACTCGGGAATGGTAGCCACACCGCTCCTAACATTTGAGGTCGAAAAAAGAAGCTCTGATGGACTGACAATCTGAAAAGGGGGCGAAACCTCCTCACTTCTTTGAGATCTCGAGAGGCGAAACACGTCCCGTGGGGAGGAATGAAGTTGGGCTGTCCTCTGAAATGCGAGTGTGCATCCGATTCTATTGGTGGTGATCAGGTCGAAAAGGCTCGACGTTTAGTTCCTCCACACAATGGGTAGAACTAGAAATAAGGCTGTAATTTGTCTCGTGGGGATGACTCTCGGAGGGGGATATAGAGGGCAAGACACCGTTGGTCAATATATTTGAAGAAAACCGGGAGAGTTTGAATCCCTTTGAAGAGGCAATGAAATCGTCTTCTGATCTCATAGTATATGGGGCAGCGGAAGATGAAATGAGTCTCGGTCTCCACCTCTTGAAGGCTATAGAGCCTACAAAGTCTGTCATCCCGATCAATGTGGTGATCAGTCTCACACCAAAGTTTGTGGGAGCCGGCCCGAAACTAACCCAGAGGTATAAGGAGGGCATGCACCCAGTGACGAAAGGTGTACTGAGGGCAGATGATGAGTCCACCCTTGATCTCAAGAAAGTGCTTTGCATAAAAGGACATCTTAGGCGCAAACCCCTAGGAGGGTTCACCCAAGTAGTCTGAATGAAGCTCATGTAAATATCTTCCTGGATCAACCTGTTCAACACTTGCTGAGTGGGCAAAAGATAACGGGAGCATTCGAGAGAATCTTGGAAAGGGGGGAGACGATCAATCTGGATACCAATTAAATCCAATAAGGCAGAAGTCTCGGAAAACCAACAACGACCCACATCTGGGCAATACTCATAGAGGAACAATAAGCGAGATATAGATACCTGTCCCGCTCATCGGAGAGATCACCAAACCTCCTGATACGGTGAAGAAAGGTTGATATGTCAAATATAGTCTCCAAACGGAAAGGTTGGGCTCCGAACTCTGCCAAAATAATATGTTGGGGGTATCTTGCATTTGATGAAGCGGCGAAGGAGGAGAGTCTGAATCCTCTCGAAGCCCAATCTGTGTCTAAAAGGGAGGGCCCCCAGACAACAGACCCATAAAGAACAGTGGGGCGGATGAGGGAGTTCAAAAGAAACATCTTGGAGGAGATGTCCTGAAAGTGGTGCCGAAAGCACTGTCTCTCGAGAATGGCAAGAGACCCATACCCTTTATTCACCCTCGGCTGAAGAGCGTGCCTCATATTGAATCTAGGCCTTGAGAACTGGACTCCCAAGTAGGTGTATGTATTAGTGATTTCAACCGCTTGCCCCTTAAAGAAGAAATGGAGGTGTGATGTCTTCAACCCGTTGAAGACCATGACCTTGGTCTTACCTAGATTGACCGTCAAATGTCGAAGATCACAAAATAAAGCAAGTGCATCAAGCTATCTTTGAAGCCCCTCAGGAGAAGAGGCGAGTAAAACAATATCATCAACAAATAAGAGAATAGAAATCAAGACGTGGTGAAGAAGGCAACCATCCCCTTCCTGAATGTGATCCTGAAGAAAAGATTCCAGCTCATCAATGTAAATGCCAAAGAGGGTAGGAGACAGGGGGCATCCTGTTTAACCCCAATGGTGCTCCTGATGAAATCAGACAATCCGTGTGCGATGCGAAGACGACCAGGATGGACTCATAAAGGTGCATGATGGCGACAATAAGAATCTCAGAAATACCAATGTCTTGGAGTCGTTGTCGAGAGGAGGGCCATGCGAGGTATAGAGTTAAAAGCTTTTCGAAAGTTTACAAAACAACAATAAACTTTTGAAGAGCGGTGATGAGCCTCCTCAATAATAGCCCGAAGGGTGAAGATGTGGTTGATGGTGTGGTAACCAGGGCGAAAACCAACGACCTCAGCTCTCGAGCCGTTCGCTCTAAAATCTCGGACAACAACTTTGTGGAGAAGCGTAGCATAGAGTTTGGAGAAAGAATGGCCCACCATGATAGTCCCGTAGCTGTTCGGATCAGAAATGCACCCAACTTTGTGAATCGGGTGAATGATTTGATGAGACCAAGTAGGAGGGAAGCCCACACTAACCACTTGATTAAAAAGATCTGTCAAATAGTTACCGAAGACCTCAAAACCTTGCTTGAAGAACGCGGTCTGGAAACCTTCCACATCAGTTGCCTTGCTACAGTTCAAAGTTCTTATTGCCTCTTTGATATTACGGTGAGTGAAGGGATTACCAGGCGGCGGGATGCCAATCTGGGTAGGCTGTTGCCTCGGAACATCGTAAAGGGTAGAGGTGTGGGAAAAAATGGAGACAGGATCGATCGCTGTGGAGTAGGGGGAGTGGCGAGGAAAGACAGTGATGCGCGGAAGGACCGAGAGTTAGTCCTAAGGGAGGTGGAAAGCATATATCTGTGGTGGGAAATGAAGGATCGCTTCTTACGGTGGAGAAGGCACCGGTAGGCAACCTTAAGAGTGGGGAAGGAGGGGAGGGCATGGGTAAAAGCCTGGCGAAGGCGACGGTGAAGGGATTTGCACTCTACATCATACCATTGGTTCATGGGGCAAGATTTAGTAGTACTAGTGGCCGAGGGATGGGTGGTGGAGCTGGGAAAGGATCTCAGGCAGCCTCCCACATGGCAGAGGAAAGGCATGTGTACTTGGCCTCCGCACTAGGCAGGTTAGAGAAGTGGGGCTTAGAGGGGAGAAGGTCGCGGATGTGGGATGAGTAAGATCCGTAATCCCCTTTATCAAACTGAAAGGAGATGCGAGGGGGGTAGTGGGGGGGGGAGGAGGGGTGGTGGTGGTAGGAGGACTGACGACCAGAGAGAAAGATAGGACTGCATGGTCGGCAAGGGGAATGGGGGAAACAAAGGAGCAGAAGAGGGGTGAGATATCCGGGCTGGCAAGGACATAGTCCACCACACTAGTGCCCCCGCCATGGGGATGACATGTGAAGAAACGTGAATTCGGGAAGTGCTCGATCCCATTAAAGATCACCATCCCCTGTGACTCCCCGAGCTGGAGGAGGAACCATCCATAAGTTGTGAAAGGGCCATCTGTATCCTCAGAAATCCTATGTAGACCAACTGACACAGGGTCAATCCTCTGTGTGCAAAACGTATCCTCTGATCTGTCATGGAGAGGGACCTGTAAGTGTTTGGTACGGGCATTAAAATCACCTAAAATGATAACCTCCCCTGCGATAGAGTACTAGCTAATATTGTCGTATAAGTCAAATAAACGATCACCATCTGGGCCATTGTGGATGGCATAAGGGGAAGCACCGAAGAAGGAAAGTAACAATAGAATTCTTTTATTTATTCAAGCCTAGTTAACTTACAATTTTATAAATGTTTTATTTGTAGATTTGTGGTGGGAAGATTATGGTTCAAAAACACCAAATCTTTAAAAGCTAGCCATCCACATTTTGTGTCAGCGATGCAGTGCTTCTGGATGTAAACGTAATTGAAGCATGTTCGAAGTTGTTCACACAAAGAAGTGCAACAAGTTGACAACACGCCTCAATGACCTTTTCTTCGTGCGATATAATCTTTGTCTTCATGTGAGACAAGTTGAGTGGGCACAAAGTTATGATGCAATTGACTTGGCTGACATTGATCCATATGATGACTGGATTGCTGATGATGCGGAGCCTATGTTTACTACGGAGGAGATAACTGACTTTGGAAAGGGAGGCGAAGAAGCAATACTATTAGGGACATTAGAAGTTGGTGATGATCCAAATTATATGTTTGTAGAAGACAATGTTGGTGTTGCCGAGGAGGAATATTTACCTTCCACTTCCAGTAGAGGCACCTGAAGTGCAACATACTTATTTTAGGCGTGCTTGATGAAATGGAATATTATTGAATCTTGATATTTGATAGTGATACTTCAAAAGTCAAGTGTGACATGACTCTATGAGTATTGTTGTTTGCAAATTTTCTAATCTTTTTGGTCAAAACTTAATAGAAAATATGCATATGGGCCTTTGGCATTCTATAGAGTCTTATCCTGGTTGAAAGCACAAACTCCACAGTTGGCCTCGTTGCAAGGCTTGAGGCCCTTTTGGGTGCATTAGGTTTTTCGATTGGGATAGGAGGTCTCACATCTATCATTTTGTGCCCTTGATTTCTCACGGTAGTGCCTAATGCTCATAATAGGCCTATAGCTCCTTAATTGATGTCCCAGGAACATGGAGAATGTTGCGGGAAGTAGGATTCATTGTTCCTATCATATATTATCATAGTTGACTTTGGGATATACCTTTATACTTCACTAGTTGGCTAAGTGAACTTACTCTTACGGATTCTTTCTTTCCTTTATGTCGAAACCTTTAGTCATATCCTTTGATTAGATTGTCTCATCTCTGCTAAGGATCTTATATCGCCCTTGTGGCGCCTTACATTTTCCCTCTCTTCATGTCCACTCCCTTTACTCCCTTGATGGATATTTCGGTGGTCGACCATGAGTTTCTATCCTTTCTATTCTCTCATAGTCATGAAATTTCCTATTTGTGAGTACGATTGTAAGAGCTTCGGATGTTCCTCGCAAATATTTACACATTTGTTTGTTGCATCCTTGCACATCCTAGTCGTGAAAATAGGTGGTAGTGTCTTATGCTTTGAGAAAATCCGGTGAGCATTGATTGTGATCTATTTCTTTTCTTTAGATGCTTTCTTTCTAGCATATCTTATGTTTTCTTTGCCCATGTCTTAGATTTCATTTGATATTTACTACACTTACTTTGCACATCTTTTATTTATTTTTATTATCTTCTCGAGATTTTATTACGTGTTTTACAATCCTTATTTCACATTTTTTTGATTCCTTTTAGTTCTTTCTCAAGTATTATTAAGCTTCTTATAATCCTTTAGTGTGTCTTTTCCGATTTCTTTGATTACTTTTTAGATTTCATGAGATAACATCCTACCTAACACATTATTATCACATCTCATGATTTTTAGAGTTTCCTATCTTTTTCATTGGATGCCCACTTTTAGCATTTATTTTATTTTTACCTTTTTCACTTTTTATAAGCCGAGAGTGTCATCACATTTGCGCACACAACAATGAAAGCCATAGGTAAAACATAAGTAAATCTAATCACATTAAGTTTCATAAGACATACACAAGACAAAATATTGCCCTATATATATTGGTGTTTCAAAAATGGTACATAATACAATCCATTGTCTCTCACAACCCTTCTTTGCCACTTGGAGGAGGTGCTTTATGCTTTGTGCAGATGAGGGTCGACAAGCTGCTTAAACAAAGCAAGCCTAGGAGGTTGCCCCTAAATTTGGCACTTGAAGCTTCACCCCTCTACCCAATAAACCCTAAACTCTAGCCTATTGATGGTATCTTATGTTGTAAAAGCATCAACTAATCGCTTGGCTTGCTCCATTGTTAGTGCCACTTGAATTTTCCCTAGCATGCGTAGAAGGGTACTCATATCCCGTGCTTTTTGTGGCAACTATTAGCCATTCCAACTCTCGAGATGCCTCTCTAGCCAATCGAAAAACACCCACGTACTGTCATGTTGAGGGTGCCACTATACATGGCATCATTGTTGGGTTTGTCCTCTGGAGTGTTGGATCCAAAATCTCATGGTTCACTCCTCTCACTTGCCATGGGTTCCTTAAAGCCGCTCTTATTGCGAATTTCATCAAAAGGAAGCTACATCCCATAACCCTTTTGTGGCTTTGTATAATATTGTTTTGTAAATTGTTAGGATAGGATTAGAATAGGTTTGCTTTTTGTATAACAAGTGTTTTGTGTGCACTATATTTTTCACGTGGGAATTGTATGTGTTTCAACTTTGTACATAAATTTTGTTAGTCACTTTCTTGGGTTTATGCTGGCAGAGTTTAGAAAAAGAAGATGTGGAAGTTTAAGGGGTTTCCGAGCTCCAATTTTTAGAATTTTCTGGTGCTTCATGCAAACTCCATGCCCAATAAATGCAAAGGCTACTAGTCTTTTCATTTAGTAGGCAAATGATCCCCGTGAGTTGCTAGAAATGTTGCCAAAAGGAGCTTCCTGCTCTATTTTGTGCAATTGAACTACATTTCCCCTGTTTTCTCATAGTTTCAAGAACTTTCATGTCTTCTTTCGGGTGTTTGCAATTTACAGACCTTTTATCATCTTGTAGGAAGAGTTTTGAAGGGGTTTGAGCATAGAACAATGTTTAGCCCAAATGGGAGACATGTGGCCTCAAGCTCGCGTGGAAATCGATTAAGGCGAGAAGTGGAGATTGCGCCACTTGGCACAATTTTGGACTAGTTGGGCATCCGAGAAAGTCAAAGTGGAGCGGCGTTCGGCCGAATATGCGAGCTCATGAATGAGTGTCACGTGTGATGAATTTGTGGTCCCAAAATAGGCAGAGTTGGCATAGTGCAGAGCTTGAATTGGCGACACGGGGCCTCGAGATTGGGCGAAAATAAGTCAAAATGACTGCCAATGAGGAAGAGACAAGTGGCAAGGGAACTAGTAGGGAAAATTTGACGTCCTTGTGGTTGTCATCTGTTCACCCTGATTAGGGCAATAATTCAAGTGGCCATAGCTTTTGCTCCAGGCACCAAATCAAGCAAAATTGCATCTGTTGGAAAGCTCTTCAGAGAACTTTCTAATGGGATATGTTTTGGATCCCGAGCCACCTTATTTTAAGAACATTTTGCATTTAACCTCTAGTTGTTTTCTCCTTTATTACAGAGTCAAAGGAGGTTTCAGATGTCAATGGAGGCCATTTCTTGAGCCCAACACCTTGTTTCAGCACACAGACCTATTCTTCGTCAGTGCACCTCCCGTTTTCAAAAGATTTGAGGTTTGACCTTCTTCTACGAGAGGATTTTTATAGTTAGGAGTTAGATTTGGGTAATTAATTGCTTGAAAACACATTTTGGGCGGGCTTTTTAGCCTCCAAGTTTCAATTGTTTCCTCTCTTCTCTCTCCCCCTCTTCTCTGTTGCTATAAATGTAAGGATGTTCATTGTAAGTGGGTTGGTTCCTCTCTCGTAGATGCACCGTTACTTTTCCCTTTTGAGCAACTAACATTCCTTTGTGTTAGAAACTCTATATTCTAATCTCTGTAATGCGTTCAATGCCTCTCACCTCTGTAACAAATTGTGCATACTTCTAAGCTTAATATAAGGTTAATTGTGGCTTATATCTGCGCTTTAACATTGTGTTTTGTCTCGTCTTTTATTGTTCGGATGACCCCTTTGGGTCCCCCTGCTGGCACCTCTTGCATTGTATTGTACAGTCCCATTGACCTACTTTTGTGGTCATTTGTCGGACATAATATAATTATCTTATCTTATGTATGGATTATACTTGCAAGATTTTGTGCATTTTGTCAATACGAACAGGGGAAGAGTGACCCCTTTCTATTCTAGGGCAATCAGCGCCCTTTTACTTTCATGTTTTCTCCTTTTCTCCTTTACCCTCCAATTGTTAGCTCAGGTAGGAATAGTGGTTAGAATTAAATTAGTTTAGGATTAGAGCCAATTGTCTCTAGAGGTTTGCCTCGAAGGAGCTAGTGTCCCACACCTTTGGAGGTACTCCCAAGCTGCACGTATACTGGATAGATAGTTTTCTTGGACAACATATACATCTGCAACATTAGATAGCAGACAAATAGTAGTAAATTAGAAAACCATACCTCTTTCTCAAGAGTATAACATCTACAAAGTGCACAAATTAATATAATTTTTTGTTCTAGTTATAGTACTTTCTCCTGCGCACATAAAACAAAAAGAGAACTAATTATAGTTCCGCGCAGCTAGGTTAGAGAAGGGAAGAAATACGTACAGTGCTTGCATAACGGTATGTGCAAATCTCTATTATCTTTGTGCATGGCGAATTTCACCTTCCATGCCCCAAGGGCATGTGTGGGGCATTTGTGTGATGTGAATTCACACACGGGTAGCGCATTTATACTTAGTAAAAACCTTCTAACACTTACTTTTGCACAATCCTTAGTTTCTGCGAGTGCGTATGCATTATCTGCACAATCATAAAAATTTTGTAAACTAAATGACATATATTGGTTGCCAAAATGGGCTATGGATCCTATCAAATATTTTTCGATCTGGAAGGATTGAATTGTGCAGGGGTTTACGCTTTCGCATGTGGTGGGGCAGGTTTACTTATCTTCAAATGGTATTGAGCAGTCTCTTGGCGAGTATGAGTGTCGCAAAATATACAGGGTCGCAGGATGCTAAGTATGGTTGCACAATGAAATTGCGCCAAGCTTGTTTGAATGTGAGGAGACTGCAAAATGCTTCAGGATGAACGTGAATATTGCTAAGGTGGACAAGGGATCGAGGAACATTGGGTGATGGTGCACACAAAGGAACTTTTGCATGAGGTTAGGTTATGTGGACGTGCACTGTTTGCAAAATGAATTCCTACGCGGGGCCAAGGGGTATATTTGCCAAAGATAAGTGAAGTGAAAGGGAGCACAAGCAAATATGATTGAGGTATGCTGAGATGCTTAAGATCAACGATTTTTGTGAGGAATGGAGCAAAGTTTGATAAAAATCCTTAATACCTTAAGAAAAGAACAAGGGATTCCTTGCTTTCACTTTGAAATCAGGGGGTTTGTGGACACAACAATAGGGTTGAAAGGAATGCATGTCAAATTTTATGAAGTTATAAAACTATTTTCAATGTATAACAATTGTAATTCTGTATTGGTGGTATTATAGTCAAGGAATCAGTTAAAAAATGCTTATTAGCACTCTTGGTGCTTCTGTATCTCTGCATATTTTTCACATTGAGAAGACCAAGCCCATTTACATTGAACAATTTACGATTTTAGGAGTTTCCAAAAACATCCTCAATGCTTTTAGACTTAACCAATTATATGTTTCTTCAACCTTATCTATACTATACAATCCAAGCTAGTAGCAATCAAGTTTGCAGAGTTTGTTGGAGAAGATATAACACTGTGGGGCTTGCAACCTTAAAACGACTTTTGCCTCCTAGAAAGAGTGGCTTCCTTACAGAATGGTTCCTGACTATTTTTGTTCACATTTTTCCACAACCACAATTTTTGAAAGTGTAGTCAAGCTCCAAACTTTGTAGTAGTTGGAAACTGTGTATTGGCATATCAATCTAGGATGAAAAATAACTCTTTTTCTAGCTGAGCACAATCAGACAACATGCATTGTAAGCCTTTCAAATGACCACCTATTTCCTGATAGAATCTTTAATTATAGTGTTGTTGTTGTGTTAGGCTTTTTTGGTCAAGATTTAGCATTTGGATAAGTACAAATGTCATATTTATACTCCTTCAATTTCTCATGTTGCACATGTTTTTATATACAATGGTTGGGACCTGACCTCACATATGAGAGATGTTTTTTTGTCTCATGTTGCACATGTTTTTATATACAATGGTTGGGACCTGACCTCACGAGTCACATATGAGAGATGTTTTTTTGTTGCATCGGTTCACTCTAGTATGTTGTCCCAAAATTTTTGCACACTAAAATTTGGAAATTCTCGAAACTTTTTGTTTTAAATGTCTTGCCAGTTCATCTCTCTGCACCATTCCAAAGTGTCATGTGTTTGTCGTGGTCTCCATAACCTGGTTGTCGATCATTGTAACATTGCACTGTCGTGAGTCCGCCTTTGCTGCTACTTGTTGCGCTTAGACATTCCTCCGATTTCGCAAAATGCTTTGTAACGCTTCATTAGTGATAATAATTTACTTATTTAAATTTAATTAATTAGTAATGTTGATTTAATTCAAGTTATTAATTAATTAATGTTAAGTAATTAAATTAATGTCATTAATTTAATTAAACTAATTTTTTTATTAATTAACGTTTTAATTTATTTTTAGAGTAAATTGGTGTTACTGTTATTAATTAAATTCCAAATTTAATTATTAAATTAATGATATCAATTTTATAAATATGTTAATTAATTATCAAACTGGCACTTGAATGGATGGTAAAGTGGGGATCTTACTCCCACTTCTCCATTTGGAGCATCCAGAAATCAAGTACAAATTAAATCACTTCTCGCTAAAACATACCGTTGAGATTTTTCTTTGGGAAGTTTGTGGGAAAGTTTGCCAAATGTATAATTTGGCATTTGGCCAAATACAACCCGCTTCCCCACTTTTCCCTCTTTTCTCTCTCCCACTCGCACAATTAAATTTTTCACTTCCTGCAAATGAAGGTAACTGTTTTGAGAGGAAATAATTAAACAATTTCTTTTCTCATTTCTTCTTTCATTTCTCTTGCATGTTGAAGAAGCTCGTGTTCACAGAAAGAAAGAAGCGGAAGAAGATTTTATTGCACTATCCAATCAAGTTGTGAACAACCGAGCAACGGATAGCGAAGAAGTTGATAACAACACATAGTCACAGAGCATCCAACGTGGAGGATAAATGTATCAACTGGTAAATGAATAAAGATTTAGATCTTGTAACTTGTTTCCAGCCACATGAAGATCTGGGCGCCTGCAACAAAAAAGAGAAGTTAGAAAAGTGAGAATACCAAGAAACAAAAGCCAGCCCGCACAACAGAAGCAATAACACAAGCATGTGGAGAAAATATAAACACTGCATGTAAGTTTTGCAGACACCACGTGGCCAAAATAAATAATGGATCACTCAACTCAAGTCAAGACAGTTTGTTCTCAAGCCCGCATGGAGAAAGATAAGCCGAGAGAGAAACTGTTATATGACAAATAGATTGCATGCATAAAAGAACACCTGAAAGCTCATGTTTTAAATCCCATACAACAATAAAAGTTTGGGGAAGGGGTTAGTTCTTCCAAGAACGCATGTTTTAAAATGATGGATCCCCTGCTTGATGCGCTGGACAAGAATAGAGACAAATATCATGAATATAGAAAAAAAGATAAGTGATGTTTTGGAGAAATACAAATATGAGCAGATGGTGATAAAAATAATATGAGTACGATATGAATGTGTTGGAATTCTTTCTACAGATCAGATATCATGCCTTTGTTCCCATATATTGCACCATTTTCTACAATCGTTCCTGATTGTTATCACATTGGGAGACCATTTATATAGGATTATGTCAGTTATCTGCCATATGCTGGTCACATGGTCGTCTACAATTTGTGAAGAAATACAAGGAGTAATAAAATTGTATTAAAGAAAATTTTTGCGCATATGCTTATAGAGAGAAAATTTGCGCCAAATCCTTCATACCTGGGCCAAACAGGAGAAAATGAATCTGCAAGAAGGCAAGAAAAGTCAGAAAATGAATTAAAATCAAGGGACTTTGGGATACCCAAAGCGCATGTAATTAGATGTCACAGCCAGTGCATTAGAAAGAATTCCAGTGCTAAAAGCAAGAAGGGTAGACCTACGTCCAAACAAATCTAAAAAATAAATAAACAAAGAAGCAAGAACAGACCTGCATAGAGGAGCCCAGACTTGCAAAAAGACTATGTACCAACACGTTGACGGTCGCTAGAGGAAAACACAGCCCATGTGGAAGAAGTGAAACAACCGTAGCATGCATGATGAAGTGGAATTTGCATGTAAAACAAATATAGTATTTTAATTGCAGGTTGAAGAAGATGCGCACATGACTAATGCAATTATGTTTGGATAAGATGGTGAAGTCGGACAGAGTCACAAGCTAAGAAGATAAAAAGGAAACTTAGCGGGGTGAAAAGGAAGACGGGATAGAGTTAAAGATGCTCCAGCTCTGAAGAAGGCAGACATAGGAATAGCTGTGGCCGATGCAACAGATGCTGCAAGGAGTGCTTCTGATATCGTTCTCATAGAGCCTGGCCTTAGTGTTATCATCAGTGTTGTTCTAACAAGTCGAGCTATATTTCAAAGAATGAAAAACTATACTATATATGCAATCTCCATCACCATTCATATTGTGTTTGGTTTCATGCTAATTGCTCTCATATGGAGATTCGATTTTAGTCCTCTCATGGTTTTGGTCATTGCTGTTCTGAATGATGGTACAATTATGACCATTTCTAAGGATCAGGTCAAACCATCCCAAATGCCTGATAGCTGGAAATTGAAGGAGATATTTGCAACTGGAACTGTTCTAGGAACATATCTAGCAATTACAACAGTTATATTTTTCAAAATCGTTGAAGATACAGACTGGTTTCCCGAACCATTTCAATGTCGAGCCCATCAAGGACGACCCTTATAAAATTATGGCTGCCCTATATTTGCAAGTGAGCATTATTAGCCAGGCTCTGATTTTCGTTACAAGGTCTCGCAGCTGGTCATTTTTAGAGAGACCTGGCTTTATGCTTATGTGTGCTTTCCTCATAGCTCAACTGATTGCCACCGTGATTGCAACCTGTGCTACTGAAAGTTGGATAGAGTTGGCAGAGATTAATGGGATATCATGGGGTTGGGCAGGAGTTATTTGGTTGTATAGCATTGTAATTTACCTACCCTTGGACGTGATCAAGTTTGCAGTTCACTACATTCTCAGTGGAAAATCTTGGAATACCATGATTGATAACAAGGTGGCATTTTCCACATCGAAAGACTATGGCAGAGGATATTTTTAAGGAAGCAGAACACTATGGGGTGCTATAATGGTAATTCACGAGGCAGATGATGGCCAAATATATCATGCTTGGGAAGCAGTGAATTCGCATGTAGTGCAGACTCCTTTAGAGGTGTTCAAAGGCTTAGAACTTGAAGGATTTTCTATAGAGTATGCTTGAGTACCCATCACGGATGGAAAATCTCCAAAGAGTTCTGATTTTGATGCCTTAGCTATGAAGATTTCCTTAGCTTCAAAGAACATTGCATTTGTCTTCAATTGTCATATGGGTCTTCTGCCTTGTTAAGATCAGACTTGATTATGGGAAACCACTTAGACTACCTTCTGCACACACAACTCCCTCAGAAACAGACAGTGGTTTTACCAATTGTGTAGAATGCAGGGAGGCATTAGATGTTGTTATTGGTTGCTGCACAACACTTCAAAATATATGACGAGTTGTTCTTCATTATAGAAGGATGTTCAATCAAGCAAAACATAACAGGAAGGTCAAATATCTTGAAGAGGATATTACTCATTGACAAGCCAACATGGTGCAACAAAATATGGCGATATGGCAAATCATGAATTCACCAAGGCAAATGCACAATGGATGCAGATAAAGTAACTGGCCTATGTAGTGAAAACTACAACAGAAGGATTGAAGATTTATTCAAGCTACAGACCTTAATGATCTCAGGTGACTGCAAACTAAATAGCATCTGTTGTGCAACTGAAGCAAGTAACCAAGCTGCGGATCTAGGTCCTTCATGGAGTGAGAGATCATGAAACACATCACAAATCCAACATGGTCAATGAGTTCATTTCTCGTACAATTGAGATAGGTGGACTCTTGGCCCAATGGATATGACACTGATCAAAGGTGTCATGCTGCTGATCTAGGTGTCATTTTGGTGTCTAGGTGTATGTCCATGTCATTCCAGTGGGGTCCACATGTACCCACTTTATTATTGTAATAAATACTTTTAATTAGGTCACTTATGTGATAAAATTATGTTATTTTAATAAAGTCACTTTACTTTATTAAAATAAAGTTATTAAATTATAATGTGACCTAATTATGCCCTAAAGTGATGTCATGTAAACCCTAACTACCTTATAACCAACTTTTGGGTTATAAAAGGAAGTTAGAGCTCATTTGTAAAGGGTCTTGGAGGTTGGAGGAACTTTGTGTCCTATGGTCTCAAGGCAGGGAAGTTTATAAAACTGTGTTTAGATACTTTCCATGGAGATTGATCATTGTGAAGACTTTGTTGAAGAGATAATAAGGAAACTTTGTGTTCCTTTTTAAGAAGAAATACAAGGATGCTTGTAGAACTTTGTGTCTTGAGATTCTTGGTGATTATGTTTGTTCTTATGTCAAATGTAATCTTTTATTTCTTTCCTTTTCATGCAAAGTATTAACATTCAATCTCTTTACTTTTATGGTGTACTTTCTAGCATGTAGGAATGAGATCTGCGTTTTCTTGTTCTTGCATGCTCCCTCTCTCCATTCTTTTCCACTATCTTTTCCTCTCTTTTCCCTCTCTTACTTTCCAACTTTGTAAGTATGGTGATCTTGCACAACCAAGAAGGAACTGTGTGTCCTTGATTGATAAATTTGTAGAATTGTGTGTCCCTAGTTTGTCGGTCTTGCTGAATGCTTACATTGTTGCATTCTTCTCTGCTATCTCTCACTCACTTTCCTTTCTTTCTCCTTTTGGGTGCTTTCTGGGTTAAAAGTATCCAAAACCCCACAAACCCATCATACGAGGGAGCTGCCCCTCTCAAACGCAGAGGTTAGATCACCTGTCAATAGGTGATCTCTCCAATGTTGCAAGTTTTATGTCGGATAATGCAGGCGAAGCCGTGAGGAGACCGAGTAAACCAAAGCAACATAAATCTTACCAACACGGTACCAGCCATTTTTACATACTCGGCAGTACTCGCCCAAATAATCCCACGACGAGTTTTTGCCATTAAAACTTGTTTGGTATTCCTAAGTTTGGGCTAGTTTTTGAGAGTACTCATGATAAGTGGCAATACTCGCCAATACTTGTTGTGAGTATTCAACAATACTCATTTATTCTTGTATTTTCATAAAATTTATGTTTTCTTAAGAAATTTAATTATTTTTTAAGTTGCCGCGTATTTTTCGAGTCAATTATTTTTGGTTTGTCGAGTATTTTCCTATTTCGAGTATGTGAACTATGGTACCAACAATAGGGCCTTTCTTGATCATCTAACGCCACTTGCTAGCTACGAGCCAATCTCTAGCGTTATTGGTCTCACTCCTTGAGGTTCCCTCGTGGCCAGTTGAGCGTATTCTCCCACGAGTTGCGGGTTGAAATTGATCATCATATTCCACCCAGGGACCAGATTTGTCGTCTTCCCCACTCTAGGAGGTGGAGATTTATGAGCACTTCGTTTTCATATGCCATATTTATTATGAGATCCGAAGAAGATACCATTGTCTTTATAGATATTCAAGAAACTCTCTATCCATTTATCCATTTTCTTTGATACCCAAATCAATTGTTCTGACCCTTATTTTGAGAGAGTTCATCAACCTTCGACACATCATGCAGGGAACACCTAGAGCCCCTAGGCTGACCATTTCATTATGTTATCCCCTTACAAAGCTTAGTGGCACTAAGCACCCTTTGAATACTTATGCATCACACATTGAGGGGGTAGATCAGTGAGGCACTAGTCATCTCTGCACAAAACTACTCCTAAGGTACGCTAACACACTAGCTCTTGGCGACGGGGATCCGCTCTTGCTCAATAACATAGATTTGCTCCTCAATGTCGTGCATATGCTCCTTTGTCACTAACTCCCGGTCTACATAAGAAAGCGCACATCATAAGTTTCTTTGGTATCACGGGAGCTCCATTGACGATGGATGTTAGGGGAATTCTAGGGAGTGCTTTGCTTCCTCCTTGGATTACCTAAGTTGGCCCCAACACACTAGCTCTTGGCGACGGGGATCCGCTCTTGCTCAATAACATAGATTTGCTCCTCGGTGTCATGTATATGCTCCTTTGTCACTAGTTCCCGGTCTCTGAAAAGAAAGCACATCACTAGTTTCTTTGGTATCATAGGGGCTTCATTGACGATGGATGTTAGGGGAATTCTAGGGAGTGCGTTGCTTCCTCCTTGGATTACCTAACTTGGCCCCACCATCCCTAAACGTTCCTCGATGAGCATTACCGAGATCATGTATTGGCCCTTCCATAGTGATAGATGATGACACATGATACATTTATCTCGAGCACGGTTGGAGATGTTTGATGAGACTACCATCATATATTTTCGACTTTCAACTTTCATCAACCCATATTATTTGGGGTTCTTATTCCCCCATATGGTTATTTTTGTTACACTAACCACATGGGTTGGGGGATTTACTACATTGAGTTTACCCCACATTTACTTTTAGTACTTTTGTTCATCTTTTTCTAGTTATTCGTCGTTTTTAGGGTCCGTTTACCCTAGCACTTTCTGCTGCTTTTGGGTGTATTCTCAAGTCCCATTGACCTACTTTTGGTCATTTGTGGATGCTAATATCATTTTCTTTTTCTTTCTTTCTTATACCATGCAAAAGTTTGGATACCGACATCATATTTAAATGCTGATAAATGATCTAGCTTGTGCTTTATTGGACCGCACATCATGACATCACATTTATATGTTTAAGTTTTTGCCGTACAAGTGGCTAGGCCTATTCCAAGGTATTATTATAAACCATAAATAGTGATTGCTTTTGGAAACTCTTCATAATCATGGTAAATCTACTTCAAGCAAGGGAGGAGTTGTGCCTATAAGCAAAATCCTACATTTCTTACCTTTTGTGACAAGGGTTTCAAGGAACTAGGGATACACAACTTGTGCCTTAAGTTATATCGTAAAGGGGCGGAGTTATCTTAAAGTCATATTTCCATATATGGAACGAGTGATGACTAAAACAAGTGTCGCCTTGACCTTGGGAGGAAGTAATTAGTAGGAGGTCGTGCTTGCCATACATCTTTGCCTAAATGTGCGGGGGACTGCCTGCCATATAGGCAATATAGGATTTAATCACCACTGCCATAACGCTTGACTGGATATATATCCATGGTAACTCAGCACAAGGCTGCTTGTCTGGACGCGTTCTGGATGGGGAGGAGGAATTAAAACACCTCGTTCATTTTGATTTTCCAATGGTTATTTGTTTTTTCTTATTTATTATGACACTTCGTAATTACAACTCCTGTTAAATTTTGAACTTACTATAAAACTTCTTGAAATAACTACTACTTGTTTTTCTAATTTCCATGCACATGCTATGAATTTGTGATCTGAGGTCTGAGATTTTATTGTTGTTTAATTGTGCAGTTAGAATCAGCAAATAAATTTGCACTGCTCAATGCAGAGAATATGCAGCGACTGGTGGCAACTCTTCATAATCAGTCACTTACCAAGAATGCCGTGCTTCAGGTACTCTGTGGTTTTTTGCGAAACTCGATTTAGTCTAATACATTTTTTTTGAAACTTATTTAAATGACTTGACCTACATAGAAATATGATGCCATTTAGTCGCTTGAGCATAATTCACGAACTTCTACTTCTTTCCTTCCATGTCTGTCTATTAGTATAATCAAAATTCTTTACTAAATATATTAAATAATGATTGTGTTGAAAGGATTAATTGTCACAAGATATGATTTATGACTCCTGAATGTACTAGGCATTTTTGTCAGAGTTCTAATGTATTTTTTAATATCTTATTCTGTGATAGTTATGAAGTTTCAGCTGGATTACTAATCAACTTCCTTCCATTCTCAATGCAGATGCTGGGCCTTTTGGAGGTCATTTATGTGTCTGTGAACTCAGATTACTTTGAAAATGAACACGAAAAGACATGGTTAAAGGTCAGTAGGGATATGCTTTCGCATATATGCCTAAAATTTTAATTTTTATGATTAATAAAACTAAGATAATGAAAGTTTTCCATTGCGAGCAGGCAGTTGATGCTTCTATTATAGCCGCAGCTAAAATAATCTGTGTGATTTTCAGATGTCCTAGCACAGTCATTTTTAAAAGGTATATTTATAAATCTTTTCTGTTGATGTGTTATTTAGAATAATTGATTGTCCAACAACTTTTTCCCTTACAAAATTATGGTCTTTACTCTTTTATTGGGCTTCAAATTGACTTACGTGTTTGTCTTGTGACCTGTAGGAATTCTATGTTGCTGAAGTCTTTGCTAACAAGACAACACCAGAAATTCGCCAGAATTTGCAAGTCTGTACCGACTTCTTATATGGATTTGCTCTTGACTTATTGATGGCATGCTCACTAAGTTTCACCTTAAACCTTGATTTTATACACCCACAGTCCTGTTTTGTTGTAGTGAGATCATAATAACCATTCATGAAGTCAAGAATCTTTATTTATAAACATGCAATATGACCATCCTTCTATGTAAGATGAGATTTACCCATAACTGGTTCTTAGGAATTTGAACAAAGAATTTAAACATTTGGTTGATGTTTCCAACCAAGTAGCATCAACTTCAATCCCCTTCCTTGTTGACTTTACCTGCATCCACCTTCATTAACAATATGAGTAACATATGGTTCTTGTTCTACTTACAACAATGCTCATGCATCTCTCAACCTTTCTTGTATGACCATGCTCTATTCCTCTAACAGTGTTATAAAGGAGATTGAATTGTTAACATTCACTATCACTTTTTTTCAGACTACCTCTAGCCATAAATTCTTCCTTGAAAATTTACTCTCCTCCACTAACTCTTGACTGTATTAGGACAGTGTTATTGACTGTTCAAAGACTGTGTACAAGAATTTCCATTCATACAAAGCTACATTCCTCATTAAGCCTTATGTCAAGATGACTCTCTATACACCAACACATGCATTTGTATTGAAAGCTATACCCAATCATATTCACACCATCTATGGTTCTTGACTGTTAAGTACTGTGTGATTGACTGTGTTCCTCCTGATAGCAAGATGATTCTTCTTACTTTCACACAAGTGTATTTGTATTCAAACTAATGTTCACAACCATGCATGATAGAGGTTTAATTACACCTTCTTTTAATCATACTCCTACAAATCCACTCCTTTCAGATGCTGACAAAAAGAGGATAAAATGACCATAGAAGCAGCCACTGACTGGTTCTATAAAAACAATGCACTATTTCTTATTTGGAAGGATTCTCTACGAAAAATGATACTGTTTCAATCGTATAGAGGTTTCCCATTGTATTTCTCATGGTTCATGCTCTTCAAAGATTGATCCTTGTGTTTGAATATTAAAACCTTCTATTATATATAAATCAGACAATTACTCATCTTGTCTAAGCTAGGTATTAGCTGGTATACTCATATGAGAAACATCATAGACTAGAAGTGTCTAATTGATCTGTGTACCTAATGGTAGCTCCAATTTTGCTAGATTGTTCTATCATGGAACAAGTAATGAATTAGGCTACACTCATATGAGAAACATTATAGATTATAAGTGTCTAATTTATCTGTATGCCTAATGGTAGCTCCAATTTTGCTAAATTGTTCTATCATGAAACAAGTAATGAACTAGGCATATACTATGGCATGGTTGATGGATGCAGGGTCTACAAGGGCTTGAGGGCTTTGAGATTTTTATTCATTGATACATCCTTTGCATTCTTACTTGTAGTGGAAAGGGGAGGAATAAGAATAAACTTGGTAGATGCTCTTAGGGTTTAGGAGTCAGGGATTTCATTGCAAATCAGAATGAAAGCACGAGGGTCTTCCAATGCTTGTAATGAATGTCATATTATGTCATGGACATTAGGCCTAGCCATCTCCTACTCAGCTACTTCTGTTATGTTCTAACCTGTAATTAATGCTTTAGTACAAACTTGTTGAATTCCTATGGCTATTATCTATATGTAGCATGTTCTAGATTGTCATTTTCATTTGGTATTGGGTTGTAGGCTATAACCATAGTTACCAGGTTCGGAAATCCGGATCTGTTTGTGAGGAAAAAATCTGAAAATCCGGAACTCTTGAAAAAGTTCGGAAAAATTCGATGCGGAATATATACATATTATATATGAGCATAATTTATAAATATGAAAAAATTGACAAATACAGAAAAATATTAATAATATAATATAAAATGTTAATATATTTATTATTAAATAATATTAAAGGGTGTTGGGTGTCTTTTTATTGCAAAAAAATAAATAAAAAATATATTTTGGGGAAAAAAGCAGGGCCGACCTAGACCAAATTTATCTGGGCCGCTTGAAAAATCTGGATCCGGCTAGATTTTGTGCAGATCTGGCTGGATTTGGTAACTATGACTTTAACATAAAGCAATGAGTGATTTTTAATTCAAACAATTATGAGGGTTTCCATATTGAGTTGCTTAAATCATGATAAAAAGGAAGAAAAGCACTAATGTTCAGCTTGTTTCTCTGTTTTATAAATGCTTTCACGTTCTTCTCCTCCATTTTTGCTCAATAACTTCAAAAGAGGCATGGTTGATATAGAAGCCTCGGATATAGAAGTTGCATGTTGTTGGCTAGATTTTCTGCATAGCATAAAACCTAGGCAGTCATGAGATAAATCTCCCTCATTTACCGGTGAGGCTCCCGTGTCAGATTTGTCAATTAAAGTATGCTAGTATCTATATGGGTTTTACTTTAACTGTTCAGCTCATGAACCATAGTCTGTACAGTTCTGCAGCAAGTAAGCATAATTGTTTAAAGAAAGGAAATATTTATAGAAGAAGGGAATTATATAAACACAGAGAAGAAATGGGGAAGATGTGCATCCCAATCAATAGATAACAGAGTTGATTGCATGCACATAGAAGAAACCAATAGATATCAACACATAATTATAAGCAAAGGCAGCTCTAGATCTAGATCTAAAATAACACAAAGTTTATTAAAAGATCTAAGATATAAAAGCTAGAAACACAATACACCGTGACACAAAGTTCTCTGAAATCTACTCTATATATTCCTTTGCTTAGTGGCTCTCGAGGGTTTTAAAGCCAAAGTCTGGAACACGAATGCTTTACAAATTTTGATCATTAACCCGAGGTTCTTCTCCTACTTATAGAATGTAGGAGGGAAAGTACAAATGAGAAACTCAACTGAACTGAAACATAAACAAGTAAATATGACATTTGACAATCATCCTCCACTAACTTCTCCTTAAGTGACACATGTATCACTTAACTAATAGAATTGTTCCACATAACTTTAAGTAATGGTTTCAAAACCAATAACTTTAAAGTTTTACAATTTCATCCGGGAACGTGGAAAATAGAAGAAGTCAAGCCAGCTATAACATTTATGTCTTTTTTTTGTTCTGATACTGGATATACTTGTCGAACATGTAATTCAGCATCTTCCCATCTGTTTTAGCCACCGCTTCCTTTTCTGTCCTAAACTGCAGCAATCCTTCGTTCAACACCTTGATACATGCTTCCACATCCTCCAAGCTTGGCCCGAACCTCGCAATATCCGACTGCAGTGCCACCAGTCTGCTAATGGAATTCATCGTGAAAGGCTTAGTAGCTTCATCAATTCTCCCTTGTACCATCAGAAGAGACCCTTCCAGGGAATTAGGCACTCTGCTAGGAATGATCCGTGTATGAAGTAACATTTCCAATCACTTCCTTAGTGAAAGCAATCTTATGTCAGGTAAAGACGATGTCTTACTCTCAAGTGCTGCATCCTCTTTAGCAAAACTTTGCAAATCTCCAAACGGAAAGATACTACAAACTCCAGTTGCTCCCTTCTCGACTGATCCGTCCGGTACAATCTGCTCTGCAACCAATACTTCTCTCGACAACTTGTTGATTTCGGCCAAAGTACTCAAGTTACTCTCAGCAACTGTGTTCATATCTACTATGCTCATGACCGATTGCTTTAGGCTGATCTCTTGCATCATTCATAACCTTGAGTAGTGACACCTCTCCAGTTGTATGCAAAAGCTTGACGAATAATCAGATTCTTCCATTCGTCAATAGCTTTCACCTGATTGCTTGCATCTTCCATCTCTTGCATAAGATGATTACTCACCTGAGCTGAAATGGGCTGAGTGGAAGATTTAACCTTGGCTATGATCTCGCACAACTGAGATACACCTTCAAGCTCGTCTTTCTCCGCCTTTTCTCTGTCGAAGCCTAAGGAATAGAGCATCTATCATATGTCGTGTATCTGCTTGATCCTTCTATGGTGGCTTGACCCGATGGGTACTCTACATTACCGTTATGTCCTCTGCTTTGTGTGAGCTCATCCTCCTTTCCTTCCCGGAATTGACATCTCAACAAACTTCTGCCCCGACTCCTCGATGATCAACCTTGAAGTTACCTTAGCAACTTTAGGTTTTACGTCTTTACCGCCTGACTCTGAGTAGTTGCGAAGTCGTGTTCCTCCAGTTCATTTCCACTCTAGCTTCTGGAACCAACTGCGAAGCCAACCATTCTGAGAAGTTACTTCTTGGAGAATAAGAAGTTCTTGAGTGCACTACTATCTTCTACTCTGTTTCCTCTCCATCAGAAACTGCTAGTGTTATGGCTGCCATCTTTTGAATCATCCAAGGACAAAGCTCTTTCGAACTCTGCCATCTGCAGCTTCAACGTCTCTTCTGGAACAGGTGTTGAACGAAGTGGCTAAGGAGAGAAGATGAATGTTGCCGGATTTAGTGGAGGCATGGAAGTGTCTGTTGAGGTGCAACAGTTTGTGAAGTACTGGATGTTGGAGAAGTGGAACTAAAGTCATAGCCGTGGAAGTGATCTTCTCCTTTGATTGAGATCTTTTGTGCACTTTCATCTTCTTGGGCCTTCTGCTGCTTTCTCCTTCATGCTTCCGCTTGAGGGAATCTCCTGTGCTGAAGTTGCCGTGATTTGATTCATCAATGCTTCATCAAGGCAGTATTCCTTCGTCAGCAACTAGTTTGAAGTGTTCACTAGAATAGCGCCAGACCTTTCCTCAATCGTATGGCAACCCCCTACGTTATCCTGAAGTGTGGCTCTATCTCCTCCCATTTGATGGTAAGTGTCAAGTAACACATTCCCATCATCTTTAAGATCTGCAGGTATCCGTGCTAATCTAAAGTTGTACACTTGCCTTGTTGATAGCTGCTGAAATCCTTCTTTCTAACCTCGTACTCACTTTTGCACTTCATCTAGAAATCCTCTAATGAAGGCACATGTGCGTACTCCTGGGAGATCGTCTTCCTGGCTACTCCAAATGGATCGAAGTTCAGCCGTGCTGGGAAGAACTCTTGCTCATACTTGGATAACATTTCCGCTTCCAATCCTTGGGCCTTGTGAATGCTCTGGCAACTATAATGTCCCACAGTGATCGGGAAGAAGCCCGTAGACTTGTGCCGTTTCGACTAAAGGTCGTGTATCTCCACAAGTTGTCTGCTCAGCTCCGTGGTGACTAATCTATCATTCGGATATCTAGGCGAACTTAACTTAGGTTCTCGAGAAAAGCCGATAATCCACGAGGTATGTGAAATCTAAAGCCCGAATAAAAAGAGCGCGATTACTGGATACTGACTTCCCACGCTTCCTTGCTTACCTTGTTGGCCTTTAGGTCCTGTCCAGCTTGCAAATAAATTCGTAGAAGAATCCATTGTTCACCACTTTAAAATCTTTCTTGCATGCAAGTACAATAAGTTGTGGGTAGCACTCGAAAGTGGGGTCCTTAGAAAGAACGCCACATCTATCCAGCTTGGAGAAGATGCCTTGTGAAGCTATTGCATATACCAAATAGGAAGTCATTTTGAAGGCGAAAGAAAGTCGCTTCACGTTTGAGTTGCTCACCAATATTGTTGTTAATGATTTCCGACCAATTGATTATGGAATCAACCTTGTTGACTTGATGGTCTGATGAAAGCATACATTCATGTACGGAAAGTGTGAGCGTTCACTTCGCCATTTATCTGCGCATAACAATTTAGCAATATCATCTACCTCTTGTACTGCAGTTGGACCGCGAAGAGTTTTGGGAACTTAGAAGGAGATCTGGGCTTCTTCATGTATCTGCTGTTCATTATGTTCACGCGATCAACTCTATGCTTTTCCCACTGCTGCCATCACGAATGCTAATGGAAGTCACCACCTTTCGAGCCGGAATCTTCAAACAATAATTGATGAACTTTGTGTCCAACCGAATTATTGTTTTCCCGTAGCATTTCGCACTGATCTGGATGAAGGATGGTAAGACCTAGCACACTCCATATCGAACTCTGGCAACTGGGTTGTGTATGGAAAGGCTGCAGCTCGAATAATTCCTCTGCTTTTAACCGCACGCATGAGTGAAGTTTTCTGCTCTGGATCTATCAATCAATTCGGAAAGAGGTTCCGGACCTAGATCTGTATCTCCTATGTCTGCAAATTTGGAAGTGATGCATGACTCTGTTGTGCTTTCTTTTTCATCCTGCTTTGCTATGGCTTTGTCTATCTTTATCCGAACAATTTTTTTCTTTTTTTTATTCAGCGAAATTCTTCAAAACTGGTGCAGATCTGGATAATTCTTCAGATTCGGAGGATATATTCAATGTATTGGACATTGATTAAAGCTCCTTTTCTTTTGTAAAGCACCTGTAACGAATTCTTGCAATTAATTCAGACAAAGATGGCAACCGGAACATGAACAATGGATTTTAATCATAAAAATCTGCATAATTCAAGCCTGCTGCCCCAAAATTTGATGTTTTATTTGCATGCAAAGCAAGCATGAATTTTACCAACTTCACCTGAGCACCTGTATCACTTATGCAAACAATTATCTAGACACAAATCAACTTCCTTCAACCTATGTGCCAAAATTGGAAGCTTTTAGCATTAATTTCACCTTCTTTTGAGCAAAAATCCTCTTCAAATGGGGTGCACTTTTCCTCTGGGCTGCACTTCTTTGCCTATGAATTAATTAATTCATCCTTATGGCAGCCCCTGCTTATATAATCCTTATGATTCTATAATTAATTAATGCCTTTGCTATTACTGGACAATTAATTAATTAATTAATAAGCTTCACTCTTCAAATGGGGCGCCTATTTTGTGCATGGTTATGGCTGCCATTAAATAAATTAAATAAATTAAATTTTAGACTTACGCTTCCCGAGTTAACTCAAGCGTCACAGTATGCTTTGACCTTAGCCATTGAAAATAGGAATTAATTTAATCATTTAATACTTTAAAAAATATTATTTCTCTCCCAAAAGGGGTGCACTTTTTTGACATAAAGGGGCTGTATTAAATAAATATTATTTATTTAAGTTTAGAACAATCTATTTTCAACCACCTTTTGTCCTTTACCCTCTGTTGACTTTTCCACAAGCCTAGGCGCCAAAATTGGGTGAATAATTAATTAAATTAATTAATTTAAAGGCTGCCTTTCCTTCCCCAAAGGGATCACACTTTTTGGCATAAAGAATTCTATTTTTAAGAAACACATGACAATGGGATTATTTACCTGCTGAGGCAGCCACGAAAATCCCATGATTCACTTAAGTCATTTGTCTTTCATAATGGGATTATTTACCTGCAAAGCGACAATAAAATCCCATGATTCACTTAAGTGATTTTCTTTTATTCCACAATGGGAATTTTTACCTGCAGGCGGGTAAGAAATTCCCTTTGCTCTTTTGCCTCTAATTTTCCCATTGTCACTTAAGTGGTGTTGCTTCCATGGGAAAAATTACCTTCTTGGCGGTACAAAATTCTCACACTGTCTGCTTTGCTTCTAATTTTCCCATGATTCACTTCAAATCCTCTTTTTTAAAAATGCGGCCAACCCAAAAGAGGCTTTTGGTGCACGACTTCGTCTTTTCCCGAGAGAACCAGGACCTCGATGGCGACTTCCTTACGGCATGGCGTGCGTATATGATCTCCGGCTACTCGGGCCAAGAATCGAGGCCAAGCCGCAAAGGAATTGATCGAGAGAAATTTCACGAGAAAACGAAGCGGAAAACACAAAAACGTTGCGGTGACAAATAAAGTCGAGAATGCATTCTGGTTAAAAGCCTCTTGGTATATAGGAATAACGATATGTATGATCACAACGAGTTAAACCGGAGCGCAAATCGCCTCAAACGGGCTCAAAATAATTAAATACAAATTTTCCGGGCAAATCCCGGCGGCAGAATATAACAATTTTGGGCATCTGGGTATTTGGCAAGAATGGCTAATATGGCTCTTTGGGAATATCTTGACACAATACTGAGAACTTTCGGCAATAAAAACACAAAAGCGACCCATCATTTTAAAAGTATGAATTTTTTTTTTTTGGATAGGGTAGTCTCGATTTCGGACGAAATCTGGGGACACCTGAGTTGCTTAAATCATGATAAAAAAGGAAGAAAAGCACTAATGTTCAGCTTGTTTCTCTGTTTTATAAATGCTTTCATGTTCTTCTCCTCCATTTTTGCTCCATTAACTTCAAAAGAGGCATGCTTGATAAAGAAGCCTCAAATATAGAAGTTGCATGCTAAACTAGGATATAGGTTTTGGTACTTGGAATGCGAAGTATTGAAAAATGACCTTGTTTCTAGCAACTTCTTATCTTATCTGTTAAGAATCAAGCCATCATCTTGTCATTGAGAATCTATAGGAACTTCCTTCTTAAGATATTCTCCCATTTTGATGCAACTCGTGAGACATCTTGAAGGGAACTCGAACATAACTTGTTTTGTGTGGATAAATTTGTTTCCACATTGAAATGTAAGTTGATCATTTATCCAAAGTGTTTGTTGAAATATTATAGAATTTAGAAGTGGCTAAAATGCAAAGGCCACTTCCCACGATCAATGGGTGTGATGTGGAATGACTTCAAACCGGTGACACAGGTTGGATCCTCAAATGACAATCTGAAAATCTGATATCTATCGATCTCAGCTTCGCCTATGTTTGCCTTAAAATAGCAGTCGATTGGCAAGAAATGGCTAGCTTGCATTCATATCTCAGATCCAGACTTTGTTTAATTTTTCTTATTACCTCAATATAGGGAGATAACATCCAGTTGTAATATTGCAAGATACCACTACTATTTTAGGTCACATCTCTTTCTATGGGACCATCTGTATTCATTGCCTTACTCGTGCTTAGTCTTGGTAGTTGACCTCTTATTGCTTCGTAAAAATTATGTTTTCTTTTTGTAAAAATACCATATAAATGTTTTTATAAAAAGAAATTAGACTTGTTGGACAGAACTAGCACAGAAAGAGTTTGAATCTTATGTTCCATGCTTCATTTTTTTCTCATAATAATTCCAATCTCATGGACGTTGTTTTTTTGGATGTGGAGCTTTGTATTATTTTCATCAGGCATTGGGCACTCCAATTAAACAATATGTATCAATGTAACTTGTATATTGGGGTGATTTACTTGAGCAAGATTTACATTTTCTTTCAATCTTTATCATTATGGTGAGATACTTGTGAAATGGTTAGCCACTGTGATGATGTACACATTTGTAAACTCATTACATTGGCTCTCTTGTGCCTTGAATCGAGGAACAGTTACATCAATCAAAGTCCATGAGATCACAAGGCATTCAATGTCCTTTCAAAATTTTCAACTTAAACTACTTTTGGATCTAAATACCCTAATTAATGTATTACCATAGCTTTTTCTATTTATTTTGTAGTATGCTTTGCACCATTCTGTAGTTGAGCTACTTCCTGCTTTTACATTTTTGTTTGTTACCTCTTGTCCTGTTGCAGGAAATTTAGTTGCCTGTTTTCTCAATCCATGTCTGTTCATTATCTAGTTTTGGCAGTAACGTGCAGAAATCCTGTCACTTTCTCACATGAGCTTGAAGCAATGATTATTACAGTATATAGAAGCTGCAGCCACAACATGAGATTTAAATAAAAGAAATGCAATCACTATGCATGATATCTAAATATCAATATGATAAAGATATATCATTCAGATCCATTCTTAGTAATTGTTATTGAAAAGGACATTTCTGGCTAGAAATATCATATACCTTACAGTTCTGATCTGATGTTTTAACTTTTAAGTATTTTAGGATAAACTTTAAGCTTCCAGTAGCCTGTAATTTAGAGATGGAAATTTTATAACATTGATATGGATTATGATTTTCTTAAGTTCATCTTTTTAAAGGAATTGACAATTGATATGATATAATTTGCATCACAATGCTATTGATGGAAGGCATCAGGATCCCTTCAAAAATTAAGAATTAATCTTGATAGTTTTCTTTTGTCTTGTCATATAGAAACTCTGCTTAATCCGGGTGTTGTCTTAATGCATTTGAAAAATGCATTGTTCTCTGAGAAGGATGAGATCTGGACATTGAGTGCTGACTTGTTGCATCTCATGATAGAAGGCAATAGTGAATCCAGAAAGCTTCTCGAGTCTGTGGTCCCAAAGGTTTCCTTTCCCCATTTTTAAAGCAGATTACGTAGAAAACTAAATAGAGAACCATATTTAGTTTCCTAAGCTAAGAATATACGTATTTGTAGTACTGAAGAAAATTCTGACTGGGTTGGAATTGACTCGTTCTTGCTTGCTACAGGGTCTAATGCTTTTGTATAACTCAAGGATTTCAGACTCTTCATCTGTTCAAATCATTGAACACAATAACTCTGTAAGGTCTTTCTCTATGTGGATGGAGACCTTAGAGACTTTGAGAACAGACACACTTGCATCGCCTCTTTTAGTGTGGAATAACATGAAAAGAATGGAACTGTTTAAGGTGATGTAAAAAAACTTAATACATTCAAGTATCAACCTCTAATTTTTATCGGGCCTTGCTGTAAGTGTAACGTTTGTCTTCTGTGGGTAGTTTCTAGAGGATGAGTTGGAGAGATTCTATGCTGCCTTAGCCATCGATCATGATCTGTCATATGACAGTGCAGATGTAGAGCTCATTTACACACCTTCTAGTGAAGGAGAAGGTATTTTTTTACTCAGAACAGTTCAATTTTAAAAGCATTTACCGTGCAAGAGTTTTGTTCACATTAGTTCAAATATCTGCAAGGAATTTTTAACACTCTCCGAATCTACTGTTCCTTACCATTTTGCAGGATCAGTTATCTGTGGAGTGCACCTGGAACTTCTTCCTGAACATTCCCCTTTATCGTCAACTAAATTCAGTGCCCTGTGGCAGGTGGAATGAAACTGCTGTAGTTAGATATTGACTTTTCAATAACGTTTGCTTTTTTATAGAACAATAATTTTCCTCTCTGACCTTGCATATGGAGACAGGATTGAGATGCCAATGCTTATGTTAATTGAAACTGCCTGTACATTTATGCTTCTTGCCCGAATTTTACTAATTTCTGTGTATTATGGCATTGTTTCCTTCACTAGTCTTTTAGTGTCTGCAGTGTTGGAGGTAGATTAAAAATAACAATGTTTTACAATTTACATAATTCTGAACAGATTGAAGATCCCATATCACTATTTCAGTCAGTGTTCCAGGCTATGGTACTGGGTTTCACGCCATTCTTTGGAAACAATAACCTACCTGAAATTGATCTACGATTGGCTGCCCATGTTCTTACATGGATTTATGAGCGGCATTCTGAGATCCTGGTTTCATCTCTTACATCCCTTAATGTGATTGAGGTACCAAATTTCTATGGTGGTCACCTTGTTTCTCTGGCAGGGTGGATACACTTTGTAGATTCGTAGACAATTGTATAGTTTTTGAACAATTGTCTCTTTTTCAGATAGTGGTGGGGTATTACGTGAAGTAATTGAAAGTGAGCACCAGGTCTTTGTTTTCAAGCTCGTTGCTTTTCTTCTGGTATTAGTAGAAATCGGGGTCGAAATAATGTTCTTCGTTTTATCCGTGCTGGAGGCATGACAGTCCTTGTTCCATTGGCAGTTCTATCTCTGGCAAAGGTTATTTCCTTATCTTTGTTCATTTTACTATTGTTCAGATATCACCCACTTGCGTAGCCTTATTTCCTATTTCAGTATTCTATATGGGCATTAATTAAACCTGCTTGGTTTTGAATATGCATATTTTGATGCTAAATGGTTTTGAACTGCTCTCCATAATTTGAATCATACTAATGTCATTTTCATAACTAGATACATAAAGCAATCTTTGATATCTAAGCATTAAAATTTGTGATTATGAATAACTTGTTATGGATGGTTATGATTTTATACTTATGTATGGAATATGTGTCATAATAACATCTCTTAAGAGTTAGTGCCTCTGTTAGTGGCTTTTTAGAGAGTCAAGTGATTTTTGTTGGCTCTTCTTCCATTCAAATCTGCAACTGACTTAACAACAATTGCAGGGGTAGTGATGATCTACCTGCAGCCGTGCAACCTCACACTCTTTCCTTGAATGTGCTGGTCACTTGTGCATCATCTCACAACCCCTCGCATCATGTGTGTCCTGTGCAATGCCAGGGAACGTGCTGCACAGCATCTGCACTTTGAGTGTCACCTTGCAGCATCTTGCATCATGTACCTTCTGCGCAGCGCCAGGGAACATGCAACACACTCAAAAGACAACACCATGCAAACCACCCTATAATTGGCTTTTCACAGTACTCACAGAACTGCATAGCACTCGCAGCACCTTGCAGCAGTTCGCAGCACTCCTTGCACCTTGCAGCACGTCGCAGGCTTGCTGGGTAGTCCAGCTCCGAAGGACCTCCAAAGCCGACATGGCCACATGGGCGTTGTACATCTTGTTGCACCATGCCAAGTGGCCTTCCCAGAGCCTGTGTTATTGCAGTAAATCTCTCAGCATACTGCGCAGCCAGCAGCCAAGCCGTGTAACAATCAAAAGTTGAAGGGACAGTCAACACATGGAATCCCAGGAGATTCAACCTCCATACCAGTTCTTTATGCCTTCACAAATGTAATTTATGTATACACATCTGTAGCGTTAGATAGCAGGTAGATAGAAATAAAGTAGACGACCATATATCTGTCTCAAGAGTATGTCATGTACGAAACAAACAAGTTTATATAACTTTCATGTTCCAGTTCTTACTTTTTCTAGTCTCCATCTTATTCAGTATTGCTTCCGCTACACTTATAACACATCACAGTCCTCATCTAGAGGGTTGTCCCCGTTACCTCCTAGGATCCACATCAAGTGATATATTAAAGAATCCATTGCCTAATATGTTATATTTTAGAAAATATGAGAGACAAAATGAAGAGAAATTGGAAGACTCACTTTGAGTTTTGTGTGACTGCCATTTTATCATGTTGTAAGAGGTTACGAAGTAGTTCAGGAGGTTGATAATCTAATAAGCGATATACATCGACTAATTAACCATTAGTTAATGTTTAATATCTAATATCTTTAATACCCCCACTTACTGACTATACTGGAGACAACAAGTTTGTCCTGAAATTTTACAAATACAACAGAGTTATAAAACCAATAAGTTTTGTCATTGAATCTACAGACTAATCCAAAATATCAACCTGAAATCTTCAGTCTTCTAACATTTTCTACTTGCCAATGTATGAGTGCATTGGTTGAGACATAACAAAACATAAATCTGGTCACGTGGACATAAGATATATCAGGTTGTCCATCAATTGGCTGTAGAATGATTCATTGACTGGTGATGAATCATCGTTGGATGATAACTTCATTCCGACCTCCATAGTTCTGAAACTAGAAGCTTGGGGATGCCGATCAAATGTAATATACTGGGTTTGTTGAGCCTGCTGCAGTCCATACAATGACTTAATCACTCTGCAAGCCAGATGATCATGACCAGGTTCTAGAAATCCTTAAAGCAGCAATATGTAAACCTCCTCATCCAAATCTCTGGAGAGAAGGAGCCGAAATGTTACCATCTTCACACTATTCACAATAGGAGTAAAGAACTTATCTATTCACTCTTGTTGTTAAAAACATTTCGCAACAAGATGAGCCTTGTATTTGTCCAAAGTATCATCGGCTTTGCTTTCGACTTTGTCCACCCAGTTGCATCCAATGGGTTGTTTGTTTAATTGATGATTCAGGTACCACAAGGTGGTCAGAATCGAAAGCGACATGACAATGCTTGGGTTAATTTACTTAATTAACCACCTTGTTCCCAGTCCTTTGAGTCAATGCCTTTGACTGAGACATTTCAGCCTCCGACACAACTACCCTGCATTTAATTGAGGAATTGCAGCCTCCCGCACATTCTTTATAGTGGATATTCCCTCCACAACCAGTGCCCATAAGTTGACTGGGGCAGGGTCAACAAGCCTATGCGGAATTTCATTCTTCATTACATCCTACATGGTAGAGTCTCCCTTCACAGGTACATTTAAGTTGAGAGTTTTGCTTATCCTAGAAAACTTATGAATTCATATATGCTAGTGTCAAACTACTTTGATTTTCTAAGGATCAATTATCATACCCATGTCCATGTTTCCCTGTCCTATGTTTAATTTCCATTATGAAAAATTAATGCTTATATATATTTTTCTCATGGATTATGCTCTTTGAAAAGTTTCATCATTGTCTAGATGTATTTTATAGTTTTTAAGTAAGAAATCTATTCGTAGTTTAAGAGTTCCACTACCAATGTCCCGAGTACAAGTATAGATGTTGCTCATCATTGTTATTAATGTTGTGGGGGCCTTTGTAAGGCTGAAAGGCACTGGAACACTTCTTTCTAGTGCACGAGCAATGGTCACCAACCTTATTCATTCATGGAGAAGAGTTGACTCTATTTTCCATGGAAGGTCCAAAGTCCTCTCCTGGAACATATAGCTATAATGTCTCAAAATTCCCCTTGTCCATCTCACCTGGTTCACTAGTATGACTCCCTAAAGGTAGGGCAATTCTTTTAAATCTCTCTTGTTACATTCATATGGAGAAATAGAAAGAGATAGATTCACGTGGAAATTTATTTAATAATACTATTGGCTCGTAGACCATTAGTATAGTTCTGTGGTAATACTAAATACTATGGTTATCGGATGGTCCACATATCTCTAGATCATTGTCACGTTACTAAGAATGCATAGTGGTCGTTGAATGTTGAAAATGTTTAGTGTGTTTGTTTTTGATGCTTGATGATTTGTGCTTCTTAGATCTAGTTTTGAGAAGATTGTTGTTCCTTTAAAATCTAGGAAATCATCTATTTTGGGTAATGGTTTTATGACTCTTATTGTAATTTTGTTTATAAAATAATAATCCTCGGACATTTGCTATTTCTGTGCCCGTTATAACCATAACAGTTACACCAAAAGGTGACTTTGAGGGTTGTAACTGTCCCTTTTCTAATAATTATTGGACTTGTTTTTTGAGCTTAGCTAAATCTAGAAGGCATCTAATTGTTGGTTATTGAAATTATTAAGTTTAATATGTAGATTTTAACTAATTACATATTTAATGTTCTTTAATTATACAATGTATTTGTTAATGTAATTTAGTTATGCAACATATAACTACCTCACTTGAAAGTAACTAACTACTTTATGATTAATGAAAGACAAACGCAAGATGTTAATGTGTTGTGCACCGCATGCCTTCCATTCTCTTCATTCTCTCTCTTATATTTACTAACATTGGTATCAAAGCCACTATTTGAGGAAGCCCTAGGAGAAGGATATGAAGCTATAGAATTTGAGGAAGCCCTAGTCAGGTACAAACTGCAGTAAAGAAAAGAAGAGGTTTGAGGTTTGAGGAAGCCCCAAGAAGATGGTTGGGGTACAAATATGTGGATGAAGGAAGAAAAAACACTAAAATAGATGGTTCATCAAATGAAGTTTCATGTTTGTTGAAAAACTTGAGTTCATTGAATGTCATGAAGATTGGGAAAATTACAATCACATTGTAGTGATTCACAACATTTGCATATGATATTATTTTTAGGACAAAAGACTCGAGATTTGCATAATTTCATGAGCGACTCGGAGGTTGAGATTTACAGACGAATGAAATCAGAAATAACGAGTTTTAAAGAAGGTTTGAAACCAATTTCGAGAGATTTTGTGAAGGCAATCAGATGTGATTTGATCAGCGAAAGAGAAATAGTACAACCATTTGATCAATTTTGATTTCACTATAGGAAATACTTTAGTACCAAAGGGTTCTTGTAGAGACTTTGCATTGATTTTCGCATGAACAATCAATTATTTTTGTAAAATGATCAATATTTAAAATATAGTTTTGCTAGAAGTGTAAAAAATGATTTGTCAAAATTATATTGTCGGGAGTCGCAATATTTTAATAATTGCAGAAAATCATGATTGTGATAAAACTATTCTCAATAAAGAATCAAGAGCCTCCACTAATTTTACTGATTATTACAAATGTCATAAGCAGGCCTCGTTAAAATTATTTGTTAGATGATTGAATTCTTGAGGTCTCGAATGCCACTTTGGCAAGTGTCCTTTGGACAAGTCTTTGAAACAAGTTTCAATCTTACGAGAAAATTCGAGTTTTGTGTGAGAAGAAATTTTTGTTTTTAACAAAGATACATGAGGGTGGGCCCCTCTTAGAACATCTTCTATAAATGAAAGATTTTGGAGACTAGCTTGTCTCAGTAGAGAAAAGGATGGATAATGGTGACTTGGGTGCACTTGTTTTGAACGGTTTACTGCCCTCCTATGAAACATTTGTGAAGACTTTATAGTTGATGGTAGAAATCCAAACCCCGACATTTCATCGAGTTAGTTCCTACTTGGTGCAAAAAGAATGCAGCCGAGACTCAAACAAGTGATCGAACTTTTGGACAAATAAAGAGTGCATTTTCCTACTCATCGAAGGGGAAGGGGAGCGAATTCATGGTGAATCATCTTCTAGATACTAGGTGAAATGTCATTGTTATTATAAGGTTGGGTGTGTGAAAAAGGATTGCCATAAATCACTATATGAACTTTCTTCCCACGGCAAAAAGTGAGATTTCTGTTAATGTAGTATCAGTTAAAGAATGAGATTTTGAGGAAGAGTATGCCCTCGGGGCATCATGCTCAAACAACAATCCTACTAGTTCTTGTTCATTTGATTACGGTGCATCCAAACATTTTTCATGTCATAGGAATTGGTGTGTACAATTTACCAACAAATTCAATTCTTTTGATTTAGTTTTAGTAGCTAATGGGGAGTCACTTGCAATAGAGGGGATAAGATATACATGCATTGTGTCGAATAATGCTAGAAAACTCTTAGTAAGGAATGTTAGATATGTTCGTAACATGCACAAAAATCTTGTTTATTCGTCAATTAACAAAAAATTCCAATATTGTTGTAAATTTCTCTTGACAAAAGTGTATTGTGTTTGATGTGACATAGGATAGGGTAGCTCCCTAGGAATTGGGCAAAGTGGCGGTATAGGCGTGTTGGGCATGCCATAATCAAATTAAAGGCACACGGGAGGGTAGCTCAATCCTACAAGATGTGTTAGACAATGAAACTCTTCTTAGGCTTTTTGACCTGTTGCGGTCAACTTACATATATTACTTGTGGAGGGAATATCCACTATAAAGATGTGTGGGAGGCTGAAATGCCTCATGTGTAGGTGGATGAAACACCCCGATTATAGGATGTGCGGGCGCACAAGGGTGAGTTAAGCAGACAAAATTACTCAAAGAATTGTCGAAGGTGACTCCACTATCTAGGATGTGTAGGAGGCACATGGTGAGATGTCGGGAAACACCACTCAAAGAAAAGAATTGGTTCGATGGACCAAAAAAACAAGATTGTTAATTTAAGAAATCATGTTCTCTTTTCTCTCATATGTATTAGTGTTATGGTACTTGAACGAGAACGACATTTTCAAACAAATGGCATACCTAAATGGGAGGCGGCATGCGAAGCAAAATAAGATGCCTTCTTTGAAGAAGCATGCACAGGAGTTGGTGGACCTACTCCTTGATGAGTTAATTGGGATTATCCATTGGATGCAAATGAGTGTACAAAGTCCCAAGTAAATCCAATGGTACTCTTGACAAGTACAAGTCTTGTTTTGTTGTGAAAGGATTTTCACAATAGGAGGGAATAGACTATGAAGAGACTTTTGCTCCTACTTTGAATACAACAAAGATGTTCACATTTTATTTTCTTCCTTGGAGATTTGGACAAGGAATTTTACTTAGTGCAACCTAAATGTTTTCATGTACTTGGTCATGTTCATCTAGTTTCTTGATTGATTATGTCCTTGTATGGAATTAGGTAGGGTCCATGAGCATGGTATATTCATATTGATCAACATCTCCAAGATTTTGTATTCAGGATTGTGGAGGTTGGGCTGAAGTTATCAGCCAATGAAGATTCATCACTTGTTGAAGAATCACCCTATAGACAATTGGTGGGCATCCTGATATATCTTACGCTGGATCTATATGTGTTACCGTTATAGGATTAAGTCACCCTCAACAAAATACACTTTGAAATGGCAAGCTATCATGAAATGCCTCAAACCACGCGTCGTTCTCCACCTAGCATGTGATATCCGAGTGAATGCAACTATGAATTGGCAAGCTCTTTGACAATGCTTGGAAATGAGTTTGGCTATCGCTAATACTTGAGATGGGGATGTTTGAGTGCTTGCAAATGAGAGAAGTTAATTCCTTGACTTGGTAGAATGCTTCAGACTTGTAGTGATTGCTTCCATAATGATTGTGCATAAGCTTTGGCGAGATTTAGGGAGCCTTAGGTGCCTTTAATGCTAGTGTTTACAATATGAGTTCATGAGAATGCTAGGTTAGCAAACAAGGTGCAGGTTGACTTACTTATATAGTGTTTTGATGGTAAACTATCATGGAAAGGTCGACATAGTGGGATTAAATGACCCAACAAAGAATATAAAATTGAAAGATCATATGGAGGATATGTTGGTCCAAAACCATACAAGTCGGCTAGGACCATATTCCACAAGCCAACCAAAGTAAACGTTTCTGAACAAGGGTGAAAAACATTAAAATTGAAGGTTGCATCCTATCAGATGGAGTTTTTCTATGAGTTTTAGCACTTAACTCTCAGAATTTGTCGACATATCAGTGTGTATAAATAAACAAGTCAGACAAGAGACCTCAAGATGTATTGATGGGGATAGAAAGAGTGTGTTTGTCTTAACAAGAGTGCATTGTCAAAACCAACAATGTCAAAGGGTAAATTGCCAAATTTGAGTGTCTACACTAAGGTACCTACGTTCATTTCCATTTCATAGTTGGGTGCATCTCTAGTCATGTATATTATGTGAAGGATTGAATGATTTTCAACTAGAGTATAATGAAGATTTCCCTCTCCCTTAAACCGAATGAAGGCCGAGTGCGTAAAGGCCTTGATGCCGGTCGAACCTAAAGGTCGTTGACGTTACGTCGAGTGAGTTCCCCAACTACCTCGATCTATTGATCAAGCAAATAAGTGCCCCCTTGTTGGTTGAGTTGTTTGCTATGCTCATTTCTTGACCTCCGTTGTCAATCGAGTGCATAAATGTTAGTGCCGTTTGAATTCCAGCTATGGTCACCCTCACCCTTCCATATATTAGAATGCCATTTTGGAAGATCCATTTGTATCTTGAAGTTGCATTATACCTGCTCATTGTCAAAATATACTTTATCACTATATTGATGGACTTGTATTTTGATGTTGGGTGTGTGGCTATCCCATTTTCATAGTGCTCGAGTTTGATAATTCCACATTGTATTTATAAGCACTCTAAGTCAGGTATAAGGATACTAGCCTCTTAAGCAAACTCAATAAAGTCAAAACTATTTAAGCAACCTAAATCTACAAGGATTCAAGTTTCCTTGTCATTTAATTTTCCTCTAGAAAAAGTTTGGTCGACTCAAATATTTTGAACACTTTCTTGCCGACTTTTTAGTGTTTATTGTCTTATAATTTTATCCTTGGTTTTCTTATTTGTGGAGACTGCTATCATAGTTTCTATGTTTTACGATTGACTTGTGTTTCTTTGGTGGAATCTATTGCAATTATGGTGCTGGTTCTTAAATTTGCATTGCAAAGCCAAGTCTTCTTATATTGATCATTCCCATTTCTTCATTATTATAGGGTTTCTTTAGAAAGATGGCTCATATAATTTTTTGAGCTCTCCATTTTGAGGGCTAGTGTGATAACTTCAGCTAGCATTTTCAGTTCATTCAGAATTTTGGCCTCTTTCATATGATGTTTAAGCTTTTGTATATGTCTAATTATTTTGCATGTTTTAGAAAGGTATGGTTGTCTTCTTTTATTTTTGGTTACTTGACTGTATTCATTTATATTTCCTATTTGTCTGTCTTATCCACTTCCTAAAGGCTTCTAAAATATTGTTCTCTGAGGAAAATCTTTTCTCCATTTAAGTTTTGGGCTTGGGATGGTGCACATGGGCTCCTAGTTCATTGCATTTTTGTTTGATTTCTATTGCACCATTCTAATGCTGATCCTTTTAGATGCAAAACTATAGTAGGAACTTTATTTTAAGAATTTACCATGATTCAAATAAATGGTTAGTGGACCTGAACCACGCTTGATTACTGAAGACATAAGGTGTTGCAGTGGCCTACACCATGTTAAAAGTAGTGCTCAAATGTGTAATGTAAGTCATAATTTCAGAAGTTAATGTTGACCGGTTTGGGTAGTTGATAGAGACCCCTTATAGAAGGCATGTCGCATGTGAATATTTGCTCTCATATTTAATAAGGATGGGGTACTGATTATAAGCTGTTACCTAAGAAAAACAAATTTGTTAAGAATTCTCACTCTGAGTTGCATGTTAATTGTAATCATTATTTGCCAGTAAGTTGATAATATGGTAAAAAAGTATAATGTTATATTTTTTCTACTGGCCCAAGAAAATCCAAGGAAAAATGCTAATGGGTGTATGAAGGATGCGGACAGATTGCTGGTTGTGAAATTGTAGAAATCAGATATTCAAAGTGGCGTTGATGAATTGGAACAACAAGGCTTGATTGTTTGATTTCTGGGTTTTTCTTCCAGCATTTAAAAATTAGACACGGAAAGCCTGGCACATGAAAGGCGAATTTTCCATTTTTTTGTAGGCATAAAAATACTTTTGACTTTCTTTGCGAATGCGGAAGATCGAGAACAAATCTTCCAAGGAGGGCCATGGTTTTATGGTAGAGCGGGATTATTCATGAAACCCTGGCACCCTATGTTCAAGGTGGATGAAGAATTGCCCTCAGTTGCTCCGGTGTGGGTGCGATTATTTGGTTTACCAGCAGAATATTGGAATAATACGGTGTTTACAGCAATAGGCAATACTCTTGGCACATACATGATGACAGCAGATAGTTTTATCCACTTGGAACAAATGATTTATGCCTGCATTTGTGTTCTGATGGATTTGAATAATCCGTTACCAAGCAAAATCTCCTTAGATGTGGACGATGAGAAATGGGAACAAGTAGTGGACTATGAAAATATTTCTTTCCGTTGTAGAATATGTCATGAGTACGGCCATATGGTGAAAGAATGCTCTAATCTTGCAGAGAACTGCAAGCAAGAGGAATTTATTATCTTGAAGAAAAAGAAAACAACGAAGACTCAGGAAACATCCAATCCGGTTAGTTCTAATGTCAATAGATTTGTTAGTCTTCAACAGGACAATGATGAGGTAGATAATGAGGATCCTATAGAATCCCAAGTACCAGAACTCAAATACCTGCATCGGATTTAGCTAGAAAAGAAATCTTTCTAAAGTTTGATCTGCATGATTGGGAGAACCATGATATGTCAACAAAAGTCCAGAGTTCAGTGGCTCAAAGCAGGGGACAAAAATACTGCTTTCTTTCACAAATCTCTGTTGGTTAGAAGAGCTAATAACCATATTAATTCTCTAAAAACAGTTGAAGGAAAGTTAGAATATTCATGGCCAGTATTGCAGCAGCTTGCACAAGATTATTTCTCTACGTTATTCTCAGCTCAATCTCTTGATGATTTAGCTCAAATGCAGGTGCTTGCCCATATCCCGAAGGTTCTATCTGATCAAGATAATGAGCAGCTTACATCTCCAGTTTCGGAAAGTGAATTAAAGAAGGTGGTGTTTAGCATGAAAAAAGGAAAAACACCAGGTCTTGATGGGTTCCCTATTGAATTTTATCAAACTTTTTGGGATATTTTGAAAGTGGAGCTTCTACAGGTTGTGGAAGAGGCATGCTCTGCTAAAACCATGTTAAAAGAAATTAATAAAACCTTTATAGCTTTGATCCCTAAAGCTACAGAGGTGGAAGATATAGCGGGATTTCGACCCATTTCCTTATGTAATGTCTTGTATAAAATCATAACAAAACTTATGGCAGATTGATTGAAGCCTCTTTTGCATAAACTTATATCTCCAGAGCAAGGAGGATTTGTCCAAGGAAGGAAAATCCATGATGAGATAGTTCTTGCACAGGAAGCTCTTCATTCTATGGATATACAAAAATCACCTTCAATGTTCATCAGGCTTGATCTTTGAAAGCCTATGATCGAGTGGATTGGAGATTTTTGTGTAAGGTGTTGGCAGAATTTGGCTTCTCTCCAGATTGGATAGCATGGGTTCAAGCTTGCTTGTCCTCGGTGTCTTATTCTGTCTTGGTTAATGGCAGCCCATCCAGGATCTTTTCAGCCTCTAGAGGGATTCGACAAGGTGACCCCCTTTCTCCCTTCCTCTTTATTCTCTTGGCAGAATGTTTGGGAAGATTGTTTACTAAAGCTTGTCAGGATAAAAGGATAGGAGGCATTAAACTGGCCACAGGAGCTAAACCTCTATCACATCTACAATTTGTGGATGACTCTATGTTACTGGGCAAGGCTACTTGTTCAAAGGCGACTCGTATGCATAAGAGTCTTTAGTTGTTCACTAGAGCCACAAGACAGTTGATTAATGAAGGTAAATCTAGTATCTTCTTTTTTCATTGCTCTCCAAGGCAAGAAATTCAGATTCTGGATATTCTTAAATTCAAAAAGGGCTCTCTCCCGCTGCAATATTTAGGAATTCCTTTGGCAGCAAAGAAAATCAAAGATTGGCAGTGGTTAATTAATAAAGCCAATAATGAATTTACAAAAATGGATGAATAGGTGGCTCTCAACAAGAGGTCGAATGACTTTGGTTAAAGCTGTCCTCCAAGCTTTACCAATTTATGTGTCATCTGTTTTGAATATTCCGGTTGGAATTTTGAAACAATTGGATTCCATATGCCAGAAATTTATTTGGAGTGGGACCTAGGAAAATGAAAATGGTCCTTAGTCAAATGGGACACTTTATGTCAACCTAAAGTAGGAGGCTTGGGCTTTAATTCCATAGTTGAGCATAACAAGGCCTTAGCAACTAAGCTTTATTGGAGACTTCTGGCTGATCCTAATGAGTTATGGGCTGTCAATCTCAGAGCTAAATATGCTGAGAATAATCCTCCTGAGAAGATCATTCGCTTGGCCCTCCCTTCTAAAGGATCTCCTATTCTATCTGTTTTGAGAGTAGGAGAAGCTATCATTAAGCGACACTATTTTTGGATAGTCAATAATGGCCAAATTGCTAATTTTTGGACTGACTCTTGGGATGGCCATCCTCCAATTATAGCCCAATATCCTGAGCTTTATCAAGTTATGGTAAGTCTCCATGAAAAGGGTTGGATAAAGGTTGCTCACTATTGCCAGCCTACCATACACCATTGGAGATAGGTAAAAGTTGGACTCCCCTCATAGATGGTCAATTTAGCTAGGAGAGCATCAAGAACAGGTGGTTCGAATATTCTTCAGTCAAGACAACTTTCAACTTCATCACGAATGGACTCAATAGCTTGGGGGAAGGGCTCTATAAGTTTATATACAGTTTCAGCTGGTTATGCTTCTCTTAGCATAGTAACTCCCCACCCCTTAAGGGATATTTTCCTTCACCTTTGGCAGAAGCCTTATGGCCTAAAGTTAGTTTCTTTGTATGGTTGTTATTGAACAAAAGAATACTTACAGGTGACAGGCTTATGAAAAGAGGGTTTTATGGACCTTTTAGGTGTGTCATGTGCTTGGTCTCCGAAGAAACTATTCCTCATCTTTTTCTTCATTATCCGTTTGTGAGCAGACTGTGGCAACATTTGACCAAGATGTTTGTAATTCTATGGGCTGGTTTTCAAGTTATTAAACAACCTTTTCGGGAGTGGGGAAAATATATTAAAGATAGTCATAATCTCGAACAGGCCTTATAGAGTGGTATTACTCTATTGTTATGGAATCATTGGAAAGAAAGAAATAGAAGACTATTTCAACAGGAGAGTAGAGATGGCTCTTGGATGTGGGAGAAGATCAAGCTGAATATAGCTGAATCCATTAAGCACAAAGTCCGGTTACCTCAATCTCTCTCTCCACAATGGGATAGTATTCTAAAACAACTGTTGATATGTCCTTCAAGTACTACAGTGGCTGTCTCTAAACCAAGAAAGAGAAATTAGATTGATAGTAAGTGGTCTGCACCTCCTTCAGGATATGGTAAGCTGAACACAGATGGTGCTTCTAGAGGTAATCCTGGAAAAGCAAGTATGGGTGGTATCAGAAGACTTTCTAATGGTTTCCTGGCTTTTTTTTTTCAGAAAATATTGGGTACACCACAAATAATTTAGCTGAAATACGTGCTATATCTAGGGGTTTGCAAGAAGCCTTGAAACTTGGGTGGCAAAGGATTCAGGTTGAATCTGATTCTCTGATCATAGTAAGATTGCTCTCCACCTCTGTTGTGAATCAGGGCAGGAATTGGCAACTGTGTAGAGAGAGGGACAAAATACAATGTCTCAAGGATAGGTTTTAGGAAATCACCTTCAAACATATACCACGAGAGCTCAATAGAGTGGCAGATGCTTTAGCTAATTGGGCCCTGGACAATGGGAATATATCTTGTTTTGGTCCTCCACCGTTGTGATGGTAGGATTTATGTGAGAAAGTAATGAATTGCCAGTCCGCCAAGCTTCGGCAAGATCTTCAACAGATTTTTGAGTTAGATCTGTACCAATGATTATGTGGCCTATGCTTGTTTATGTTTCTACTGCCCAGGCTTGGACTAATAGCTTTTATGCCTGGCACAGTAGAATATGTATTTATTGATCTTTCCATACCATACAAGTTTTTTTGTGTTGTTTTTTTAAAAGATAAAAAATAAAAAATTATGGTAAGAGTCTCGTGACAGTTTATCATGCAAAACAACTTTTACCTCTACATAATCTGAGGTAGAATTGAGTGGATCCATTGACAAATCAGTAATTAAAAAGTACTGGGGGTAAAAATACCTAGACTGTGAAAAGTAACTAAGCACACTGTGGAAAAGAAATGTGGACAAAGAAAGGGGCTTAAATCTTCAAGAAACTTTGCTATTTATTTTGCATTGGATACTTGCTTCTATGGCTTGATAAACAAAGTTGAAATTTTATGTTCTATTTAACTAATTGAAAGCTTGACGTTTTCATCTTTGGTACATTAAGCTCCTGAAATGTCGAGGTTGAACTACAAGTCTGTTTTCATCATGTGAGTGTAACAACAACTATATTTTTGAACTTCAAGAAAGTCTGGGACTTTGACTTCTCGTTTCCTCAATGGACAGTGCTTGTCTTTTGTTCTGGTACCCTGACATCAGTGTTGGATGGAGGCTTGTTTCCTATCACCAGAGACACATCTCAGAGACTGGTACTCGTCTGGAGAATTGCATTTCAGTACTTTTAAAAATATATTTGTACTCTTGATCCTAGATATGATTAGATAATAAAATAAATATCAATATAATTACTCTCGTCTTTTATCAACATCCAATATCTATTAAAATATAACACTTTATATAGCATGTAAAACAGTTATGTAGTTGTTCGGTTGTTAACTGTTCAACCACCTCTTCCTACAATAAATAAACGTCTGCCTGTGTCATTTTAACAGTGCAGTTTGTTCTCTCTATTTCTTTCTTCTCTTTGCACATGCTAACATTGGTATCAGAGCGGTCGGTTTGCAGTTTGAGGAAGCCTTGTCAACAGGCACGAACTGGAAGTTTGGGGAAGCCCTAGTAGGGCACAAACTGAAGAAGTTATTTCACCGCTTATTGTAGAAGACTGTTTTTTCTGGGTGCCAAAGATTTATCGAAGACGAAGCTGTGGGCAAAAATACAATCGTTTTTGCACAAAATCGTGACTCAGTTCGAAGAAAACACAGTCGTTTTTGGTAAAGTCGTGAGTCACAGAAGGCAGAACAGTCAAGGAAAAATGTGACCAGTCGTATGCCAAAGTCGTGGTCGCAGGCAAGGAAAACGTGAGGGTAGAAGGCACAACAAATCTAGTTTTGGAGAAAAATGTGAGTCGCGAGAGGGCAAAACGAGAGCACAGAAATCGTGCAAATCCAGTCGGAAAAACATGAGTGCTTTGAAAAGCGTGGCAGGCAGAAGCAAATCGTGGAACATTGAAACCCTAGTCGCAAATCCTGTTACAGGCAAAGACAGAGAGGGTAGAGTCGTTTTATTCTTCCTTCTAAAAAGTCGATGAATTAATATTCATTGTTCCAACAAAGGTACTTTGTTTTTGAATAATCAAATTTGGAGGAATAAGTAATAATATTTTTTTAATATATGCAAATATAGTTCGAAGGCAGTTGGAGGGGTAATTTGCATGTGAGAAATTAATCTCATACTATATGCTGGAGAAATTAAATTAATTAAATATATTTGCTGGAAAAGGTATTTTATTAAGTGTGAGGCAAATTTTTATTTTATTATTTTCCATTACTTTGGAATAATAAAATGGCAAATATATCACACTTGACTTTGCCGGAGACACAAAAATTAACGGGCACTAATTTCAATGTTTGGAGTCATAAGATTTTAACGGTTGCGGAGTTTCATGATTGTGATAAAATCATCAAGGGTGATGAAAGTCGACCAACGACGAACTTCGAGGATTATGACAAACGTCATAAGGAAGCGTTATTGCTTCTCAAGTTATCGGTGTCAGATGATTTGATACGGAAGTGCGAATGCCACCGTGCGAAGCACATTGTGGGCGATCCGAAGGGTGAATATTAGGCGTCGAGAGAAGAGTCGGGTTTTGGTGTCACCCAGATTTCACCTTGAAATCTGCGACTACCCTATCCGAAAAATTTTCGTACTTTTAAAATAATGGGTCGTTTTGTGTTTTTATTGCCTGAAAGTTCTTGTATTGCATCAAGATATTCCCAAAGAGCCATATTAGCCTTTTTCGCCAAATACCCAGATGCCCAAAATTGTTATATTCTGTCGTCGGGATTTGTCTGCGGGAAATTTGTATTTAATTATTTTGAGCCCCGTATGAGGCTATTTGCGCCCCGTTTTAACTCTGTTATGATCGAACATATCATTATTCCCTTGTACCAGAAGGATTTTAACTAGGAATAAGTTTTGGGCTTTATTTGTAACTTTTGGCAATTTTTCGTGTTTTTGTGTTGTCCCGTTTCGTTTTCTGTGAAATTTCTCTAGAATAATTCCTTTGCCGAGTAAGCCCGATTTTTGGTCTGGAGCAGCTGGAAAACATATACGCACATTATGTCCGGAGGAAGTCTCCATCAGAGGTCTGGATCACTAGGAAAAAGCGAAGTCGTGCACGGAAAAGCCCCTGTGGGGATGGGCGTATTTGTGGAAAACAAAGGATTTAAGTTGCAATGGGAAAAATAGAAGCCGCAGGCAGGGTGGGAATTTTGTATCTGCCTTTTTTTCTGCAGTTACTTTTCCCATATTATAAAATCCACTTAAGCTGCAGTGGGAAAAATAGAGGTTGCAGGCAGGTGGGAATTTATTGCCTGCCTTGCAGGGTAAAAATTCCCATGATAAAATAAAAGGAAAGTGACTTAAGTGAAATCATGGGATTTTAGTGCCTGCCTTGCAGGGTAAATAATCCCATTGTCAAAGTCAAATCACTTAAGTGGATCATGGGATTTTGGTGCCTGCCTTGCAAGGTAAAGAATCCCATTGTGGAAAAATTCTTAAAAATAGAATTATGTGCAAAAAAGTGCGCCCCCTTTGGTGAGATGATGGAAGACTTAAAGTGATTATTTTAATTAATCTATCCTTTCAAAAAGTGCGCCCAAGCTTGGAGGAAGTCAACAAGTCAAAAAGGGAATAAAAGAAAGGATTAAAATGCATTAAATTTAATTTATTTAGTGGCTGCCCCCTTCCTCTCAAAAAGTGCGCCCCATTTGGGAGTTATTTAATGTTTTTAAGGCATTAAAACATTAAATTAATTTCTATTTTCAGTGGCTATGGTCAAGGCACACTGTGAAGCTTCAGTGAAGTGATGTGTGAAGGATTAAATTGGATTAATTTAATTTATTGGATGGCTGTCCTTAAACATGCTATTTTTAAAAAGAAAAGAGCATGATTTTTAATTAATTAATTGCCTTTAATTGTTAGGGCAATTATTAATTATAGAATTGTGAAGGTTATATAAGCATGGGCAGCCATATGGGTGAATTATTTGATTCACAGGTAAAGAATTGCAGCCAAGAGGAAAAGTGCGCCCCCATTTGAAGAAGGATTTTGCTCAGGCAAGGTGGCAACAAGGCTAAAAACTTCCAGATTTGGCGCATGCTTTGAAGGAGGTTGATCTTTGTCTGCATAATTGTTTGCATAGGTGTTACAGGTGCTTTACAAAGAAAAGGAGCTTTTATCAATGTCCAATACATTGCAAATATCCTCCGAATCGAATAATTGTCCGAGATCTGCACGATGTTTGATTGAAGAAATCCGGCCAATTTAGAAGAAAAAGAATTATTCGAGACGAAGACAGAAAAGCCATGGCGAAAAGAGATGAAAAAGAAAGCACGATGGAGTCATGCATTGCTTCCAAACTTGCAGACATAGGAGACACAGATCTAGGCTCGGAACCTCTTTTCGATTTGATTGATAGATCCAGAGCGGAAAGACTTCACTCATGCGTGCGGTCAAAAGGTGGGAATTATCCGAGTGCGGCTTTTCCATGTCAACCCGAGGTTGTCGAATTTGTTATGGAGTGCGCTAGATCTTACCATCCTTCATCCAGATCAGTGCGTGATGCTTCGGGAAAGACAATAATTCGTTTGTACGCAGAGTTCATCAATTATTGTTTGAAGATTCTAGTGCGAAAGGTGGTGACTTCCATTAGCATTCGGGATGCCGATGAGAGATGGGAGAAGCATAATGAATAACCAATACATGAAGAAGCCTAGATCTCCTTGAAAGTTTCTGAGAACTCTTCCACGGTCCAATTTGGTGCAGGAGGTAGATGATGTCGTCAAATTGCTATGCAGGATGAATGGTGAAGCGAATGCCTACACTTTCCGTACATGGATGTATGCTTTCATCAGGACCATTGAAATCAACAAGGTTGATTCTATAATCAATTGGTCGGAAATTATTAGCAACAACATTGGTGAGCAACTCCGGAACGTGAAGCGTACTTTCAGCTTCAAAATGACTTCATACTTGGTGTATGTTGCAGCTTCACAAGGCGTCTTTTCCAAGTTGGATAGATGTGGTGTTCTTTCTAAGGACCCCATTTTCGAGTGCTACCCGCAGCTTACTGTACCTACGTGCGAGAAAGATTTCAAAGTGGTCAACGATGAATTCTTCTATGATTTCATCTGCAGGCTAGACAAAGACTTGAAGGCCAACAGGGCAAGCAAGGAAGCATGGGAAGCTGTGTCCAAGATTGGCAATCTATTCATTCAATTTGCAGATTTCACATACCTCAGGGTTACGGGCTTTTCTGGAGAACCAATAAAGATGCCCAGGTATCCGAATGATAGATTGATCGCCATGGAGCTGAGCAGGCAACTTGTGGAGTTACACAACCTTTAGTCAAAGCGGCACAAGTCTACGGGCTTCTTCCAAATCACTGTGGGATATTACAGTGCATTAGCATTCATAGAGTTAGGGAATGGAGGCGCAAATGTTATCCGAGTATGAACAAGAGTTCTTTCTGCACGGTTGAACTTCGATGCATTTGGAGTAGCTAGGAAGATAATCTCTCAGGAGTACGCACATGTGTCTTCATTAGAATATTTTTGGATGAAGTGCAAAAGTGAGTACGAGGTTAGAAAGAGAGATTTGATGGGCTATCAGCAAAACAAGTGTTCGACTTTGGACTAGCACGGATACTGCGGATCTTAAAGATGATGGGAATGTGGTACTTGACACTTACCATCAAATGGGAGGAGATAAAGCCATACTACAAAATAACATAGGAGGCTGACAACACAATTGAAGAAAGGTCGGGAGCTGTGTTGGTGAATACTTCAAAGTTGCTGATGAAGGGATATTGCCTTGATGAAACGTTGATAAGTCAAGTCACGGCGCAACTTCGGCGCGGAGATTCCCTCAGCCCAAAGCACGGAGGAGAAAGCAACGGGAAAGTCGAGAAGATGAAAGTGCATAGAAGATCTCAATCCAAGGAGAGGATCACTTCTACGACCATGACTTTAACTCCGGTTTCTCAAGTACTCCGATTTCACCAACTATTGTACGCGCGCAACAAGGCGTTGCCATGCCTCCACGAATCGCGACATTCATTTTCTTCCCTCAGCCACTTCGTTCGGCGCTTTATTCCAGAGGATACTTTGAAGCTGCATATGGCGGAATTCGAAAGGGCTTTGTCCTTGGATGACTCAGAAGATGGCAGCCACAACACTGTGGCACTTTCTGATGGAGAAGATGCTGAGCGGAAGATGGTAGTACACTCAGCGACTTCAACGACTTCTCATTCTCCGAGAAGTAACTTCTCGGAATGGTTGGCTTCGCAGTTGGTTCGAGAAGCGAGAATGGAGATGAACTTAGAGGAGCACAACTTGCAGCTACTTCAGAATCTGGGCGGAAGAGACAAAAGGCCTAAAGTTGCCAAAGCAACTTCTAGGTTGATCATTGAAGATTCGAGAGAGAAGTTTGCTGAGATATCAATTCCGGTAGAAGGAAAGATAAAGGAGGAGCTCACGGCAGAGGATGTGACAATAACCAAAGTACCCCTCGGTCAAACCACCACTGAAGGATTGAAGCAGGACACGCAGACATTGATGGATGCTTTATTCCTTAGGCTTGACGGTGAAAAGGCGAGAAAGAAGAGGCTGCGGCAAGTATCTCAATTATGTGAGATCATAGCCAAGGTTGCCAAACCTTCTATTCAGCCCATTTCAGAGCCGGTGAGTGATCATCTTATGCGGAAATGGAGGGCGCGAGCAATCAAGTTAAGGCTATTGATTTAATGGAAGGATTTGATTATTCGTCAAGCTTTTGTATGCAGACAACTTGGAGAAGTGCCACCCGCTTTAAAGGTTATGGTTGATGCAAAAATCAATCAAGCAACTGATAGCAAACATAGAAGGCATGAATACAGTTGCAGAGAGTAACCTGAGTATTTTGGCCGAGATCAACAAGCTTCCAGGAGATGTATTGATTGCGGAACAGATTGTACCGGACGGATCAGTCGAGAAGGGGAAGCAGCTAGAGTTTGCAGTATCTTTCCGTTTGGAAATCTGCAGAGTTTTGCTGAAGAGGATGCAGGCACTTGAGAGTAGGACATCAGATTTACCAGACAGTGTCATTTCTTTCACTAAGGAGAGAGTGGACGGGAATGTCACTTCATACGTGCGGATCGTCTCAACTAAGTTTCCTAATTCCTTGGAAGGATCTCTTCGATGATATAAAAGAGAATTGATAAAGCTACAAGCCGTTCACGATGAATTCTATCGGAGATGGCGGGTGGTGCTGCAGCCAGACATTGCGAGGTTTGGGCCGAATTTGGAAGATGTGGAAGCGTGCATCAAAGTGTTAAATGAAGGGTTACTTCTGATTGAGAAAGAAGAAGCGTACTAAAGCAGATGGAAAGATGTTTGAATTACATGTTCGACAAGTATATCCGATATCAGAACAAGAAAAAGACATAAACATTACAGCTGGCATGACTTCTTCTATTCTTTCTTCTATTTTTATGTTCCCGATGAAATTGTAAAACTTCTAAGTTATTGGTTTTGCAACCATTACTTAAAGTCATGTGGAACCATTCTATTAGTTAAGTGATACATGTGTCACTTAAGGAGAAGATAGTTGAGGATGATTGCCAAATGTCATATTTACTTGTTGTTTATGTTTCAGTTCAGTTTGAGTTTTACATTTGTACTTTCCCTCTTACATTCTATAAGTAGGAGAAGAACCTCCGGGTTAATGATCAATCAGAATTTGTAAGCAACAATCTTGTGTTCTAGACTTTGTCTTTGAACCCCCGAGAGCAACTTGGAGCAAAGGAATACAAAGGAACAGTTTCCTGAGAACTTTGTGTCACGATTATCTTGTGTTTCTTTCTTTTAATCTTAGATCTCTTAATAAACTTTGTGTTATTTTAGATTTGGATATAAAACTACCTTTGTTTTATAATTCTTGTGTTCATATCTATTAAGTTTCTTCTATGTGCATGCAATTAGCTCTGCTATCTACTAATTGGGATGCACATCTTCCCATTTCTTCTCTGTATTTCCTTTACTTCCTTCTTCTATAAAATACTTCCTTTCTTGAACAGCTGCTTACTTGCACAGAACTTCTTAGTTATGGTTCATGAACTAAGTGGTTAAAGTAAAACCCCGATAGATAATAACACATTTTTATTGACAAATCGACACGGAAGCCTCACCTGGTTAAATGAGGGAGATTTATCTCATGATTGCCTAGGTTTTGTGCTATGCGAAAATCTAGCCATGATTTATACCCGAAAAATATGCACTTTTCCGTAAAGTTACAAGAAGGTGGATCGTTGTCTGAGCACCTACTTTGGATGAAAGATCTCCGAGACCAGTTATCTTCATCAATAAAAAGGTGGACGATGATGATATGGTGGCTCTGGTTTTGAACAACTTACCTTCTTCGTATGAGTCATTTGTGGAGAGGCATTCCATTTAATGGCTGAAAGTCAAACACTCACATTTGACAAGGTGAGTTCCTACTTGTTGCAAAAGGAGTGAAGACAACTTGAGGCAGAATCTAATTGTGACCATTCAGAGAGTGCTCTTGTCACTCGGTCAAAGGAAAGTGGAAACGTTAATCTATTAAGTCTTCCACTCAATATCGGGTCACATGTTATTACTTAGCACAAGGTTTGGCACCTAAAGAATGATTCTTAGGAGCGGAAGTATGATCTTTCGTTGTAGAACAAAAAGCCATGTAATGAGGAACATGTGGCGAGCATTTGAAAACAGATTCGGATGACGGGCATGCTCTTTATTGTTTTACGACATCATGCTCGAATGACAATGGTACCAGTTTCTCGATCATCTTTGGATCATTTTCTCTAGTGCGTATGTTTCATTTCATATTTGTTTTGAATCGAGTAGTACTAGGCGATGGAGAATCACTTGTAGTAGAAGGGATAGGAGATATATGCATTGTATTGAATAATGCTCATAAATTGTTGGTACGGAATGTTAGATATGTACCTTCTTTACAAAAGAATCTTCTATCTATTCATCAATTAATTGAAACTCCCAATTTTTTTGTGGAAAGAAGTGTGTTGTCTCGATGTGAAACAAAGACGAATAATTGCCCTTGGTATTGGGGAAGGTGGTCAATATCGACTTGTTGATCCGGCTGCAATCAACATGAATGCACGTGTGGAGGACAGCTCCACCATTCGGATGTGTAGGAGGCTCGCAATGCCTTTGGAGGAAGCCATTCCTCAAAAATATGTTGACTTGGATACAGTTAACCTACATGCACCTATTGTGGAGGGAATATCCACTATACTAGGTGTACGGGAGGCGGACATGCCTTGGGAGGATGGATTTCCTCATTTTGAAGAACAATTTGTTGTGGATGGAGACTCCACTATTCCAAATGCACTAACGATGCATGGTGAGATGGCATGCCCAACCACTCACTTAGAGGTCCTTGCTCGAAGGACAGTAGAGCATGACCAATTTGCTCATTGTGTTGTGAACAATCTTTCCCAACAGAGGGGGATAGATGAGCAAATAAATGAGGAGTTGATTCTCACTCCTACCACTGCTAAGATGGAGACCATTCTTTGAGACGGAGATGGTTATTTCTCCTACTATTGTGGAGTTGGTTCTAACTCCTATTGCATAGATGGTCACATTTCTCTTCTTGAGAAAGTTGGATGAGCACTACATGGAGGTGCAAGGACGTGATTGAGGTGACTTCGATTGCAGGATGATTGAGTCTTTGTACAGACTCCAGCAAGCTACACAAGCCTAGAACAGAGTTTTCAATCCACTTCTCCGAGGTTCTGATTTCAGCACTCTGGAGATGGGGCTGACACTCTCAGCCATTAGTGATTCATCACTGGTCAATGAATCACGTAATAGAGAACCTGTGGACCACTTGTCATATCTTTTGTTCATGGGACCAGATTTTTGTTTTGCGGTTCTTCTTCATTCGACAACCACAACACAATCATGGACTGATGATTTTGAAGTCCAACCTATGGCACAGTCTGTAGATGTAATGACTAAACATATGGGTTTTAGGAAATTTGTAAAATTTTGGGACAAACTTTGTCTTGTTTCCGGTTTAGTCATTAAGAGGGGGTGTTAAAATATAACACTTTATATAGCATGTAAAACAGTTATGTAGTTGTTTGGTTGTTACCTGTTCAACCACCTCTTCCTACAATAAATAAACCTCTGCCTGTGTCATTTTAACAGGTGCAATTTGCTCTCTCTATTTCTTTCTTCTTTTTGCACATGCTAACAATATCTTTACGTTAAAAAGTTAATATTAGGCTGTATAATATTTTCTCTCTCTAAAACATATATATATATATATATATTACCATCTCCAAATACCCATCTCCTATTCTCCTAGAAAATGGCTAGCTTGTCGCTGTCCCCGTCTCCTAATAACTAAGCGTAGTGTAAAGACTCAAATAGCTGCTCATATATAATGAGGTTTTCTGTTATGGACAATAAGATTTCTTTAATTATTTCTTCTTAATATGTAACCAGACATATAATCATTCTATTATTGTGGCAGTGTTGCATGGACAATTACTTATTTGAATCTGATGCATGGGACACGAAAGCTATGAAATCTCAAGGAGCTATTGAGACAGTTAAATTTGTTGGGTACAATGGTATGACCAAGGCTATCAGAGTTCCTTCTGGAAGGGCTCGAGAGGTTCTAGAGAAAGCCGTACAGGATGGTAGCTTGGATGCAAGAGAAGCCATACATTGGCAAGATGTTAGAGTTCCAGATAAAGTTCAACTTGGTCTATCAATGGATCTGCTAGAAGCTATTTTGAGGTACCTAATCATATTAGAATACAATTTCAAAATATATGTTTTTGCTGGCTATGACATTTCTTTCTCGCTGCCTGGATTTACAGGATTGGAATGATTTAATGTTTGATAAGCTTGGGATTGAACAGCTAGTTTTTTCATATCTATACAGGATTTCGGGAGCTGACACTAACATGGAGAGCTTCCCACCATCTGCAGCTTGTTGCAGCCTTTCTAGGGAAGAAGTTCTTTGTCATCTTGTGCAGATACTTCTCCGTGCAAAGACGCCAATTTTTGGGAGGTAAGTTTGCTGAAATTGAAAAGAACTAATTTCATATGGGAGTTTTCCTTTTGTTTGGACACACATGCAGGGAGAGAGAAAAAGAGAACCATTTTGGCATCTTCATTGATGAAAAAATGCCATTTCTTTCTTGTGCCAGAATACTGGAAATAATTACTTATATCGCAAGAAGCAACAGAGATGCAAGGAAGCGACTTTACAAGTATGGCATGTTTGAAATTGTTTTGTGGAAACTACTGGCTGGTGATATTTTTGATTCAGAAAAGATTATGATAATCAAGTTTCTTTGTCAATGCCACTTGTCACAGGTGATAAGCATATTCCATCTTATTTTCTGGTTTTTTTGTGGATGACATAATGAATAGGAATTTAATTTTATTATTTAGTGAGTTAAGAGTAATGTTTTGCATCAGGATGTGAAATCAATTTTTCAACAGGAATACTATTCTCAAACTGAAGAACGATCGCCATGGCATAGCAGTATCCTTCATTTGTATCTCCCCAAGGGCTTATTCTAAAACTCATGTCAGAGGTACAAACTGACCATCTTTAACATGTAAAGAATTGGTGGACCTCTCATCTATTAAATCTTTTGTAAACACGAAATTGCATAATGATTCATCACAATTGAATTGAGGGTTTAATTAAAGTGTGGCAATTAAGATGTAGAAATCTGGCAATGACATATGTGAGACAAACATTGACATATAGAGAGGAATGATAAGGGATAGAGGGAAATACAAGGGGAAGCTCAGAACTTTGGTTAGTTTTACTTACAGTGATGTATATTTTCTTTGGTGGGCCAGATTGTATATTTTTGGTGCTATGTCGGTTTCCTCAATATATGGCGACATGAAGCAACCAAAAATAGCATTGGCATATCACTATCTGGAATGATTATGCACTTTATCTGTGGTAATAGTTTTCCTATTTTGGGTAATAATATCTAGAGCGTAAGGATTCATCACAATTGAAATGAGGGTTTAAATAAAGTGTTGACAATTAAGATGTAGAAACCTAGGAATGACCTATGAGAGAAAAATATTGACATTATAGAATGATAAGGGATAGAGGGAAAGACAAGGGGAAGCTCTGAAACCTTTGGTTAGTTTTACATACAGTGATGTTGTTATCTTTGGTGGGCCAGGCATTTGTTTTTTTTTTTTCCGTACTGTGAGTTTCCTCAATAAATGGTGAGATGAAGCAACCAAAAATGGCATTGACGCATCAATAGAACTAGAAGGAATGATTGGGCACTTTATTTACGGTATCAGTTTTCCTATTTTGGGTAGTGATATGTAGAGCAGATATGTTGCATTATTATGTGTTCAAACTATGATGCCATTTCTTTGTTGTGCATGAAAGTTATTACTTTCCATATAAAGTCCGTTTGTGAAGAATTGAGTTACACATGCATGAAACCTAGCATAAATTGCATTAACTGTTTTCCACAATTTCAGGATGCTAGTTCCTTCAAAACGATATTGGATTCTGACAGTAATTCTCCAGAGGTGATTTGGAATTCAGACATGAGAGAGAGACTAATTGAGCACCTAACAAATGAATTGGAGCCATATGTCAAGTTCCGCGCATCAGATTCCCTGGCTTTGTATATACGTTGTTCAAAGCCTCCTTGGAATATCCAGAGTTGGCAGGTCTCTCTCTCTCTCTCTCTCTCTCTCACACACACACACACACACACACACACACACACACACACACACACACACACAGAAAAAAAAGTAAAAATAAAAAATGGTAATTTAAAAAAAAAAAATCTATTAAATGCTCATTGATTATTCGTGGGCATATATATGTGTCATTTCTTTCTTGTTTTCTTTATCTTCCTAAGTACGTGCCCACAAACATGCATGCATGGATGTGCACACATACAATTACACACAGACATCCAGGCTTTAGGATATAGAAAGACACCTCTGCATGCATGCATGCATAAGAAACAGATATACTGGAAATAAAGTAATGAACATATGATGAAATAATTTCATAATTGCAGGGAATCCAATATACTTTTTGTTTCATGTATGCTTTTAAGATAGCTATTACCGGAATTAAGTCTTTAAAGTCAAATGTATATGATGACTAATCCTTCTTTAAAATTTACAAAGTTGTTGCTTGTCAGAGATCAATTCTATGAATTATATTGAACATATAATTGTAATCTGTGCTTAATTTGTCAGGAAAGATGAAATAGACTTTGAAGAATGGTTTGGGTTAACTTTCAAAAATTTCTATCCATTGTATTTTGCTAATCTAGTGGTGTTGAATATTTCTAATCGTTTCCATGTAATCAAGTATACTGTTTTATCATTTACTTCAATGTGTAGTTTGTGTCCTTAAAAATTCAATGTATTAACTCAATGTTTCCTCATATTATTGTGTTGTCTCTTAGCACATACTGCCCTCACATCATATTTTGTTAGAAAATGATGAGAGCGAGAATGACACACTAAGATATGTGTGTGCTCATCATTTTCTTATGCTGAAAGAAGTTTCATTGTGGTTGGTGAAGTTTATAATTGAACATTAATTAATATATAACTAATAGTTCATCAAGTGCAACTTATACCTTCTCCACCCCCTCTGCAATGACTAATTCAGAAACTACTTCAAATTTGTCCGGAAATTTTACAAACACAATGGGGCGAAAGGGTTTAGTCATTAAATCAACACGCTGCTCCTTCGCTGCTAATTTTGAAATCTGCAGTCCTATGACCCTTTGCTGCTGTCCAATGTATGAGCTATGGTTGTGATAAAAGCCAAGAAAGATCACTAACAACAACCCATAGATCTGGTCATGTAGGCATAAAATGTACCAGGTTGTCCACCAACTGTCTGTAGGGCCATTCTTCGACTGGTGAAGAATCATCATTGGCTGATAACTTCAGCCCAACATCCATAGTTCTGAAATCAAAATCCCAGAGATGCCAATCATTGTGAATATACCAAGCTTGTGGAGCCTGCCCAAGTCCTTATAGGGACTCAATCAATATGCAAACCAAATGATTACAGCCACTCACCCAAACACCTCTAGGAAGCATGATGTAGACCTCCTTGTCCAAATATCCATTTAGGAAGGCACTTTGAAACACCCTCCAAGGCTCCAACTAAACTGATCTGCTATAAAAAGAAAAAAATTAAAGGTGATTATCTTCGCATTGGTAGTAAAAACCAACTCCGTAGTAGGAGAAACAACCATCTCTGCAGTATTAGGAGAGAAAACCATCTCTGCCTCATTTATTCCTTTCTGTTTACCATGCTCAGTTGACCTTCAATCCCATTCCTTTGATTACATGTATTTTCTTGCCATCTCACCATGTGCCTCTTGTGCATCCTGGATAGTCACCCTCCACAATTCATTGAATGACTTTTTTTCGCTAGCTCACCATGTGTCTCACATGCACTGTGGACTTGAGGCATTTCATTTTCCTACACACGACACATTTCAGCCTCCCACATGTTCTTTATAGTGGATATTCTCTCCACAACTTGTGCATATAAGTTGACAGGAGTAGGTTCAACAAGTGTATGAGGAATGTCATCCTCTAGCACATCATATATGGCTGAGTCTTCTTCCACACATGCTTTTAATTTGACTATAGCAGTGTCAAAAGCCTATACTGGCCACCTTGCCCAATGCCTAAGGCAATTACCTGTTCATGTTTCACATCTGACACAATACATTGCTTCCCAAAGAAATTTACAACAATGTTCAGATTTTCTATTAATTGACGAATTGATAGGATTTTTTAATGCATGTTAGTGACATACCTAACATTCCTTACAATGAAGTTTAAATTATTCATTATTATATGAATATCCCCCATCTTGTCTATTGCAAGTGACACTCCATCTATGAATAATATTGAATAAGAAATCGCAGAAAATGTTACATACTAATCCCTGTGCCATGAAAAATGTCTGGATGCACCAGAACCAATAAACATACTAGTAGCACTATCAGTTGAGCATGATACCGTGAGAGCATATTCTTCCGCAAAATCTTATCCTTGAGCTGCTGCCACATTTACCTCATCCCACCGTTTCTTGTTGGTTGGGAAAGAGCATATTATCACTCCAAGAAATCCTTTTTGATATGCCCAAACTTATGATGATAATGTCATTTCACTTGGGATCTAGAAGATTCACTAGAGTGATGTCTCGACTTCCTCTTTGATTGAGTAGTCAACACACTCTCTCGTTTGTCTAGAATTGGACTCAATTGTTTGTCTTCTTGAGTTTCTTTTGTAGGAAATAGGAACTAACCTAATTAAACATTGGGGTTTGGTTTTTCGCCGTCGAGTGTAAGTTGTCCATGAATGTCTTGTAGGAGAGTGGTAAACCATTAGAAAAGCACAACCAGATTGTCATTATCCATCTTTATATTGATAGCATTGAGCCGTCTTGGAGATATTTTATCTAAAGATGTTATGAGATGGACCCACCCTCATACATTTTTTTCTGAAAACAACAAATTCTTTGGGTACAAACTCTGACTTTTCTTTGGAGTTAGATACTTGTTCTTTAGACTGGTCCATCGCACACTTGCCTCGTAGTATTTCAGACCTTGGGTTTCAAATCATCTAACACAAACAACTTCAACACAAATATGATGCTTGTCATAATCCACAAAGTTCACATTAGGCCTTTTCCTATAGTGTCAAGAATGAAATTATAACAATCCTGGTACTCGGTGTTTGTTAAAATTTTACGACTCCATACATTATAATTATGACGAATTAACTTTTGCACTTCTCGTAGAACTATAATTTGAATGTTGGCCATTTTACACAATATTGATTGCAGACTTGTAAATGAATGAAACAACCAAAAGTACAATCTATTCTTAATATTTGACTTCTAATGTGGAAATTGATGTAAAATAAATGGAAAGTTTGCGCATAGGACTGATTACCAAAATTACAACTTAGTCTCCTTATCAGTAGTGTGTTGATTCCCTCAAATCTCCTTGTAATGTATTTTTCACCACCGATCTCGGTATCCAAAATGTCTTTTAACTGCAAGAAATGCTTGTGATGCCGTATAACCGAAAAGAAGAACCTTACGTTTTTCGCACGATCATTTTGGACTTTACAATTAAAAAATCGTGAATTTGTTGGTTCTAATCTTACACATTTTTGTCTTTTGAAGACTCTCGAAATCTTCTGCAACTCAAGTCTTGAAATCTTTTGTTATTGGTGGGGGCTTGTTTTTCTTAAATCCGACTTTCATGAATATTTCTCTTTGTTTTAGCGAATCCTCTAGTCTCATTACATAGTGCCCTAGATGATTTTATTAGATTGTAAATTCTCGGTGTGGTCCTCACATTTGGATATCAATGATATATTCTTCACGTCTTTGGTGATCATACGACGTGATTAACCATTCAGTGGTTTGTGAGCATGAATGACGTCCCCGTTGTCTCGCTTCTTTCATAATAGATGTCTTTTATTAGCATTTGATCAAGTCCTCACATGCTTTTGCATTTTCCCTTACAACTTCTTCATGTTTGGCCCCCTCGGACATGCTTCAACATAGAGCTCCCCTTGGATTCATTTCTTTTTCGGCCCTTTTTTGATTTAATACTAATGAATTCTTGTAGTCTTTCTCCAATGCTTCCTTTGCTATAGAACTGACACCTAGACATGCTTCAACACCACCTCCTTGACCACCCAATATGCCAAGAAGGTGGTCCATTACCCTTGTTAATGTGCCAATAAAAGGATGCTGACATAAAGTGCATGTGATATTGTTTGTGAATTCCTCCTAGCTCATATATTTCCACCCCTCTGCACTTGATTTTGGAGGTGCCATACCAATATAATAATGTGTGAGGTCAGAACTCCTTGGCATAGTTGGACTTAGCCTTCAAACCTATCGGTGACCTTCAAAGGCACACCACGACTTCACACGGCTCTAATTGACTTTTAAACTAGTCGTCCACCTTGTAAACATTGACGTTGACATCCTTGGTAAACACTAACAAGCTAACGACGAGTTGTGACTTTTAACAGTTGCAAGCTCCTTCAATCTCCTTCACACACATAGGCTCCTTCACGTGATTCACACTTAACAAAATTGGCTTCAAGCTAGGGTATGCAACGTTTAGGGCCACGACAAGGGTTTATACCCAAATGGTGGTGTTGAAGGTGGAAAACCCTAAAATACGAAAAGCTAAAACCCTAAAATGAATTTGAAGTTTTTTGGAACGAATTTCAAATGCGATTTTACAAACGAATTTCATAAAATATTTGCATCCGATTACCGCATTTAATTAACTTGCGATTTTTCTACGAATTTGTTTGTGCCTTGTTAAACCCAATCAATTTTGATTTTTTGCCTTCAAATTCCTTGAATGCAGTTACACATGTTACATACATGAATATGACACAATGCAGTTCCATCGTAGTTAGGCTAACTTAGTCCCATTTGTCACTATTGGAATGATTTCCATTGAATATTAAATGCTCTTATAAGTTAGAAAGTTCTTAAACATTGTCAAGAAAATTCTGTACTTTGGCAATTTTGTATTATTTCCAAGTTTTCTTGATTTCTCAACCTTTTAATTCTCAAATTAAAAGCCATAATTTAAATATATGGGTTATACAATTTAAATATTGCACATATATTAGATAAGAATTAATTCTTTATTTAATTAATATGTTGCAATGGATAAATGTGACCATTTATTTAAATTAATTTAAAGAGAATTAAGAGAATGCAACGAGTGGATGAGAATTAATAAGATTTTTTTCTTTTATTAATTAATTAAATTAAAAGTTTTTCCAAGCTTTTAATATATTTGGATATGCACCAATTTTAAATTTAAAAGCTTATTTAATGATTTTAATATTAAAATAGTTAGAGAACATAAGCTTTAAAAGCTATTTTTGGAATATCCACGTGAGGATAAAAGAATTTAAATATTAATCAAAGGATTTTTAATTAGAGTTTGGTGGATTCAAAAGCTATTTAAACTTTTATATTAAAATTTTCAAAGGAAATTGAGTAAAAATTGAAAGAATATTTTTATTCAAGATGAGTATGAGTTCTATTATCTGGGGATACTTTTGGAACTTCAGGAGTTGGAGCATGTTGCACGCTTCTTTTACTTCTTATCTTCATCTGGCTTTGCAATAAAAAAAAAAGTCTCTCTCTATATTCGGATGATCTTTCCTTGAATTCACTTGAATTCCTTTATTTTATTTCAGTGGTACTATAAGTATAGGCTAGGTTTCAAATTCATACAGAACAGTGTCTACTACCTTTGAATTAATAGACAGCAATTGTGTCAATTAAACACTAAGTTCTGCATGTTATAGTTTTCTTGTGCTGTGATCAAGTAGAGGAAAGGATTAAAATATCTCTGTGTACCTACCCTCTTTGTAAGTGGAGGAATGGAGTAAAATATCTTGGTGTATCACCCGTTTCTGTGTTTCTTTTCTGTTTCATTTTCCCTGAAAGTTTTAGACTAGCACTAGGATAAAAGAAACCAGCCTACTCTGGAGATATGTGTCGCCCGCTTTGGTACATTACATGTTATGCCCAGGAACTGTGGGTAGCTTTAGATCAGACATTTCAACGCATTAAGACAAAGCTCAAGGGTTACCAACTACGTTTTGACAACCTCTTAGTCAGTTGATGTATTATGTGTCGAAGACTTTGCTGCCTTAGGTAGTTTTTATGCTTTTGATATTTTTCTTGTTCATTTCTCACTTGATTCTAAACCTGCCAAGCAGTGACAAAATGATACTTCTTCTGTGGATCAAAGATGTCAGCTTCATTGCATTTTCTGCTGCTTTCCTCTATGGATATGTTATCCATGTGTTTTGAGTTGCTGGATATTAGAATATTTCATACTTCTCAAATTTTCATTGTGATCATCCAATCCATTGTCTCTGTTCTAGACTGCATGGATACGGGTACGGGTACGGTTTCGGTACGCTGAAACGGCAAATTTTTAAAAACCTCGGGTACGGTACGCTTTTGGGTACGTTATATATATATATATATATATATATATATATATATATATATATATATATATATATAAAGAAACATTTGCATACTTATTGAAATTTAATACTCATACAACTTAAAATCATTCATAGAACATGAAAACAAATTTCCTATACTTTGAGAATTGACACTTAAGTTTGTTTTGATTCATTTATTTTAATATTTATATGTTTGAAACGTTATAAATTGTAAATCTAATTTATTCAAATATCTATTATCAAAAAACTAATAACTAAATAATATATATTTTTAATAAAATAACAAAAACTCGAATTAAGTAATGAAAATTTTAAAAATTAAAAAGAACCACAACCAAACTAAAAAATAAAAGATATTAAAAACCTAAACGTAAACCTAATGAGCTAAAGGCCATTTAATTGAAGGTCGAGGTAAACCTATGGTGCAGCGACTGAACTGGTGAATGGAGTCTTCTGCGAACTGTATTTTCCATCTAAAGTCTCTTGGGACCTAGCAAATGGCAGTCATTCCAAAGCCATATGCGAATCCAGCATGCAGTCACAAGGTTCGATGGTCATTCCAAAGCCATACGCGAATACAACATGCAAAGACACTCAACACTGCAAATCCGAATCTCACATAGCAAAATAATATTGAAAGAAGCATGGTTCGAATTTTTGGATGAATTTAAACATTTTTTTGGGTTGTCACAAAGATTGCAGGAAAAAAACACCTTTCTTACCTGGGATACGCTGTGGGTATGTACCCACAGGTCCCGGTACGGTTTTCCGTACCCGCAGCATACCCTGGACCTGTGGGTACGTACCCAAAACGTATCCACAACATTTCCGTACCCGTACCCATACCGGAAACGTTTCCAGCCTGGTATGAAGGGGGATGGCGTTTTTGTGCAGTCTAGTCTCTGTTATGATATCTTTTATTTTCCTACTAAACAGGGTGGTGTCCATAAGTGAGATGTAGTGTGCAATGGATATTGGTGTCTTCCTGCAAATTTTAGGTTTTGCCAATTGCTGTCTTGAAAATTGACATTACAGGGGTATTAACCTTAATAACCTAAGTTGCCGAAACGTTTTGGATACGGGAGTGGGAGTGGAGTATCCGATACGCGGAAATGGCAAAAAAATTTTGACCCTGGATACGGCGTAGGATACAGCAGTACAAAAACTATATAAAAATTAAAAAATATATAAATTTCAGCCTTCTAAATAAGAATTAACCACATGTTATGCATATGAAAAACAAAACAAGCTAAATAGCCACAACAAACTACTCATACATTCATAATTTCAATTGTCCCTATCATATCTAGTTGAGGTGTTTATTACATTTATGATTTATCTCATACATGCTATTTTTATCCATGTTTATGATGGCTTGTACTTGGTACCTTATGTAGAATAATGGTGCTGCGAAAACTGTAATTTCTGCTGTAATGATATATTAAATTTAAAATATACCTTCTGTAGAATAATGGTGCTGTGAAAACTGTAATTTCTGCTGTAATGATATATTAAATTTAAAAATACCTTCTGTAGAATAATGGTGCTGTGAAAACTATAATTTCTGCTGTAATGATATATTAAATTTAAACTATACCTTCTGTAGAATAATGGTGCTGTGAAAACTGTAATTTCTGCTGTAATGATATATTAAATTTAAACCAGAATTAAAAAAGAACAAAAATAAAATAAAAAATAATACAGTTTTGGGCCAGGAAACGGCTGGGTACGGCTGCAGAAGTATCCAGCCGTATCCGGACCTGCCTGGCCGCTCCCCGCTCCCGAAACGTGCCGTACCCGCTCCAGGGGGTCTAGGGGTGCCGTTTCGGCTACTTAGTTAATAACTAAAGGAATGCTTTCAACCGCATCTATTTTGACAATTCTTTGGTTTGCATGACACTTGGCAGAAGTTAGCATAATGTGTCCATAACGCCCACCACATTTTCATCTCCTCTATCTACATGTTCACATCTGACATAAACTATTGGGAATCTTATCCATTCCATCAATTCTCTATTGAATGCTGTAGTTCTTCAGACTTGACGTGCATGACAGAGTCATAAATCATAGTTCTAAAAGTCACAGATCACATGAGTCAGAAGGCTAGGGAGTAACTCACCAGCAACTCATCCAATGAGTATTCCCTGAGTCTGACACTTAAAAACTAGTGAATTCCTGCAAGTCTGTGCCTAAAACTTGCCAGCCAGGAAATTGTTTTTTCCTTGATATGGATTTGAATGAATTTTCAATAATTTTCCTTGCTATGTGTTTTCTAAATTCTTTTCTTATGCTTTTTAACTTTATTTGCATGTTATTTATGAATCTATATATATTTTTAATTTGCCAAGCTATGCCTAGTCTCGAGTTTGAGTCAAAATTTTGGGCCACTAAGCTTTTGCCGAGTGCAAGGTTTACAACTATGCATTAAATATTGGAATTTAATATAATATAATAATTAAAGTGAAGCCTTGAGTCAAAGAGGTTGATGTATGAGGAGATAACATCCACCGCTGGCCTTTGGAGCAAATCTAGGGATAGATTCCTAATGACAGCAAAATCTACAATGCAACTCTTGACAACTGATGGTGTGTAGTAGTTTTTGAAAGTATACTAAACTCTACACCCAAACCGAAATGCATAAGAATTTAGTCCTAGATTTGAGGTGCTGCTTGCTATGTTTGAAGTGATTACACAAATTAACATAGTTTTAGTAAATTTTGTGTGCATATTTGTACACTAAACAATTATTTGGGATTGGCACCATTCTGGAATCCTGCTGTCACATGTTTTTACTGGAATCATGTTTTAATACTATCTTTAAGATTTAGGCCCTTATGGTACAAGTCTGATTATTTTCGAATTCTTGCAGAGACAATATTTACAGAACCATTTTATCTGCAAAATCTACTTGATTTGGAACAATTTCCAAATTATCAAATTCTTGACCCTGCTGGTTTTCTCAACAGTCTGATGAAGGTCTGTTTCATACCATTCTGTCATGTGTACAATCGATAAATATATTAAGTTATTTTTACTACGGGGGTTTCAATTGAGTACTAAGTAGAAAATTTAATCTTTATTGGTATTTAATTAAAATGGTAGAAACATTTCTGAACTACACTTTGACTTCTGATGGTACTGACTAAATTCATGTATTTCCTTGTGGACAAAATTTTGTCAATCGTCTTTTTCTGCATTACTTATTTTGAGCACACTTTTCCTTCCATTATATTTGAATTGTTCAAAATTTTCCTTAGATTACATTATCAATATCTGTTGATGTTTTATATCCTGATGTCAGTAGTGTAATGGTTCTAACTTCTAACTAGGATTTACGGAGATATGCAGTAGATGTACACAATGCCAGTACATCTTCTGCCTCAAGCTCTTTATGGAAGAAAGAAATATCATATTCGTTTACTACTACAGGCTCAGGTTAATTTACAACCTGAACCATATCCACTCTTTGTTTTATTATTATGCTTTTGCTAGAGATTTCATAATGTAAATTTTAAAGGAAATGTCTTGCAGGCATATTTACTGGACAGGTGTACACTCAATTCTCTGCCAGATGATCTGGAATCCGTAGTGATTAGTTTGGCTACACCTGCTCTTCAGACATGCCTTGCACAGAAAGATGACTCGCCAAATATCTCAATTGACATAGTACATCGGACAAGCAAGATCTTGAGAAGGTTCTGTGCTAGCAATCTGAGGTAGAAAGTTTCAAATTTTCTTTTTCATATTTTTCTGTCTAAGGGTTATGATGATCACACATAATCATGAGGATGATATCAGCTCTTTTAAAAGGATAGATTTGCATTCCACACTTTTCTTTTTTTAGACACCCTGATGGTATTTAATTTAGTCCTTGGCTTGAACTGATCTTTCTCTTTCTAATCTATGTGCTTATCTATAAAGGAGTGTGGCAGTTCCTCAAGCAGCACTGAACTTTTCTATTGTTCTGCTTTCACTTGGATCAAATTGGGAAAATGATGCAGCTTTCCCAGAGTCAATGTGCAACTCAGCCCTTGAATCTCCAATAGCAGAGTCTTTACTCATTTTGGAGCTGCTTTGCTCAACTAGGTCAAACCATCTACTTTTTATTTTCCATAATATCACAAAGCAATATATATTTTTAAGATGGTGCATTACATTTGTCGTTTATTTAATTTTAAGTTCTCAATTTGCAAGTTTTCAAACACCTACAGGGCTGGAAGGACACCCTTCAGAACGATGAAAGATGGAGGAAAGGTTTATGGTGGGCTCTTTGTGCTGCTGCAGGAGATGCTTCTGCAAATCCACCAAGAGGACCAACAACAACTTCCTTTGCAGCTTTGCGATGTTTTAAAAATATCACAGAAGATGATAAACACTGTGAAATGATCATCAACCAGGTAAAATAAATATTTAGGTCTAAAGAATTTCATTTTATTTCTTCTACAATTCCAAAATAAAAACAAAGAGCAATTCTGAGGTACATTCAGCACTAAGATCCTTTCTAGAAGATTTTGCAGCAGCTTAAACTTGGAAGCATTGTCACTGGGAACAAGTGGGCAGTTTTGGATTAGGTGTGTGAGTGCAGCAGCCTTCCTAAAATCTGAATTCAGAGATTTGGAAGGGAAAGCATACTATTGTTGTCTTATTATAGGAATTTAGCCATCTACATATACTGAATGGTTTTCATACAAACTGAAAACAATAACTGATCCATAGGGATCTAAAATAACTCTACTTCATCAGAAACAGTCAACACAAAGAAGAAAAACAATAAACGGAGGTTCTGTCTTGTAGCATCAGGACCAAGCTGCCCGGTGCAGGGCAGCAATTTATTTCACCGCCGCCTGTCCTAACTTCGGACGGTCCTTTGGACCGCCGGTCTGCATAGGGTGGCGGTCCCGCCATTACTTGACAGAAAACAAAAATTCGAAAATGAACAGGCTCCAACAAATTTGAAAGGATGTTCGTTTCTCTTCTTCTTCATGACCTTTCCCATTCTCCAATGCACGGGAGGACATGAGAAAGGCTATAAATACATGATTGTAGAAGTGTAGAAGATCATCAAGCATGAGAGCAAGTGAGCAAGAAGTCTTAGTGCTGGAAATTGTATTTTGTAGAAGAAAGGAGTGTTGAGACAGAGCAAAGCAAGTAATTGAAAGGAAGTGTTGAGATATTATCTACTTCCCGGTCATACTTATTGTAAATTCTGTACTTGTTGATTTGAATTGGACAATAGAAGTAGGAAGAAAGAGCCATTGCCCTTCCCGATCTGGTTTTTCCTCCATTGGGGTTTTTCAAGATAAAATTGTTGGTGTTATGAGCTTATATTCTTTCCTTTACTATAATTGTTAATTCTAAGTACAATAATAATATCATTCACTAGCTGTCTTTGTTATTTTCTAATAGAAAGTAAACAACAACTATTAATTGTGATTTTGTGAATATTTCCAAAGTTGAAGAGTTTACTGAGATCAATAACGGTATCAAGGATAAACCTGTCTGGCATAAGAATCTCCTGCAGGCATAGGATAAAATCATAACAAGACTTAGCTCATAATCTCGTTTTTCATGTACAAAACCCTATCACCGTTTAGGTTTTATTTTATTTTATTATTATTATCATTTATCATTAAAGACTTGAGCATTATGCTACTATCCACACTTCGTTACAAAACCAAGAAATCTCATGCCTTTTTGTAGAAAAATGCATGCGGTGGTCAAGCAGAGTTGTTAACTTGTTAGCTAAGAATAGCATATAAGCTTCTAGAGTCTTCTCTTCAAATTGTGATCAGAAATGATTCTCCAAGTTAACTTTAAACATCAACTTAAAAATGATAATTGTACCTTTCTAGGGCAAAAACCAAAAATATGGGTTTGGCCACAAACCCCAAGAATCAGATCTGAAAATACACCAACACCAAAGATGAAAATAATCTGATTTTATGACAGCAACTGTAATATCCTTCAAAACCCTAGGGCGAACTGTATAAGAGCTTAGAATTCACCATACAACCATGCACAACAACTGATAAATACTTCTAAATAATTAATTCAAGCATGGCAACCAATATCCATCCAATTTGGTAACAATAAATGGAGAAAATCAACAAAGATATACTGTTGTAATTAAATAAATGACAGCCGCAGGACAGCCACAAACCAACGCTGAAAATGATAGTTAAACATCACCAAAAATCATGAAAATATAGATTCCGGCCTTATAAATTATAGCAAATCTGATTATGAAAGAAAATCTGAAGTATGTGCCCTAGAAGGCACCAAATGACACACTAGTGCAAGTCGCTCCAACTAGGAGAGGCTTATCAATGCATGCAAAAATATGAAAATGACTTCTTTTCTCCTTTGATGCCCAAATCTGCAATGTCTTCAAATCAATCAAGGATGGAGGGTTTTCGTCCCCCAACCAGCCACAAGAAGGGTTTTTGTCCTTCTTGGAAAGAGCCACACACTTGGATTTTCGCCCAAGAGTGGAGAGAACTAAGAGCTCACAGCCCAAAGATCACTTTAGAGTAAATTCGCCAAAAGTAGATGCTCCAAATGAAGTCCTTAATCTCCTTTTATATCCCCATCTTGGCGCCAAAGGCCAAAAAGGCAAGGCCGACCCATATAAAGCATATTTAATCTTTTAATTTGCTTTTAAAATGCACCAAACCCAGCTGACCCCTTATAATGGGAAATACAAAGATAAAAATCATAAATATGAATGAAGAAAACCCAAGGTCTTCCCTTGTTCATCCCTTTTCTTGCCTCCAGAAAGAAGAAAGGCAAGAAGTCTTCTATTTTGGATTAATTCGAAAAAGGGGACATTACAGTCCTCCCTTCCCGAAATTGCTTGTCCTCAAGCAATTGTAAGTACCCGGATCCCAAATGAATCTTAACTGCTTCTTCTTTGATGTATGTAGTGTCCCCTTTCAAATAAAAATAATAGCTAATATTAATCACCTTGATAGTGATTTTCATCATTTGAAATTAGAGGGTAATTATATTAGTTATTATAATAAAGAGGGAAATATTTAAATTATTAGATTATTTGCCTTAGAGTAATTATTTTTTTTTTGGAAAAGGGTAAAAGTGTGGGTTTTGGAAGGATCCTCATCCTTATACAAAAGGCCCTTAAGGCAAGATAAAGCATTGGAGCATGACAAAGAAGAAGCCCAAAGGCAAAAGGAACAAAGGCCACCATGGCACAAACTAGAAGAGAAGGAAACGAGAAGAGAAAAGGAAGAAACGCCACCCTGCCATCATAGCTGCAGCAGCAGCAAACAACTTACACCGTAAGCTCTCTACCATGGGAACGTAATTTCATTTTAGTGAGATAAATTCCTTTCTTTTTTCTATTTACGACTGTCCAATCATCACTCCTATTAGGATCCAAATTTTCATCTAGATGAGTTAGTAGTCGAATAACGAAACGACTCTATTTTTTCAAATGTTTTTAGAACAAACCGTCAAGGGATCGTCACTACTGTCAACCATTTCCGACCCTACCAACTCTGCCGCAAGTGGAAACTTGAGGCCCAAGTGGTAGCTGAATCTTTGTCATTAACTTCACGAACCTCTTTCGAATTTTCGGAGGAAATTGAATCATCACCAACCACCAAAGAAGCTAGGTTGGGAATCCTTTCACCAAGAAGTTTTTTCCTTTAACTTTTGATACACTTTTTCACATGTTGAAGCAAGATGCCCAAGGGCAAAGCATTTCCTACATTGAAGAGCAGGCCTTCATAGTCAAGAGGTTGTGACCAAGTCCTATCCAAAACTTTGAGGTCAATAGAAGCCGGTCAATCAAGAGAAGTATCCAGATCCACTAAGATTCGTGCATAAGTAGTGTGAGTGTAGAGAACCGTTTTGGAATCAGTGGATAATTTTTTTCCCAAAGTATTGCCAATAGCAATCAAACACTCCTCCCCCAAAATTGCAGAAAAAATAGGGAGGTGAGGTAAACGAATCCGAAAAGGCTCACATCAATGTAAATATGCGGTTAGAGGATCAAGGTCGGAAACCACAACTTCATCAAAGATATGATGATTCTAAAGTTACCAAAGTTTGGAAAATCTAGATGTAATGTCCCCAATGGACATTATTTTACCCCTAAATGGATTTTAGGCAATCCCAACTTTAAATATGCAAAATACAGACAAATTGCAGCCAAACAAAAATCTGATTTTTGCAAAAATTAAATCTAGGGCAGCGAACAAAAATAATGGATAACTCCAAAAATACTTGCTCAAATCTCTTGAAATTTTAAATGGAGCTTGCTAATACAATAACAGATATTATAGAACTATTTTTGGAATTTTTCGAATAACAGAATGCTGCCAGAAATTTACAGCGTGCCCTAAACAACTGAAAACTTCTAAAATTAATATCTTTTGCTAGAGAAGTCCAAATGAGCTGAAACTTTGGATCTTGGGCCACAAAAATATGAAGAATAATATTCCAAAAATAGTTTTCACACAGCAAACATGAAACCCTAATTTTGCCCTAAAAAGTAGGTCGCCCAACACATTTAGGGCATCAATTCAGCTCCAAACTTGACAAGCTAGGGTAGATCTCTCACTACTGAAGAATGCCTCTAGCTAGGGATGGATCTCTCACCACCGAAGCTAGGGTTCCCGTGGGATCTTACTTCCACAAGCTTGAATATTTGCAAACAAAGTGCACATGAAAGAATATGCATAAGCTACAAGCTTAAGACACAAATTAGAAAATATCAAATGGTATGGAATATTTTTCCTTTCAAGTCGACTTCTCCTTATAAAGGAAGAAGAGACCCAAAACAACCTCTACAATATCCAATTAGTTCACAAGGATTTTCCCTATGCAAGCATTTAATATTTTCCCATATTAAATGCTTTTTCCAACAAATTTTTCCCTCCTAATGCAAGTCACATTTTTCTAGGGGAAATACATAGTAAAATGGGCATTTATCCTTTCTATGTTCCCATTCCCCTTTCTAAGGCAAGTCGCCTTTTCACCTAGGATGGATAACAATTTATATTTGGGCCTTTTCCATCCTTGATTTAATAATTATTAAGTCATATAAATTATTATAAGTGCTCTATATATTTTTTTCTTTTATTAATGGCACTTTATAATAATTAAATATAACTTAAGCCACCCTTATATTTTTCCTTTGGCTGTCGGGTTGACAAAATAGGCCAAAGGTCTTCGAATGGGAAGGGGATATTACAATCCTCCCTTCCCAAAATTGCTTGCCCTCAAGCAATTCTGATCTTGTTTTGTCCAAGTGTCATGCACAAGAGACAAAACATGCTGAAGTGATCCGCAAGCCTGGCACCTGTTCCTGTCAAGTGAACTAAAACTTGCCACCATATATCATCCACAAGATGCTCACATACATATACTTGGAGCAATGGTTCATCAAACTCCATAATGTAAACTTTGGCATGCATCTCATGATGAAAATAAATAGGCAACAATAAATAAGACACATTAGTATGCTCTTTATACCTTGGAATATCACCAACATCCTCGCCAATCTTGGTCTTCAAAATGTCTTGACTTTGCTGCCCCAAAATCTGAGTATTCGTGTCTACAATGGGCTGAAATTCTTCATAAATCAGCTGCTGCGATAAATGAGATGGCATACTTTCTTCCACACCATCTTTAATGAGGCAATCAACCCAAAGGTATTTCCATGCTCCCGGCTGCCCTCTCAGAAATGACATTCCTCATCCATCCTGCCCACTAAGTGAAACGACATCTTTATCCTTAAACTCTTGATATTTGTCAAATATGTCTTGCTTGTGGTAAAATCAATTTAGCACTCTAGCTGCTAATTCCACTCCTCACACCTTTTAGATTTTTTGATTACATCCTCCTTACTGTGCATATAAAATTTCTTCTTTTGCGAGTGGAATAATTTTTCTAACAAGCAAAGTTTCATTAATGCAATTATTTTTCTCAATGGAAATCATACCTTTTTCTCTATAAGCTTCTTCTTCTTCTTGGAATGAGTTCTTTGGACAATTCGTATCGATATGATGACCTCGCTTGGGCTTTGCCACCAATCTTCATCATGCAATAAAAATTGATGAAATGGCATATTATCTCTCGAAACCCTTACTCAAAGATTGGTATTTCCTCCAACAAGAATCCTCATCAATCACCTCTATTGGATGCCCTTTATTATTGTTCTCACCTTTTCCCGATTGTCCCAAGACTGCTTTGATTTAAATTTATGTGATCCGGCTCAAATAAAGGTTAGTGGTTTCTGTTGTTTCACCATGTTGATGAACATTTCCTTCATAAAACCCATATTGAATCTTTCCAATTTGCCATATTTAACTCACACAAGTCGAGGAACAACAGACTACAAGATTACCTTTGTAATGTCCCCAATGGACATTATTTTACCCTAAACGATTTTAGGCAATCCCAACTTTAAATATGCAAAATACGGACAAATTGCAGCCAAACACGTGAATCTGATTTTTTTTAAAATTAAATCTAGGGCAGCGGTTAATGGATAACTCCAAAATACTTGCTCAAATCTCTTGAAATTTAAATGGAGCTTGGTAATACAATAAAGATATATTATAGAACTGAGGAATTTTTTGAATAACCAATGCTGCCGAAATTTACAAATGTGCCTAAACAACAAAACTTCTAAAATTAATATCTTTTGCTAAGAAGTCCAAATGAGTTGAAACTTTGGATCTAAAACCATAAAAATATGAAGAATAATATTCCAAAAATAGTTTTCGCAAAAAACACGAAACCCTAATTTTGCCCTAAAAGGTAGGTCGCCCAACATATTTAGGGCATCAATTTAGCTCCAAAATTGACAAGCTAGGGTAGATCTCTCACTACCGAAGAATGCCACCGCCAACTAGGGATGGATCTCTATGATTATTTGAGGGTTCCCGTGGGATCTTACTCCACAAGCTTGATATTTGCAAAATTGGCACATAAAAGAATATGCATAAGCTACAAGGATTAAGACACAAATTAGAAAATATCAAATGGTATGGAATAGTTTTCCCTAGTGAAGGACTTCTTCTTATAAAAGAAGAAGAGACCCAAAACAACCTCTACAATATTCAATTAGTTCCAAGGATTTTCCTATGCAAGCATTTAATATTTTCCCATATTAAATGCTTTTTCTAACTTTTTCCCTCCTAATGCAAGTCGCATTTTTCTAGGGAAATACATAGTAAAATGGGCATTTATCCTTTCTATGTTCCCATTCCCCTTCTAAAGCGTCAGGGTCGCCTTTTCACCTAGGATGGATAACAATTTATATTTGGGCCTTTTCCATCCTTGATTTAATAATTATTAAGTCATATAAATTATTATAAGTGCTCTTATATTTTTCTTTTATTAATGGCACTTTATAATAATTAAATATAACTTAAGCCACCCTTATATTTTTCCTTTGGTATGGTTGACAAAATAGGCCAAAGGTCTTGAATGGGAAGGGGATATTACATTTGCATATCTTTTCGCAAAAGAACTAAAAATCACAATAAAAACCTATTTATCTATTGTGTAAATTCTCCCTACTGAGATGAGAGTTTCATGTGTGTTCGTTTCAATCCTTGAATGGAGAAAACGTAACCTAAAGAGCTTGGATAACAAACACTATTTCAAACCATTGGATTTTAGTCTCTAATATCGACTGTTCTCTTTTCTACACTAGCTAGATGAAGATTTGGGCCCATTCCACCTTTGGGGCTTGAAGACTCAAAAATGGACATTGCCAAATTGTAAGTGATTGAGCCTCCTTAATCACCTTTTACTAATTATGGCACCAAAGTGATTCAATTAGGTGATAGGTGAATGAAGAGGGACGAAAAAGCCATCTTCTCCTTCATTCAAGGACCACCACCGCCCAAACCCTCACCGCTGTGGGACTTGCGCGCCAAAGAGACACTATTAGAAGGGTCGCCATCGCCAAAAATGCAAGAAACAAGGACAAGAATCGCGGATAGCCACAGTTAGGGTTCTTAAGTGAAGAAAGAGCCATCATATTCTTCACAAAGCTTCAAGTCGTTTTCCTTGAAGAATTATTATTACTAAAGCTAAACTTTGGCAATTAATTTAAAAATAAAGTGAACAACAAATAAAGTGAATGGAGGAAAAGAGGGATCAAAAAGGTCATTAAATTGATTTTTAAATAAAGTTTCATCCCAAAGGTGGATCTCTTCTTGTTAGGGGGATATAAAAGCAACATAAGGGTTTCCACTTAAGGATGCTAGAAATTATATTTTTATCTTCATGCTTGAATATTTATGAAATATCCCAGTAGGATACCACTTAGCAAAGCACAAAATATTGACAATTTGCAGCCAAACAGAATTCTGATTTTGCAAAAATAAAACTAGGGCAGCGAATAAAAATAAATCTATAACTCACAAAATACTTGCCCGAATCACTTGAAAATTTAGAGAGAGGTTTGATAACAATAAAACTAACACTAAGAAATTATTTTTGGAATTTTTGGATAATAGAACACCGCTTCGAAAATTACAGCGTGCCCTAAACAAAGCGGAAAACTTCTAAAATTCATATCTTCCCGAATACAAGTGCAAAAACTATGAAACTTTGGAAATAACATTTACAAATATAGAAGATGGTATTCCAACCTTCAGATCTGAAAATGGCCAACTGGAAACCCTCCAAATAAGGGCTGCAATCTCCAAAACAAGTCACCCTTTTTGGTAGATGGTCAAAACCCCTTTGAAATCCTCTGGAAATGATGCCAAACCCTTCCTTTATTGCTGCCGTAAGTCTGATATGAAAACTCACTGATTATCTTCACCAAACCTCTCAAAAACCCTCAAAACCCTATCTCTGAAACCCTGAAAATATCTCTGTGAATCAGCCCTGAAAACAGCTCCAAAATGACAAGCTAGGGTAGATCTCTCACTACCGAAAGAATGCCCTGCTAGCTAGGGATGGATCTCTCACCACCAAAGCTAGGGTTCCTGTGGGATCTCACTCCACAAGCTGAAGATTTGCAAACAGCAGTTGCACATGAAAAGAAATAGTTGAGTATGCATAAAGTATCCTCTCCTTTCTCCCCTCAACTCCTTATATAACATTTTCAAGGCAAAAGAACCGTAAAAGGTTCTAAATAGTCATTTTCCTTAGGATGGGCCAATAACATAAAGTAACTTAAGTTACTTTTCACCTTTTAAGTCGCCATGGTCCAAAAGTGACCCCCAACGCAAAATTAGAACATAAGTACCATGTGGCCCCTCCCTAACGACAAAACATAACATCTAGCCCCTCCAAAACCACTTATGCACATGTCAATGAAGAATAATAATAAAATGGACTAGATATTCATACCCAATAGCTCCCAGCGTCCATAGCCCCTTGGGTATGACCAAGGCCTGGACTCGAGTTGGCCCCTAGGCCTATGGCGTAGGAAAGGGGACATTACAATTTATTGGGATGCATGTGCAATAGTGTTGTTGATTTTGGGTATTTCCATCCGGAAATACGTTGAACATTGCTTTGAAGGGTTTTTCTTCGCACGTGAGGTCCTTGTTGAAGGTCAAATAGAAGGAGAATCGGATGTGAGGTTTCATGATCGTTGAAAGGCTTGTTTGAGGGCTTTCCAAGAGGGGCGAATGGTTGTTGATTTCGGGTACAACTAGGGTTTCATCTACACATTTCCAGATTTCCGAGCCTGTTTTGGGTGCCTTCCACCCATCGGAAAATTTTGATTTTGGTATCATTGGAAAGCTTGTAATTTTATCTTCAATTTGAGCTATCATTTGTAAAAAATTGTTGGGTATTTTCCGAGTTATGAATTTATGAAGTTTCGGCTGTTTTTCTGCAATTAAAAATCAGATTTTCAGTATTTTGCAAAAATATAAGTATTTTCAGATTTGATAATTCAAGGGCTAGCTACAAATTTAATTTCATAATTTTTGAAGGTGTTTTGAGGCTATTTTTACACCCATAGGAAAATCTCCTAGGGTTTTGGCAAGGAATTTTGGGTTGTTTGCATTGCTGTCATAAAAACAATAATTTTCAACTTGTTTGTCGTTCATTTTCCACATTCAGATTTCAAGGGTTTTGATAAATAATTGTTGAATCTTGAAATGTCCTATTTGGGGACATTACAGTGGTATCAAGAGCACCGATCTGGTGCACCTGTGAGGTTTTGTGTTGCAAATCTGGAAGCTAGAGGTTAGAAAGATTCAATGGAACGGATGAAGTGGACCCAAGTTCCTTTTTTTGATGGTACTAATAAATTTTTGCTAGATCTTGGTTGAAGGAATTTAAGACATATTTGCGATGGAATCCTATGGATGATGCCCTCATGCTCATCTCTATATACTTGAATGGAAGGGCACATAAGTGGTGGCATCATTTGTTGGAGACCCGAGGGGTCAAATCCGTTGCCTCCCTTGAAGATTTCACCCAAAGGTTCCTAGAAAGGTTCGATGTGCAAGATTGCAAGGATGAGCAAGGTGAAAATCCCTCATTAGTTGAAAATGTTTCTTTGCCTTCTAAGGATTGCATGCATGTTAGCAAAGTGACAAAGAGGAGATCACGAAATTTGAACCCAAGGAGGAGGAAAAGTCAAATCTACAAGAGAGAAAAGAGAATTTGGTGATTGAAGCCCCAATCCCTAATGTGGATGTTGATATTCAGCTTCTTTATTTATTCCGGAACAACCATCAATATGAAGCAAGCAAATGACATTCATGGCCTTGAAGGGAGTTATGAGGATGTCCCATACATACATCATTCAAACATGGAGGTTTGTTATCATCATAAGAAGCTTACAAGCGAGGTTGATTTATTGTTGCATACTTTGCCATATCATATTTGTTTTCCTCATGAGAAACATGTAAGAGACAAAGAAAAATGAAGATTATGGGCTGCAACATGAGGCAAGAAGATTCCTTGGTTCAAAGTCACTTATATGGGCACTCTAAGGTATGGGATCCGAGTAATTTTCCACATCCTCCAAAGGTTGTCAATTCTGATTTTGTGATCTTTATGACTGATTTCCTGAGAATAAATGAAAGTTCAGAATTATTTTTGGTGGGCATGAGTATTGGCATGCATGATTCGACTTTAGGAGATCCGGATGCAAAGGGAAAAGGTACCTCTCAAGGTACTAATGTTGTTTTTCCCTTTGGTAGACTCTCTATGGCAGCTACTAAGGGTAATCAATTTGACTATCTTCATAGCAAGGATTTGTTGCACCACCATCATACCTTGTCCTTGCATTGTTTTGGTCATTATGAGTATTGTGCTAACAATGAAGACAAGATGAAGGGTGCTAAGTGGAGAAGGAATCTTCCTAAGGCAGCCCCGGATCATTGGCAAGAAGGCCAACACTTCCTAAATTTCAGTCCAAGTGAAAGTAAGGGCAGCAAAAGAGTGATCCCAAGGTGTGGTAAGCTACTTAATTTTGTTTCCCCTCAATTCAATTTTGATAGCATTACTTGGGCCAATTCATGTGAGAAAAAAATTGAAGTTACATGGAAGAATGGTTGGTTGCTAGACATTGCACATGATAGGGCAACGATCTTCCACTTTCATATGATTTATGGTTTATCTAACAAGCATGCATGCGGAAGGGGAAAAATAGGTTATAAGGATGTCTTGGCAAAAGAATTTTGTACATGTATGAGTATGCACTCTTTTACATGCTTTGTTGATTGGGCTAATAGAGGTATGCTTGGTGTGGATAAAGAAAAGGCTAATATCTACTTCAGTTTTGCTACCCCTTGTTATATATTTGGCACATACCAATATTGGGAAATGTTTCACATCAAAGATGCCATTGCTTCTCATGTTTTGGGTGAGTTGATGAAGACAATCCGGATTAATCATGGTTGTTTGGGTTTGGTACTAGCTGCCATGCAATATAGGACTGTTGTACTTGTCATTTTCAGTTTGCTATCTACTTTGTTTGCTGCCCAACAAACAGGGATTGTTGTTACAAAATGTCTACATGATGGACCACCGACTAGATTAGGATGGCACGGTTAGAAATTCTATTGCAACAAGGATCTACGTTTGGAGGCAACATTGTTTTACTTGCTACCCTTGTCTACACTACAGGTATTTTTATTTAATTCATCCTTCTATTTTTTTTTTTTACGTTTTTTATTTATTTATTTTGTTGCATTTTAAAAAAGTTTAAACACATCTTAAATCTGTGTATGCTCTCACCTCGCACCTTTATGGTGATCTTGGTGATCAAAAATAGATTAGGATGGCACGGTTAGAAAATTTTAAATTAATAATTAGTAAATATCGTTATTTTTTTATTTTTAAATGCATTGTTCAATGTTAATAATTAATATTTTAGCATTTATCATTTGATTTATGTAAAGGCAAAATGTTTTTAATTTTTTTAACATCCTAACTCTGTGTATGCTCTCACCTCGCGCCTTTATGGTGACCTTGGTGATCAAAAATAGATTAGGATGACATCATTTTTAAATTAATAATTAGCAAGTCACTATTTTTTAATTTTGTTTGTAAAGACAAGAAGTTTTTATTTTTTAACTCCCTAACTCTGTATGCTCTCACCTCACGCCGTTATGGTGAATGTTAGGAAATTAGTGCTCAATAGAAATTTATTGTGTGGTAAAGAGTAAATAGTTATTAGGTGGTTGAATATTTGTGAGTGACTTGTTAATAATGTTATAACGACTCACAAGAATAGTATTTAGTTTAAGGATGAGGAATTTAGTGGTTATACTTGCTTCGTAGATTATAGGAGCAGCCACACCTATTTAATTGTATAATCCCATATGAAAAGATAGAGAAATTATTTTTGTTTTCAATTTATGTGTGAATTTGCTCATACCTTTGCATTTGGTATTAGAGCAAGGTTTATGAGAGAGAGGCTATTGCAATGGAAGCACAATTTATCTTGTGAGGGCATCTCACTTTATATTTCCCTGAGTGATGAGATAAAAATATTGTTGAGAAGAGTTAATAGCTTGTATTATTATCTTTGTATGCATATCCTTTGTGTGTAAGTCTGTAGAAGACGCACAGAAGAAATTCAAGTGAAAATAGTGCATGAAAATTTACCTTCAATGCTCATCTTCTGTAAGTGTGGAGGCATATAGGTTGGTGAAACTGAGATCATCATCTACTCGATGAATTGAATCATGTGCAAATTTGCTTCAATAGTTCTTAGAAGGACTGTATACAAAGACGCTTATGGATATAACGCAGATCTTTGTTGAAAATATCCAACTCTAGTTTGGATCGTGTGTACCTACAGCTACATGGTTTGCTCATATTGATTTAATTGTTGGATCCTTGAAATCGCCATTCTATATTGGGCTCTTGATGTTTTAACATGTGCATCTACTATTTGAAACAACTCTCTCATTAGAACGCACAACTTTTGTATATGTGTTTGGAGATTTTGTCTACTGTCACATTGCAGATCTTGATAACACGTTTAGCTTTTGAGGCCTCCTAAATACTTGTACCATTCAAGCTATGCATGGAGACAAATTTCACCACTAGGCACCTTTCACATTGATGTTCACATGCACTCTTTCACCGTCTACTTGACATTGAATAAACAATTGTCAACTCCATTAACGCATACATCATCTTCCGTGTAACGTTACCCAAACCGTTGTCCTTATTTCCATGCATTAATTCATGCTTAGATTTCTTCAAAGGTACCACGTAATTAGTCAAAGTCATGTTGAATATGTTTTGCAAAGTTATAATCATTTGTGTTAAAATTTAGTTGTTGTCTTTTGCTTGGTTTTATAGTCAATTGGTAGTGTTATTTGTTTTACGCCAGGTTGTCCGATAATATTGTAAAGTCTGCTTGTCTTTCATTGTCATTTTGTGGTGATAAGTCAATTTTTAATTGTTTAGTTAGAGATATTTCTCTTCATGCTATAAGATTAATAAGTGTTTATTTTTGTTTAGTGTCCGTTTAGGGCTTATATTAAATTCTAGTTTACATTGTCTTTGTAAATAGTCTTATGAGAGTCATTATATTGTCACTATCAATATAGTTGGGATATTGTCAATAGTCAATGGTAGGTCATTTGTCGTGTCCTTTTCATGTTGTCAAAATAAATAAGTTTGTTGTATACTTGTTGTGTCAAGTGCTGTTATAAAGTTGTCTTTGTAAAAGAGTCATGTCAAAAAAAAATTGTCTTATGGATGCATTTTTGGTGTAACCCAACATTCGAGTTGGGAGAATTGTATAGTGAGCTTCATGATGAAATTCGATTGAGCTAGCAACATGATACCGAGAGGAGAGGAACAAGGGGTTAGAGGTTGATCAACGACCTCTCATCGATCCGCTAACAACGGGGCCGCATACAACATTGATGACATGTGTGAGTGTGTTTTCAATTCAATGTTTTGCTTTCCACAAGTGTTTTCGAGTTCCAGCTTTTAGTTGCGTGTTTCATTTTCGAGTTCCTATGTGAGAAGAATTTCCTATGTCATCCCTCAAGAAGATAGGATGAGAGCGATGATAGTACTTTGCACATCGTGATGTGGTTGTTGGTAAGCCACTTGTAAAACCATCATTTGTGGTTTGTGGTAAACCACTTGTAAAACCACCACTTTTGGTTGTTGGTAAACCATTTGCAAAACCATCATTTTTGGTTTGTTATAATGTACTTGTAAAACCACCACTTTTGGTTTTGATTAACCATCACTAGGGTTTGTGATTGTCTGTGAAAATCACCAAATCATGAACAGTGTAGATACAAGATAGGTTTTTCCCATGTTCGCACCAGGGGGAATGTTAGGAAATTAGTGCTCAATGAAAATTTATCGTTTTGTAAATTACGTTGGTAAAAGTAAATAGTTATTAGGTGGTTGAAATTTGTGAGTGAATTGTTAATGTTATAACAACTCACGGGAATAGTATTTAGTTTGAGGGGGAGGGATTTAGTGGTTATACCGTGGGGAAACCCCCATATTTGAGAAGATCCGAAGGCTCAATTAATCAATCAATTCAACATACTAATCAATAAAATAGGTTACATATAAATAGAGCACATTATACTAACTCCTAACACTAATCTAGGATGGTTGTTCTAACCACCTAGATTCTCTCCTAACCACTAACCATCCCTAAACTATCTCACCCTATTTTCTCTCACATAAGCTCTACGTGAGTTGTATTAACAACTCACTTACATTATTTGAATAATATGCTCCACATATTAAATATACACACACTAATTAATATTTAATAATGTGGGCAACTATCTAATGCACCCATGTTAGGACTAATTCCTAACATTCCCCCTCGCCTCTAACATGGGGTGAGGAACTCTCTAGATCCGCATAGTGACGATAGGCCTTGGTCTATCATTGCTTCCGCTTTCTAGGTTGTTGCGGTTAATAGATGTCCACATGTTCCCCCCTTAATGTAAATATCCCCTCGATGTCGGTTACAATCGATAATGCATCCGAAATAATATTCAAAAAATTTTTTCCCCTTTAAAAATACATTAACTTCCCCCTTTTTCAAAAAATAAGTTACAATATAATAAAGGAAAATATATTAAACTTTCTATATTTTCTAAAAACACATTCGTATTGTTCAAAGTGCTCTACCCATTTAGGGTTATCCAAATGTATGTAAGAGGCGAAATGTTAGAATGTAGAAATCACGAGATCTTACTAGATCTTACCGAGTTTTCAACTTGAAACAATTACCTAGATTAAGTCAATACAATGTTGGCTGAAAATGCCCAAGAGTTGATTGAGTTTCGATAGAGTTGAGCAGAAGAGGATTCGATAGGCCCGAGGGTTGAGTCGAAGCTAAATTTCATGATAAGAGCTCCGTGGATTGAGGGAAGCTCACGTTCGCATGATAGACAGAAACAAGAAGAAGGGAATATCTCTGCCATGATCTTCATTTTCTTATATTTTTACTCATGCATAAATCCATTGCATCTTGCTTGAAGTATCTCAGCCTCTAACCTGCAAAACATTAGAGTCCTTTTCCGAGATCTTTTAAGGATGCCAAAGCTTCATCCAAATGGTTGCAGCGATATAAGCAATATGCCTTGTGCAGGTGAGATCGATGGGGATATTAGAGGAAGCATGAATGAGGGTGAGAGTATGATCGAAACGGTTTGAAAGAATGAGGACCACCAACTTGCAATGCAACACATCGTGGTCCCCAGGCGCCTCACCCAAAATAGCATTTGCCACTTTGATAATGTGCTTGTAATCAGTGCCTTTGATTGCTTTCTCTAAGCTTGAAAACAAATCCTCAATGGACACTGATGCACGATGGGGCAAATGTTGCTTGGGCATTGCTTTTGGGCTTTGTCTTGGGAGCCATAATATTCTTCTCTTTTCGAATTGAACCCTAGTGCCCTAATGCGTTAAGCCATAAGAGGTCAAATTTGTTGCTTCTTTGCAACTCTTTTTATTATTTTCTGAAAACTATGAAACACACACATATATATAATATATATTTAGGAGTATGCAAACAATGGACAGAATGGAGTGAAAACAATGGATAGAATGGATAGTATGGAGATGGGAAGGACAATGCACATGAATGGCGAATGTCAACAATTTTTACACGTGGTCTGCACTGTTCAATTGTTGACAAAATGCAAGGTGAACAACAATGCAATGGCATTTGCTCATGGTCTACATAGCATTTGCCATTTTGTTGTGTGGAGCAAAACAATGAATGGAAGGCCAAACAATGCTCAGAGAGGCCAGATGACCTACTCTGATACCAAATGTGGGGAAACCCCCATATTTGAGAAGAGCCGAAGGCTCAATTAATCATTCAATTCAACATACTAATCAATAAAATAGGTAACATATGAATAGAGCACATTATACTAACTCCTAGCACTAATCTAGGATGGGTGTTCTAACCACCTAGATTCTCTCCTAACCACTAACCATCCCTAAACTATCTCGCCCTATTTTTTCTCATATAAGCTCTACGTTAGTTGTATTAACAACTCACTTACATTATTTGAATAATATGCTCCACGTATTAAATACACACACATTAATTAATATTTAATAATGTGGGCAACTATCTAATGCACCCACGCTAGGACTAATTCTTAACATATACTTGCTTCCTAGATTATAGGAGCAGCCTCCCTATTTAATTTTATAATCCCGTATTGAAAGATAGAGAAATTATTGTGTTCAATTTCAATGCGAATCTGCTCATACCTTTGCAATCTTGGTGATAAAAACAGATTAGGATGACATAACTTAGAAAAATTAAATTAATAATTACTAAGCCATTGTTTTTTTTTATTATTAGTTTATTTATGTTAAGGAAAAATGGTTTTAATTTTTTTAACATCCTAACTCAAGGTATGCTCTCACTCATGCCTTTATGGTGATCTTAGGGATCAAAAACAGATTAAGATGACATCACTCAGAAATTTTTAAATTAATAATTAGTAAGCCATTGTTTTTATTTTATTATTTATGTAAAGGCAAAATGTTTAAAAAAAATTAACATCCTAACTTTGTGTATGCTCTCATGTCGCGCCTTTATGGTGATCTTGGTGATTAAAAACATATTAGGATGACATCACTTAGAAAATTTTAAATTAATAATTAGTGAGTGTAATGTCCCCATTTTTGAAGACCCTTAGCTTATCTTTTCCCGTGGGCTTAGGGATGTTGCGAAGGGGAAAATTATATTAAATAATTAAATATTATTTCCTAGAGAGTGATCTTTATCATTTGACATTATAAAGCAATAATTATTTAATTATGTAATTTATTTAATTTAATTCCCACGATGTAAAATTAAAAAGGGAATTAATTAAATAACTTTTGGGTGGCTTTTAATATTAAAATCACCCTTAGAAAGGGGACACCACACCTAAGGAGGATAAACTATTTTTATTTAATGATTTCCCTCTCCTAGGGATTTTGAATTTTGTGCCTCCTTGTTTATAAAAGGAGAGCTTGGATCATTGTGGGACTTATGTTGGATTGATCATTTGATTTTCACTCCATGCTTGGAGTAATGGGATGTATGCCCATGGGATGTATGCCCTAGTTCTCTCTCTTTCATTGTAAGCTTCATTTGGAGGCCATTATTGAAGATATTGAAGACTCTCTTGTTCTATTCATTGAGCTCTCTAGTGTTGATGTGTGTTTTATGCATTATTACTCCCTTAGAAGATTAGCGCATTTATTTAGAATGAAATATGCATGTTAAAGAGTTTTAGAGTGTTCTATGATCTTATTTTTAATGCTGCAATTAATTCCAGCTATGGTGACTTGTGTTGGATCATGTTTTGGCATGTTTTGAGGAGGAACAAGTTAGATATATAATATGATCTATGTTGGCATAATTTTTCAAGTGTAGGACTACTATTTGGAGGGTTTTTGAAGCATAGAAAGAGTTGATAATAATTTATGCCATTCGCTCTAACCCTAGCTCAACTCGTTTGTGGATTTTGGGGGCTATTTTGGAGGGGTTTTGGTGGTCTAAAAATTCAGATTAATAACTCTTTTGAAAGCTCTTGAATTATAGATTAATATGCACTTTATTTCATGGCAAAAGACAAAGTATTGAGCAAGTTATGAATTTTCAAAGTTTCAGCTGTCTGTGAGCAATATTTAATTATTGTGCCAGAGTTTCATCTACACAGTTTCAGATTTCGTGGGTTGATTTGCATGCCTTCTACTTATCCAAAAATTGTGGTCTATAGCTTGTTGGAAAGCTAAAAATATGAAGAATCTTTTGGCATTGGTTTGATAGAAAAATATTGGGTGGTGAAGGAGTTATTAATTTTTGAAGTTTTCAGTAGTCTAGTGCATTTATTAATTAATTATTGCTGTAATTAATTTTAGATTTGAAGAGATTAATTTCATAACTGGTTCTCTCATCTAATCCACCACTTTGGCTCACTCCAACCCCATTTGGGTTGTATTGAAGCTAACATTGGATTATTTGAGGTCGAACTAGGAGGGTTTAGTCCTTCTAGAGTCGATTCAATAAATTAAATTGCATGTTTGGATAATATCCCAAAAAGGGATATTTCAGTAAGCCATTGTTTTTTTATTATTTATGTAAAGGCAAAATGTTTTTAATTTTTTTAACATCCTAACTCTATGTATGCTCTCACCTCACACCTTTATGGTGATCTTGGTGATAAAAAATAGATTAGGATGGCATCAAGTTCTACTTCAGTTGGAGTGCAAGGCCCACAAGCTTCTGAAAACACATCAGTTCCTATGAAACATGATCCTAATTCTCCTCTTTGGAGACATGTGATAGTGGTAGAATACCTTGTTGGTGGTGGGGGTTGTATTTGGATATGTCATGGTTGTCATACTCAATACAAATCCTCATATAGTCGACTAAAAATCCATTTGACTGGGGTTGGAGGTGTGGGGATAAAGAAGTGCCCCAAAATATCAAAAGAGAAAATGGCAGAGTACCTGAGAGAGCAAGAGGAGGTTGATAGACAATATGAAAGAAATAGATCTAAAACAATTCCATTGCAAAGGTATTTATCAAGAGCAGCCACACCTACATCTGCTACTCATCCTTTTATCCAAACTCAAAGTCACACTCATGTTCATCCACTTGATACCCCTTTTGATGAAGAGAGTTAAGAGACCTCGTGAAAAAAAAGCCAAAAGGAGCATTGGAAAAAGCATTCAATAATGACAAGAGGGACATTGCTTGATGAGGTGATTGCTTGATGCATGTACACATGTGGGATGCCCTTTAATGTATTGAGGTCTCCATATTGGCAACAGATGTGAAGGCTATCAATGAAGCTCCACAAGGGTACAAAAGCCCAAGTTATGAAAAGGTTCAAACCACACTCTTGGTAAAGGAAGTGGAACACATTCAAACCTCTTTGCAGCCAATTAGAGATTCATGGAAGGATTAAGGGGTTTCCATCATTTTAGATGGATGGAAAGATGCTTGAAATAGACCCCTAATAAATGTTGTTGCAATATGCCCTAAAGGGGCAATGTTCCTAAAAGCCATTGATTGTGAAGGGCAAGTCAAAGATGCACAATTTATTGCCAACATTTTGATAGAGGTTGAGTTGGTGGGCCCCTAAAGTGTTGTCCAAATCATCACAGACAATGCGAAAAACTGTAGAGCAACATGATTGATTATAGAGGGTAGATACGAGCACATATTTTGGACCCCTTGTGTTGTCCACTCCCTTAATTTGATGCTCCAAAAGATTGGGAAAATTTCGTGGATTGAACAAATTTACACAAAGGCAAATGACATTCAGATGTTTATCACAAACCATCATATGTCATAGGCCATATTTAGGAGATTTTCGAGGTTGGAGTTGTTGAAGGTTGCAAGAGACAAGATTTGCCTCTCACACACTTGTTTTGAGATGACTTGTGAAGGTGAAAGAGGCCTTAAGCAGTATGGTGATTAACAATGTTTGGACAAGTGTGGAGGCATGCAAACACAGAGAAAGCTACAAAGTAAAATCATTGGTCCTTGATGATGAGTGGTGGGCCAAGGTTGAGTACTTGCTCAGTTTTACAGAGCTCGTTCTCTCCATGATCAGAGATGCAAATACTGTTGCAACATGCATGGGAGAGATATATGATGGAATAGATTCTATGTTTGAACATATGAGAGATGTTGTACAAGCAAAAGAGCAAGATCTAGAAGAGACCTTCTACAGTGAGGTCAAGAATGTGGTCATGAAGAGGTGAAATAAAATGACCACCTCATTACATCTCCATGGCTATGCATTGAACCCAAAGTATTATAGTTTTGAAATACTTGGGCTACCTAATATAAAAACACCAATCTCTTACTTGAAGTTGCAAATGGAACCAGGGTAGTGTTGGCTAGATTTTCTACATAGCTTAAAACCTAGGTAGTCATGAGATAAAACTCCCTCATTTACCGGTGAGGCTCCCGTGTAAGATTTTGTCAATTATGTTTTCTAGTATCTATCTGTTGGTATTACTTTAACTATGTAGCTCATGAACCATAGCTAGACAGTTTTGCAGCAAGTAAGCAATTGTAAAAGAAAGGAAAAATCTGCAGAAGAGGAAAATAATAGGAAACGAGAAGAAAGGAGAGAAGATGTGCAACCCAATCAATAGTTCACAGAGTTGATCGCATGCACATAGATTAAAACAAATAGATCATGAAATACAAAATTCAAAGCAAATGAAACTTTCAGATCTAGATCTAAAATAACACAGTTTATGAATAGATCTAGAAATAAATACGAGATGAATGCACCATTGACACAAAGTTCTCCGGAAATCTCTTCTCTATTCCTCTGCTTGCAGAAAGCTATCAAGGGTCTCAGCTCAAAGTCTGGAACACAAGAATGCTGATTACAAATTCCGATTCTTTAACCCATAGGTTCTTCCTCTATTTATAGTGTATAAAGGGCAATTACAAATAGGTAGCTTTTAATGAATTCCCGCATGCAGAAGTTATAAAAAGGGAAACAACTGGCAATCTTCCTCCTGGAATTCCTCTTTACATGACATGCATGATTTATAATTGAAAATAGAACCTTCTATTTTGCTTGTCTCGCCACCTATTTCCAAGAAATTGACTTCTTCAAGTAACGACTTTTAAACCAATCGCTTAAGTTTTAAAATTTAATTGATTGCTCAATTACTTTGTTAATCGAGAAAATAAGAAGAGGAAAAGTTAAGAAGAAAGTCGCATTCTCGGTCTTGTTCTTCTTCCATATTTTGCATGCAATTGACTCTTTTGCCTTCGATTCTCACCAAATCGAATCTAAAAGCTATGCATGAGTGTGATTTGCTTGCGGGTATTGCCTTTGCCTTGTCTTCCCCTTTTATCCTTGAAGTTTTTGCAATTCTTCTTCAATACATGCACTAATAAAATGTTTGTCGTAAACAATTCAGACAAAACTCATCACCTTTTATTTTTAATTACATATGAGCAATTAAAAATTCTGGAAAGCACTCCGGGTGAAGGAAAGTACAAGTAAATTCAATGAAGGCTTCAACTGGAAGATTGGGAGCACATGCACAAGATCCTGGAAGGAATTTTCCATGCACTGACTTCTACACAGGCTGTGTTAGAAACAAGAGGATGAATTTTTGCGAAGCCTTTGCAATTATGAGATCTGGATCTGTCAATTAAATCGGTGATAGGTTCAAGGCCTATGTCTGTATCATTGACTTTAGCAAATCTAGAAGCTATGCATGATTCTGTTGATCCTTTTCTTTCATCATGCTTCATCATGGCTGGAACAATCTTTGTTTGAGCTCTTTTTCTTTTAATTCTGTCAGAATCCTCAGAATTGGATCAATTTGTGCAGATCTGACAACTTCTTCAGATTCGAAGATATATTCAATGTACCTGACATTGATTTGAGCACCTGTGATGAATACCTGCAATTTATTCAGACAAAGATGGAGTCCATGGCATGAATACTTGATTTTTATCACCAAAATCTGCATATAAAGCCTGCTGCCCTAAAATTTGAGGTTTTGTTTGCATGCAAAGCAAGCAAAAATATTATTTAATTCACCAGAGCACTTATACCAACATGCAGATGCTCAAAATGACCAAAATTAGGCTATTCCAACCCTAGGCGCCAAAATTGGAAGCTTCCCGGCAGTGGAAAATAAACTTTAATGCAAAATCCTCCTTTTGGCGCCAAACCTGTTTGGGTTGCAATCCTCATCAAAAAGAATTAATTGTTTCTTTATTATGGCAACCCATGCTTATATAATCCTCAGCATACTATTTTTAATAATTGCCCTTCCTATTTCTAGCAATTTAATTAATAAACAATCATGTTTATTCACCCAAATTGGGCACCCAATTATGCATGTTGCTGGTTGCTTTTAAATAAATTATTTTATTTATTTTTAGCATGCATCCTTGACTTCTCTTTAGCTCTTCCACTTGCATTGACTTTCCTTCTATTTATGGCGCCAAAATTGGGTGAATAAACCATTAATAAATATTATTAATTGCATTGTTATTCACCCAAGGTGGGTCGCACTTTTTGGCAAGGGTAGTTGCTAAAAATAAGAAGTCAGCTTGATGGGAATTTCCACCCTGCACTGCAGCTCCAAAAATCCCCTCTTCCACTTAAGTGATTTGACTTTCATCATGGGAATTTTTACCCTGCAAGGCAGGTAAGAAATTCTGCCGGTGCTTTAAGTGATTTTTTTTTATAATGAGAAATTTTACCTCTGCAAGGCATGTCGAAATTTCCTCTAATATTCCCATTGCAGCTTAAGTGACTTTGACTTCATGGGAAAAGTTACCTTGCAAGGCAGGTAAGAAATTCCCGCCTGCTTGCCACTACCAAAATTCCCACTGCAGCTTAAAACATTTCCTAAAAAAGTGCGATTTGTATTAAAAATAGCTTCCTTTGATAAAGTGCGACTTGCATGGGTGAATAAACCTCTTTGGTGGGAAAAGTTAGCTTACAGCAGACAAAAATTCCCATCGGTGCTTTAAGTGATTTTTCTTTATTTTATAATGGGAATTTTCACCCTGCAAGGCAGGTAAGAAATTCTCGCTTGCTTGCCGCCTCTAATTTTTCCATCGCAACTTAAGTGACTTTGACTTCATGGGAAAAGTACCCTGCAAGGCAGGTAAGAAATTCCCGCCTGCCTGCCACTACCAAAATCCCATTGCAGCTTACACTCATTAATTCCAAAAAATGCGACTTGCTTGGGAGAGGCTTTTTGTGCATGACTTCATCTTTTTTGGTTAGAAGCTTGCATTTTGAGGCTGATTCCTTCTAGTGTTGCGTCAGTAGATGATCTCCAGATGCTTCAGGCAATTAAACAAACTATACTGGACAAGGAACAAACCTAGGGGAATTTCACAGAGAAATTGCGGAGAAAACTCGGAGAAAAACACAAAAGAAATAAATAAAAGCAAAAAACGTTGCGAAGTTGCAGACAATGCCCTGAATTCATTCCCGTGAAAACCCTATTGAGATGAGTGAATACTGGCATGCAAAACTTCAACAGATTCAACCGAGCACAATTTACTTCAAATGGGGCATTATTTATTCAATAAATAATTAAATAAAAATTTCCTGCAGACAAAACTTGGAGGGATAAAATGAGTTTCGGCATCTAGGTATTTGTTGAAATTGGCTCATATGATTCACTAGGAATATCTTAACGTAATACAGACATCTTCTGCAATAAAAACACGAAAAGACCCGTTATTTTAAAAAGAACAATTTTTTTTTAAATGGGTAGTCCTAGATTTTAGGGTGAAATCTAGGGACACCAAAGTAGCATTCGAGAAGACTTTTTTTTATCCATCTATAACTAGTGTGGTCCGCATGACGAAATGGGCATGTTTGTAGCTTCAGAAGGCAACATGGGCGAGGTTGAGGCTCTCTTCGACCAATACACCATAGTCCATCAAATGGTGGTATGTAAATGGCCATGATGCCAAGTACCTACAATCTATTACCATCAAAATTCTTTCACAGGTATAATATTTATTGAAAATTTTAACTGTTATTAAATTATTAGGATATTTTTAATACATTTTAAGTATGTTAATAATTTGAAATTTTAACAAACATTTTGTTAGAGGTGGCTAGTAATTCTTTTGCAGAGCGAAATTGGAGTACTTATAACTTTATCCACTCAGCTAAACGAAATAAGTTGGCATCTTAAAAAGTTGAGGATTTGGTATACGTGTATTTCAATTTGCACCTCTTGTCGCACAAGTCTGAGGACTATATTAGAGGTCCTCACAAACTTTGGATCTTGTTGGGTGCTAAATTGACTAAGTACTAAGAGGGATGAAGGCTAACGCAGCAGAACGTGCACGCGCAGAGGTGTTTGGACAAAGGTGTAGAAAGGCACGCGCGAACATGGGGTAACACGCAGACTGCGCATACAAAGCGGCAAGAATGAGGACTTGGCCGATTTTCAGAATACGGGCTAAAAATAGGAAAAGCAAAGATGGAGTGCCGACCAAGCAAGGGATCAAAATGGGCTAACTTGGTGGACAAGCAAAGGGCTAATTGTGGAAAAGCACATGTAGATTGAAGGTTAAAACACATTCATGGATTCGCTATTAATAGGATTAAAGAAGTGTATAAATAGGATAGTCTATTAATAACAACTATTGTAAAAGCATGCATGTATAGTACGCATGACTATTTTTGGGCATGCCTATTATTAGGAGAGTGCATGGCTGTGAAGGGCAAGTCCCCACCCCTATAAATACTTGAACAACAAGGTTCCTTTGGGAAAACGTCATTAGCAGGTATGGCTGCCCATTATGTTTAACCGGTGATAGAGGAACTCATTTCTTGAATGAGACAATCAAAATTCTTTGGCAGAGTTTATGGTGGCATGCCATAAAACTACTCCTTATCACCCTCAAGCTAATGGTATTGTAGAAGCTTTCAACAAGATCTTGGGCCAAACGTTAACAAAGATTTGTGATGTTGGAAGAAAAGATTGGGATGATAAAGTGTTAGTTGTACTTTGGGCTTACAGACCACATATAAAAGGTTGAATAAGGCTACACCCTTTCAGTTGGTGTTTAACACGAGTCTCAGTATTACTAGTTGAATTCTTGTTACCATCCGTGTGTATATTGCGCGCGCAGTGGATTATTCAATGAACAGGATGTGGAAGAGCACATTTACAAACTAATGCAACTAGATGAAAGGCACGCGATTGCACATTGGAGCCAAAAGACTGAGAAAGCGCGACAGAATTCCCGACATGATAGGCACATAAAGAATAAGTCGTTTGAAGTTGGAAAGATGGTCCTTCTCTATGACTCCGAGTTCGTGTGCCACCCAAGGAAGTTGAAGGTGCATTGTTGGGACCTTTTGTAGTAACCAAGATACTTGAATCAAGCGCATGTCAATTACGGTCTTGGATGGCACCATGTTTCCCAATTACTTCAATGGGAGTAGGTTGAAGCCTTACTATAAATAAAGCTTTTGTTTGTTTGTAATAAGGCAGTATTGCCACTTAGATTAGATTTCCTTTCATGTTCTGTTTGTTTTGTTTTTGCTTTCTTGTTTTGTTGTAATAAGCGCGCTTGCGCACGGGAAGCTGATTACTACTTATTAAGTTCATACGCAGAGGACTGCGCATGCTTTTAGTGTGGGGTGAACCAGGTGCATATGCGCGAAAAGAGATCTTGTTGATACTGGGACTTATGGTGAAGTTGTTGAACTTGAGTGCGCGATGGTATAAAGGTGGGATGTTGTTTCTAGGATGCACGTAGAGAAAAAGGAAGAGGTATCATAGGTGCTAAGGATGATGGTGCTCATGAATAATTGCTCATATTAAAGACCACACGAGGAAGAGGCCACACAGTGTAACGCGAGGTAGGCGATAGCAGGGATGGATTACTTGGTAGGAAGCACAAAGGGAAGATGTGTTGCGGCGTAGGTAAGCGTGCCCGAGGATGACTGTGGCTCGGAAGTAGTATGCGCGCTTAAGGTTACGATCGCAACGCGCGGATAAAAGTAGAAAAGAGTGGAAAAACAGAAAAGCATAATTAAAGCTATAGTACGGTGGTAGGTGACGAGCATTTAATGCAATAAAATATGGAAGCCTATAAAAGGGGCGTCGGGAGAGTTCATTTTCACCTTACCTTACGAAGAAATTAGACGTTTTTAAGTGCGAATTGGTGTGATTTTATGCAAATTTGAGTGCGAACCAAAGAAAATCGAGCAACCTAGATCTTAAAAACACGGGGCTTGGTAGTGGAGCTCCTTTAGAACGAAGTTGGAAGCTTGAGGAAGGCGTAGGGGTTGTTTTCTCGAGTAGGGTTAGAAGATTGACAGATAAACAAATTTGAGCTAAGGCACAAAATTTGAGCACGAGTAAATTGGGAAAGCAAGTAAGGAGAAAAGAGCAGACTATTTGACACGAGGGTTGAACGCGTGGATTTCAGGCACAAAAGGGTAACAGTTGAGAAATTGGGATTTTAGCATGACATGGCACCAAAGAAACCAGCAACCGTGTCGCCCAAAGTGAAGGAAAGGGCAAGGTGATTTACAAACTTGGTGATTACCACCTTTTTCCTTGGCCAGATATTCACGAGAAAAACTCACCAAAACCTACAATTGAGTTTTTTTGGCAAATATTTGTGAGTTTTTGGTGAATCCTTGCGAGTTTTTTGGCAAATACTTATGGGTTTTTTGACGAATACTTGCACGTTTTTGGAGAATTTTTTTAAGTTGTATGTTTTAAAAGAAATTTGCGTATTTTTAAAAGTATCTTTTTTTAAAGAAATTTTATGTCTATTTGCCGCATTTTGGTGTTACAATGTACTCTTCATGTGAGATATCAAATATCAAGTATAACTACTCATCTTTTGTCGAAATTTGATTTCCTTACTTTAAAAAGTATAGTTATTTTTAAATTTAAGTGGATTTTAATTCTCAATATTGTATAATATCACTTTTCTAAATTTTCCATACACATTTTTCTCTCCCCTGACCCGTCTCCCAACTTTCTGAAAAATGGCATACCAAGACCGAACTGTCTCCACGTCCCCATACCCGTACCTGTACGTCCAAGGACATTGCATAGTTGCAGTTGTGAATCTCGATTCTTCCATGGAGCATATGCATACAAAGAAAGAAAATAATAACTAGCCTAGACATCGAATCCTAATTTCTTTTATAACGATACTAAAAAAGAAATTTTGATTCAAAAGATTTGCGACTTAGCCTTTCCAATTGAAGAGGGAAAGGGAAACAGTATAGGGGAGGAGATTGAGATCACTAGCTCCTACACCTACCTAGGGTTTTATTCACCGGCCCCGTTTGAGTCTTCAGCCCGCTCTACACCCCGTCAACAAAGGGTATTTCTCTTTGCAATCTTAGAGAAACAAGAGTTTGATGCTCACAGCTCGCCCTTTCCAATTGGAGACTATTTTTGGCCTTGTTTTGCTTTTACATTGCATCCGGGGACTTTCAGATTCTTCTGCAGGAAGGGACAAGTATCTCTACCTTGCCTACCGCTCCTCTGAGGCTATTGCTACTTCTGACCACAGTGGTAGTTCCCGTTGTTGGTACGCTGGAGTCTCACGTCTTCTTGGTTCTTTCGGGATTCAGTTGGACCGCCTCCCACCATACAGATACTCCCTAGATGCTCCTGCCCATCTCCTACCGAGTAAGCAGGATCTGCACAAAAGTATCAGAGATGACATTTACAGGCAGTTCATTCAGCACACTTGGATCAGCCCTTTGGGTGGGTTATGTCCTAAGATGACTTTCTATGCTGCACATTTCCTTGAGATCCACGATGGGCTCATTTGTCGACCTACGTATCTCCCAACACTAGTTGCAAGCACTCCGCATATCCCTAGGCCAGTTCAAAGTGGGCTCTCATAGACTTCGTGTGGAGGATCACCAATTGGACCGCTTAGAGAGGATTTGCCAACTTTGTTCTCTCCGGAGGTCGAAACAGAAGAACACTTCATTTTCAGGTGCCCCATCTACTATGAGGTCAGAGGGAGATTCCATTGCCTATTTCGAGAGCATCTGTCTTTGGCAGCTTTCTTCAGGTATTGCGATCAACGGTGTCTTGCTCTCTACCTATAGGAGGCTCTCAGGCTTCGGGATGAGACCCTTCAGTCTCCTCCCAGACAGGTGGCTACTTGACCGATCACATCTTTCTTTATGGTGCTCCCATCGGAGAGGGGCACCAAGCGACATCTTGACACTAGTATGGACTCCCAAACTAGATCTCTTAGGACCCGGGATGCTACCTCCCAGCCTAAAGGTTCTCATGATCGCACTCGATTAGGGGCCCTCTCCCATAGACCGCGGTCAACCAGGAGGATACAGAGGGCTCATCTTGCTCGTCCTTCCCCCAGACACCGACATTCCAGACCCTCCACAACTTCAACTACAGGACACAGGCCTATCGCCAGCTACTTCCAGTCGGCCTCGGATGTTAGGTGATTGCATTGGAGTTGGGGCTTCTCCTCCCCCTCTTCTTCTTCGGCTCCATCCTTCGGCATTCTTTCGGCCATGGTGGCCCTTTCTTCTTCTCCCTCCTCTTCTTTCTCTTCTCTCTTCTCTTGTTGTTCGGATGACCCTTTCGGATCTCCCTGCTGGCTCCTTTTACATTGTACTGTACAGTCCCATTGACCTACTTTTGTGGTCATTTGTTGGACATTAATATAATTATCTTATCTATCTCCTCCTAGTGTTGCACAATACTAATGGTATGGAAAGAAATTGATTATCCTACATATCTCTTTAACATCATTTTGCCTTCAAGTAAACATATGATAATGGATGAGAAAGAATACAAGAAACAAAAGACAACTTTCAAACTTTATCAACACAGCACGAAATTCATGCAACTTCCAACTGTTCTTGATGCTCCCAGTTACCCAGTCTGAAGTTGAACAATGAAAATACAATCAGCAAGAGAGCCAATCAAGTCAATGCTCACACAGACCCTTTTCTTTGATCATTTATAATTATAGTGGAATGCATGTAAACAGAATAACAGTAATCTGTGTAATCATCTATGCCATCTGTCACTATGATGTCTACAAATCTTCAGGCCGTCCACACTAGGCCATCTGTCACTGGATTGTCTATATAAAAATATCCAGTCTATGTAGCAGTCTGCACCCGGCTATCTGCATCAAGCCATTTCTCCTCTTCCTCCTAGTTGTCCATGTACGGCTTTCTGCATTATCTCTATGTGACAATGTTGATTTTCATCCTTGGTGACATGTTGATTTTCATGAAATTGATTTTCTGTTACTGGAAATGAACATATGCACTGCCTAAACTTATACCTGCTGCTTTCTGTACTCTGTGGCATCTGTCCCTGAACATGTAATTTCGTTGATGAAAAATATTGAATCGTTTACTGTATTTTACATCTTATGCAGGACTTGCAGTGTTTATTGTTGATACTATAATGATTGAAGGTTTTTTGGTCAAATTTCAGTATTTTACATCTTATGCAGGACGTGCAGTGTTTATTGTTGATACTGTAATGATTGAAGGTTTCTTGGTCAAATTTCAGTCTTGAATTTCAGGACCTCCCGAGTCATATTGGTTTTTCTCTAAAAGTTTTCTGGCCATAACATTTTTAGGATAAAAGTGAATTTGTGATTTAATCTTCATCAATTTTCCTCGACCTAATTATTATTTTTGCATCCTTTTAGTGAACTTGTGACTTGAAATTTGGAACAATCAGGTTTTTTAATTCATCAGAACTCTTTCTAGTTGTCGTTTTTATTTCCTTAATAATATCTTATGTCGACTGCCTTTTGTATTTTTCCAGGGCCTCTACCTTCCATTGCTATTGCTAGCAGTTCCACCAAAAGATTCGACATTAAAGGCACATGACTCAATGTCTGCTATTCTCTATTCTGCTGCAGATGTTCTAGGATCATTGATTCGTACGCTTAATAAAGCTGAACAATTTTCTAACACTAATCAACAAGATGGCAAGCTCATATTCTTCAGACTACTTCCCCACCTGCTCCTCCATTGCTTTGAAGATGCTGATGGACCAGAAAATTTCATTTCTTTGGCTGTTACTGATTTTATCCTGCCAACATCAATATGGACCAAGGATGTTCGTGCAGAATTATGGCTAAGAGTCACCAAGCGCCTCGAACAGCATAGTTCAAATTTCAGCACAGGAAATGATATGCCCATGGAAAATGAACTTGAGTGGTTGCAAAGCTTCCAATATGAATGTCTCAAGGATGAACTTATTATTGGTGGTCTGTTTGTCAGAGGTCTCTGCTATGGTTATATAGAGAATTTTAGTCTACCAGAAGGTCACTCACATCTTGATGCCATTCAGGATTATCTTGAAGTAAACCTTGAGTCTGTAACGAATGCTGAAATATGTGACAGTCGGGAGGGCATGAGACAAGAAGTAAGAGGAACATACTTGTTTGTACTTATTGCTTTGAAGAGATGCTTGAGCTATGCTGTTAGAAAAGGCAGAGAAGACCTAATCGAACACTTAAAACCACAAGTGCTGTCAAAGGTAGCATTGGCTGGAGTTACTTTCTCAGATATCCAAGTTGAGACAGCTTCAATAGTCAAAATATTATCTGAACATCAGTCAGGAAGAGACAAAGTTATTCAGTCTGTTATAATGAAAGCTTTAGCTGTACAGCTTTGGCAAGCATCTGGAAAGAAAGGGAGTGAACAAGTTTTAATGGGTACATTGGAAGCAATTGTCCTTTTAAGTGAGAACATGCCTGCAACCATCTCAGCAACAAATTATTTTGGCACAAGTGGATTGCTCCTATCATTGCTAGCTTTATTTTGCAAGGTTGATTTGCCTATTCTCTGCAGTCCGGAAGAAAATGAGGTTACAAAATCAGAGCCAACTCCTCTTGCTTCCCAGCTTTTGGCTGCCCAAGTAATTGGGCAGCTATTGTTGGCTGCCAGCGGGATCATCAGGCGGACCAAGCTTTTGAAAGACCTTGCTAACTTGAAGTCCTTTTCCAATGGTCGCTATAAGGGGATACTGACATCTGATGACAATATAGGACAAGCAACAGACATGTATGAACTCTTGAATATTATAGAGATCACAGCAGGTAGACAAAGAGAAGAGCCCGTGGTGATCAAAACTCTTCTCCTCTTGCTGCCACTAGAACTGCTGTCAAAAATTGCACATGATCCTTTTGAGGCATGTGATATGTATGGTGGACATTATCAATCTCCAAGGCTTGTTTGGGATGAAGACAGGCGCCTTAGAGTAAAGGCTACTATCAGGGAGGAGACTGAAAATGTGCAGAAGCTGTTAGTAAACAAAGGATTGGAGAGTATGCCACCCTGGCTCTACCAAAAACAGCAGCCTGTGTTTTTACGATGGGTGCTCATAGAAACTTTTGACAATGAAAAGGAACCTATGTACAAGGACAATGAAGTTGATGGATATGCTTATGAGATGTTTATAGGAGGATTTTACATTGATCAGTTCCTCAGAAATCCAGAGTTTGACTTCGGCACTGCTATTGAGCACCGTTTTCTTCATGAAGTAAGAAAGGCCATAATCATAGGAGCATCAAAAGATGCAATTGGTACTGAAGCTCTTAATTTTGATGATAAACGACGGTTGTTATTGTCGTTACTATTGCTTTTTAAGTTGCGCCCATCTTTACTTGCACGTCAGTCAAATTTTGATATATTTCTGCCAGTGTATGGTTTTATAAGTACTGTCCATAACAGCGACCAAAGGGGGCTTGCACAAACTGCCATATTGTTACTTCACTGCACAGCAACAAATTCTGATGTTGCCGATTGTATGAGTACGGAGGAGTTGATCTGTACTCTTGCATCACTGCTGGAGTTAAATGTACCAGAGTCTGATGCTGGCTTTGCAGGAACAGATCCCGGTTATGCAGCCTATTGCTCCTTTTACGCCTTTTTCGTCTAAGCTGTAAAGCTGTTAAGCTTGCTATTCAGTTTGATGTGGTCTCAAAATTGATAAACATAATAAGCATGAATGATAATTCTATAGAAGGAACCACAGAATTAACAGATGTACTTGGGCAAAAAGCAGCAGAGTGCTTGACAATAATGTCTACTGATAAGCGTGAAGGTCAGGATGTCTGCAAGGTTCTGGATAAACTTATGCCAAAAATCATCAGGATGATGAGCAATGGAAAGTACCGTTAGCTGACATCAGGGATGAAATGGTTGATTCTAAGACTTTGAGTCATCTTCTGGTGCATAGGTATCCATCAAGCTGGTGGATATCAGATCATTCAAACCACTGGAATGAAAATGGAAATAAAGATTTAACCCAATGACAATTGCAAAAGCAATTTTGAAGAGGATACCAGATATTAAAATGGTGAAGAGAATATATCCAATGCATTGTCAAAGGAAAGGTCCATAGAAAATCTGTCCTTGAAATTCTACTGTGGGATGAAACGAGCCCTCAAGCTTTGCTTGACTGTATAATCTGCAACCAATCCCACAATTTTTAGAGGCTCACATTCCTAGTGGCGTAATTTATTCTATATGTTAGAGCGAATTGTTAATAATTGTGATGAGCAAAGAGTATGGAAGGTGCTAGGCGATTCTTTTTGTCAACCTACAAAATAAGGAAGTGCCATTCACTTCAAATTACCATTAAGGACAATCTATATGTATCCTGATTATCCCCTGTTTGGTAGGAACTGGTTATCTGAAGCCTTCTGTAAAGTGTTATGCAGTTAGGATCTGATTGTGCAGCTGCATAACATCCCTCAAAAGAGATAATTTGTTTGTAAAAGCCAAAAAAATTCTGTAGAGAAGCCGTGATCGGATTATCTTGTCAATTAAAAAGACCGAGTAACAATGTTCACTAGTAGTGCTAATACTTTCTCCGTGAGCAAATTCATTATTGTACATATTTCTGTTACAACACTTTTTTACGGTATTTTTACAGCATGTAACACCTTTTTTTCTATAAATTCCGAGGCCATCAGAATTACGGGAATGTCATAAAGTCCTCTTTCTCTAATATGCATACTATTGGTTTATGTTTTCATGTTTCCAATCGATTTGTAACTTGTTATCCTGCAAAATTGACAAGGGCAATTTTGCAGGTAACTATACCAAAATTCTGTTTTGACCCCTAGGGAAGTTTGATAACGTTCGAAATAGCCCAAAACTCCCTTTCAAAAAATCAAGTTGTTTTAGGACTTAGCCGTTTTTAGCTTATCCTTCAGCGCAGAAAGTTGTGTGTTGACACTCACAAAACTGCGCCCTTTTGAACTAGGCGCCATTTCATTCGTGTCAACATCCCAAAATTCGTGCCCCCTTTAAATCCTTTGGTGCAGAAATTTGCATGTCAACATGACCAAAACCGCGCCCTTTTACACTCGGCGCAACTTTACCCATGTCGACATACAAAACGTTGCGCCCCTTAAAACATCCTTTGGCACTAAAAATGTTGTGTTGACACCAAGAAACTTGCGCTAAGCATTTTTCTAAGCGCAACTTTTCTCATGTCGACGCTACCAAAATTGCGCCAAAAGTAGTTGGTGAGGTCATAAATGCCAATTTTTCTATAAATATGACCCTGCCACATGTCATTTTCACAAATTGAAAATTGCGAAAGGTATTTTCTCTGCGCGTGTCAGCCATCCCTGTCAGCCCTCGCGTGCCGTTTTCGAGCTTGTGGACCCCGCATCTTTCTTCGTCTTTTATAAATCCAGGTGAGTGGCTCCTCTCCCATTTGTGGTTTTCGTTTTGTTGTGTTAGAGCTTGTATCAAATAATTAAAATCTAAAGAACACATTCAAAATCCCCAACCTAGTTGAAACCCTCTTTTCCTCCCCCTCTAGATCTAGCAAATTTGGAAGGGCTCTGCCGCTGAAGTAAACCAAAAACCATCTATATTTGCTTACTGCCTTGCCAACAAAACTTCTCTTTCTTGCCATCAAATCCAAATCCAAATCAAGAAATCAAGAAAATTGACATGAACTGTTAACTGTTAAAACCCTGGCGCCATTTTTAGAGATGTTACACGCTCGGAAAGTGCACCAAACAAATATGGCACACTATTTTTCCTCGCAACATCTTCCAAAGTTGCGCTTTGGCGCACTTTAAACTCATGCAACACAAACCTTTCTGCGCCCAGCCAAAGAACACTTACCAGATTTTCATGAGGCGCGAGCGCAACTCTCACAACATCAACATGAAATGTTGTCTGCTGCAGACCTGCGCCATGCACTTCCCCCTTTGGCGCCACTTTTCTCATGTTGACACTTTTTTGTATGCGCTTAGCGCAAGAATTTGCATGCTGACACCCCAGAAAGTGCGCCTAGCAATAAAAAGCCCCTGCAGTCTGCTTTGTAAACTTGCGCCCTGTGCCCTAAGGCTTAAAATTGCTCATTCTTCCTTCTGCAAGCTAAACTTAACTATTTTCTCACACATTTGAAGGTGTTCTATTATTCTTCAAACTTTCATTATAAATAACATGACGATTGACATGGCTCTTCTGTGTTGGACCTTCTTGATACTTCTTGCAGAACAACAACATCCGTTCTTGAACTCACATATGTCTTCGTCAAGCAAGAAACCGACTAAAGCTAAAGCTAAGCAATCAGAGCAAGAAATGAAGTACAAGTACCAGAGAGTTAGAATGCCTGACTCATATGCAGAGTGCGACCTTGACATCAGAGACTCTGAGTTGGGTCATATTGACATGGATGACTTCTGGGTAAGGACCACCAAGGCAAACAATGGCCCATGGATGAATAAGTTAATAGGCAGTGGATTGCACTTTGCAGCTGGGCTTCCAGTGAGTGCCATAAATAATGAGTTCATCATGTTGGTTGCCCGATGTTATAACAAAGACACTAGATGTGTTGAAAATAAAGAACACGAGACAATCATAAACCTCACAGCTCGTCACTTTGAGATGATCTTGGGCATTCCTCATCACAGGCAATATGTGGAAATAAGTATTGAAGACTGCAAGAAGGCATGGGATGATAATGAAGATCAGTGCATGCAAATGATGAATGAACTCTATCTGAAGAACAAGAAGTCGGTGTCTAGATGGCCACAAACCATCCACCAAAGTGATTTTAATGAAGAATTGAGTGATACAATCACATTCTTGAGTAGAGTATTCGGGCTCCCTGATGCCCATCATTTCCATAAATGGATGCTGAGATACCTGGAGAATATGAGCAAGAATGCACCTGATCAACACTTCGGCAGGGTGAAATCATAAGTGACACCATCTCACAGCAGCTTCAACAAGTTCTAACAACTGGGAAGTTCTACATGAATTCCTACGTTGTATACGTTGCTGCATCAGAAAGGGATTTCACAGGGTTAACTCGAAATGGGGTATGGCCCCAAGTCAAGATATACGAGTTCTACCCAGAGCTAAGGCTTGAAGCTAGCATCTCCCAGTTCTCCAAAATAAATGATGCCTTCTTCTATGAGGTATTCTGTTTGTTGAGACCAAACATGAGACACAATCGAACCAACCCAAGTGTGATTGCTGCTACAAAGAAATGGGGAGCGTTGTTCACACAATTCCCCACATTCACATACCTCAGAGCTGTGAATTTCGAGGGAGAACCAACGAAGCTACCAAGGTTTGCAGGGCCGAAGCGATTCTTCTGGAATTGTCACCATTCCCCCTTACAGGTTGGCGATACACTTGCCCTACACTTGCTAAAGCACGAGAGATGTATCTGAGCTAAAGCTGCTGAATTTGAAGCACAACTTCCCAGCAAGGCCGACCTTCGACTGCCAGAGTTGTCTTCCAAAAGCAAAAATTGATCCCATCCATGTTCCCGAGATCAAGGACATTTGGATAGACCTAACCCATGAGATAGACATTAGGTGGAAGGATCACTCCCAGCTGGCTTTGGAGGAGATCATCCACTATGGCGTTGCCATTGTCCCAAAGAAATTCAAAGAGACTGATCAAGAAATTGATCAGGTTTACATTGACATAGATGGGGACAACGGGCTTTCATGCGGAGATTGACAGAGCTAAAGCGCCAAAGACCATTCAAGAAAGGGTTAAACCCACATTATAGCGCATCAAACATTGGTGCAATCAGAATGGCCTTACATACCTCGGAGTTGACTTCACTACTTCTCTTTCGGGAGTGCACCTCCAAGGCCGGACCATGTGCCAAAAGGAAAAGGAAAGGACAAGGTGGGAGAACCAAGCAGACAAGAGGTACCCAACGTTCCCTCTTCCACTACTCTTGAAGATCTTCCTCCTACTTTTGAGAAGCAAGTAGTCGACCTAGTGTCTCTAGGTAATGAAGAAACAACAGATGTTTCAACGGATACATCCACCGGGATGTTATCACAACTGCAACTACTGAGGTACCCAACGTTCCTTCTCCTCCTCCTGTCATTCAAGCATCTATTCCTATGGATGTGTCTTCTCCTCTCCCTTCCTCCCTTCCATCTCCCACCTCTTCCATCTTCTCCTCTCTCGCGGATCTGTCACCTAATATTTCCTCAATCCTGATGAAGATCCCTTCCGTTTCCACGTCCTTCTCTTCTCCGTTAGTAACTCCAGGCCCCAAAAGCATCGGTGTGTTGGACTCCCTGTCAATGCCACCACCGAGTGTTTCAACACACTTCCTTAAGGCCTCTACAGTTGCTCCCCCTCTCACTCTCGTTTCTTCTTCTTCCACCGCTCCCACTCCCATAAGCCCCGGTTGGATTTCGATCATCATCGAACTAGCATAAGAGGAAAGTTCCGTTACAACCATGAATTTCTCCGTCATTCCGAAAAAGGGAACTAAGAAATAGAAAGTGATAACTCGCTTTTCTAAATGCACTTCAGAGAAAGAGTCATGGAGATAGCTTTCCCGATCCCACCAAGAGAAAAGAAGATCTGTCTCCCACAGGACTTCGCGGTGACTCAAGTCACAATGGGGACCTCCTCTCGAAAGCCTCGCAAGGGGAAGCCTTGTTTCTTTGTGGATGCTCTCTCGCAAGAAGCTCCAAGAGGAAAAAGAGGAGAAAAGGATACTCAAAGAACAAAACAAACATCTTCTACAAGCATTGCGAAAATGGGCAACGCTCCTCTTAATCGCCGGCGAACCCATTCAAGTTCTCAGTGAGGAGAAAATAAATGAATATGTTAAGATTGGTGATCAAGGCACAAGAAGATCATCCTGGATCGAGCGGATCCTCGTGGATAGTAAGGAAATGCTTGGGAAGTTTACATTGCTCTATCAGGATATAACTCAAGCAAATAAGGAGCTACAAGTGTAGCAAGTGCCCTATCCGAAGAGTTGGATAACGCCAGGTTAGTAACATGAAACGTTCCAAGCAATGGTTAACTACTCAGCTGACGACCTATTGAATGTCGATATTATCAATCACCCGCATGCACATAATAAAGCTCTCATTGCATTAGATTACCGGGTTGATCAGATGGAATATATCCTGGAGAGAATCGATAAAATCAAAGATGAAGCCCAGAAGCATGATACAACATGGAGCAGACAGTTACAAAAATGGCTCCAGGGATGCTCAGTGAATCGTATAACTTGAGGGAAGCAGATGATACATTCCAGCGTTTCAAGGCTATCGTCACTCAAGGTTTGGCACCAGAGGTCACTTTCGACCGAGAGTCAATCAATAACCTCTTGGCCTGCCGCGATTTCATTGGCTTTTTAATCGATGCATGCGAAAATTTCGCCGAGTTACCTGACAAGCTCAAGAACGAGAAAGAAACCTGCGAAGTCATTCGCAACCATTTTAATGGTCCCAACCATGATCAACTTCAAGCAATGATCAACAAGTTTGTAGAATATCGAGCGTAGTGTCACATCGACTCTCCTGATCAAAAGCAAGACACCAAGTTTGAGCAGAGGGATGATGAAGAGTAGTTTCTCCTTTCTAGAATGCGTTGATCATTTTTGTAAAATATTTAAAAACATGTTGGCATATACGATGACCTCATCCATGTTGCACCATGGGATGTTGCCATCCAAAAACTTGCCCAAGTCAACTATTGACTTTTTAGATATTTTCTAGATCTTTTGTAAATATCTTGTAAGATATTTTGTAAGTAGTGGGTTGGCTTTTGTCTTCTTTCCTCCTCTCTTTCTATAAATACTAGAATGCTTCTTGTATTTTGGTGGTGAACATTTTTGTATGAAAAGAGAAGTGAGGAGAGAAAGACTTTGTGTTTTCTTGCAATAGAAGAAATATTAATACACATATTCAAACTTTGTGCTTAATGTGTGTGTTATTTGCATTAAATCTTTCTTAAGTTAGATCTATGTTTTTATTCTGTTAGATTCATTCCTACTATTGTCATTTGTTCATCAATATTGCTTTAATTGTTTATGCAAGTAAGTTTGGCTCTGTTTACTACCGGCTCAAAGCATAAACCTTCTGACCTTTCCGTCTTGGAATTCATTTCTTTTCTTCCTTCAAATTTACCCTTCTCCGTTCCTTCCCTCTTACCTTTCTCGTCGTAGTTGGAACTAGCTCTCTTGGAATGAAATCTCAAACCCCCGGGTTAGAATAGTGTAGATTTGCACAGATTCCTGCTTGATAGATTAGCAATAAACCAGCTTTGCTTTGCTATTTCAAAGAGGGCTATGCCCCGCACATTGTTGGCATGTTTCCCCACGACTTTAATTGACAATTTTTCGGACCAACGTAACTCCATATTTCTAAATGGTCATTGGGCTGCGAACATTGTTACAAACAATGGAAATCAAGAAAGCGACAATCGTGGGAAGGAATATTGATGAATGCAGGGAAGATTCGATTTGTGAAATAGTATTCTAGAATGGAACTTATGAAGTCATTGTAGGTTTAATGAAATGAAATGCTTTTGATTACATTGAAAGACCTAATGGCACTGTGGGACTAGGAGTATTACAAGTATTGCCATTTTAAGAGGGCTAAAAATTAGGATAATGTTGCTTCTTAAGGACTACGGTTCTTTTTCTTTTGAATTGGAGCAGAAATTCCCAACACTTATTTTAATCTAGCTTAATGCCATTCTAGTCGGGCTATTCCATGGTGAAATGTTTGTGTGTTTTCACTATTATGTTTCTTAGTCATTGCGTTGAATGATGTTTCTTAGTCATTGCGGTGAGCGGTCATTTTAGATTAATCTAAAACTCAAGCATTTGTGTTAGTTTGGTATAGTATTGTGGATTTGTCCATTTTTGAATGAAATCCAAGAAAAAGTCCATATGTTGTTTATGACTTTAATACCGAAATCTTTTTTTTTTGGATTCAATTGTATTTGGTTTGTGGGGAATTTTGATGTGGATAGAAGGGCTAACTCCATATTGGGAGTAAAAAATGTTGGTTTTAGCCAATGGGGTCTTGGCTAATTGGTAAAGTCCGGGCATTTATTAAGAGGTCTAAGGTTCAAACCTTATTGGCATGTCCAAGCGTGAGTAGTATGACCAGAGTCCCCGTGAGTTGTCGGAGTAGTTCGACCGATGTCCCTAAGTGTGCGCCAGTTGTACGAAGGCGGTATGAAACCTAGGCTCCAGTTGTACAAATATAGTATGAAATTTGTGCACCTGGCGGTCCCTTCCTCACGCCAAGCTAAAGTTTACCGAGGTTGGGAGACTGTGCTTAAGAATGTAAAATGTAATGATTCCTCGTGAACAAAAAAAGAGGGGGTTGGTTTTTGATGATAAATAGGTTGTGCATGGGTTGCACTAGTGGTGGTTATGTGTTTGGTAGTAATTTTACAAGTTTTTTTTTTTGGAGCCACAAGGAGGAGAGGGAAGGTCATTTTTGTTTTATTTTTTTGAAGCAACAGGGAGGAGAGGGGGAGCCTAAGTAAACAAATGTACTCACCGTGTAACCAATCAACCATTATGTTAGTAAGAGGATCATTTCCATTGTGACATCACTCTTATTGGCATAATGATCATAATATGTTTTGGTTTATATGTTATTGTGGACCGAGTCAATGGAATTTTTTGAGTTGTAGAAGCAATTCCAAGATGCCTTGAGAGACATATCCGACTTTAGTAAGGCATATATTTGGAAGTAATATTATGGAGAAAGATGTTAAAAGGTGGTAAGTTCAATGTGATGAATTACAATCACCATTCCTCTCCCTACTAACAAGAACTTAAAATGTTTGTTAAGTGGGTCCCTTTACCCCTAATTATTAAAATAAATATTTGAGAAAAATGACATTTATGTGAATAATGACAATATAAAAGTAAAAATCCCACAAAAATAAATTATAAAAAAGATTGATTAGTGATATATAAGAAAGAATAAAGATTGATTATTAAGACGTAAAAAGAATTTCGATTGATTACCCAGGATATAAGAAAGAATTCCAATTGATGAAGAGAATTTTCAACCAAACTTAAATATGATGGAACAAAACACCAAAATAGACTTTACACATTTGTGAAGACTTAGCATAATCTTAGTGTATTATAAGTTAAATAAAAATTGATCATGAATGTTAATGAATTGATAAAAATGTTTTCTTGGATTCTTGTAAAGTCGTATGCGAGTTTTAGATTTCCATCCTTTTTCTCTAATAAGTTGTGGGTGTCATATTGTTGTTGATAGGATAGCTAGTCACATCACATTTTTGCATTGAATTTACTATTAACTTGTTTTAGGGTGAGTCAAGAAGTTGTTCATAGATTCTTTCACGAGGTAACGAATCTTTTCCAATTAACTTCGTGCCAAATGTTAACATGAAATGTCCTAAAATTGGTAAAGCATATTATTGGTTTGACAAATTCTCTTTATTTACTTATTTTATTGGCCAAATCACTTTAGAGAGTATGCTTAAGAGTTGGGTGCATTACAAATTGTAAACCCCGTGGTGTTAAGCTTGAGGGTGTTAAGAACATAATCAAAGAGTTTTCTTTTTTCTTTTTAAAGTTTCCAATATTTAGGAGTGTAGTATCAAGGTTAAACATGTCCCATGATTTATCTCGCAACATCCTTGTAGTTTTATCCTATTAAACTATTGATTTCGTTGTGTCTCGAATAAGTCAAACCCAAAATCCTCGTTTGAGTAGAGTTTGTTGGTCTTCCCATGCCTATTTGGGGCTTTATAAAGGTTAATTAAATCCTTAAGTCGGTTTATGTACAATGAGTAGAATAAGTACTATACGACAAAATGCAAAGAAGAATCTATCTCAAAGTCAACCTTTCCAAGGAACTCAAAGAATCCATTGATGTTCAAATAGGTGCTAAGAGCATCTCACAACATGTTTTTTTATTGATCATCTCATTTCTATTAACAATACAATATTATATGGTTAATCGGACAAAAATAGATGAGTTGAAGGCATCACACTCAAAACAACATTAATATCGGTCTCGGGTTGAGACAAAGCACTAAAATTAACTTAAAGTTGATTAAAACAACTTTACAATAAAAAAGGTTTTAGGAAAATCCAACATAAAGCCCAACCAATAACAACACATCAAGTCACAAATATTAAGCCACAAGAGTTATCCTCAGAAGCAGAGAGAGATTACTTGGGTTGTCATCCCAACCCTAGCCAACACCAATAGGTGAATCCAAAACTCACAACGCATCGCTTGTATCAATATGTCAAACACATGCTTCTCATTTCTAGTTTGTTAACCAAAATGTGTCCCTTTCATATTTTTGTTGACCTTGTGATATAAAAGGACCAAGACAAATAAACACTTGTCCCATTTTGCATGTTCTACAACATTTTGTTCATACCACAAACCGTGAGCCTTCACACACTGCCCGCGAGGGCCTATCCCAAGTTGTGAATCATTCTACTCCTCCACATTGTAAGTCTAAAACACACTTCACGACTCATGTATCATTAAAGTGCCTTGGCTCATTTTCTAGCATTTTTACCTAGCCCATTGTTGTCATGGACCAAAGAAAAATTTGAAAATTTTAAGTAATGGGCAAATCCTTTGCATTTTGGTCACACTTGCACTATGTGTTGGATCGGTGTTGAAAAAGGAGTTAGCCATTTTTGAGTTAACTGGGACAAAGTCGGCAAAATCAGATCTTTGAGGAACGGGAGGAGTAGTTCCTTTGTGCCTCTTGTTCTTTAAACTACCATCAGTATTCGCATCACTTGTTAAAATCGGAGAAACCGTGTTGGCCTCGGAACTCGTTGAACATGTTCCCCTATTCACTAAGTTCTTCGCATGCCCGCCTTCCCCGCATCCTGCTAGCGTCAGAAGCAACCTTCAGAACGGTTCCACAGTTTTGATATTTCCCCGCATGACCGACATACCTAATACCCCACACCCCATCGGCAAAGTCGCCTTCTCACGGAACCAAGGGAACACTTCCACAGTTCACCTTGTTCCTCGAATGCCCATTTTACCCACCTTAATCCCCTATCGAAAAATCAAACATTTTAAACCCACGATGAATTGTTCCTCGGGGCCGTTTAAGATCCGATTCCCGCATTTAATGGCACAAAGGGGTATTTAATGTTAGGGAATTGTCGATGAGTAAATAATAATATGATTTTATAGTCCATGATGTCAAGCGGCTTGTTTTTGGGTCTACAAGCGGCTTATAGCATATGGGACCACCTCGTACTCACATGCAAGAGGCAACTATTTTTGCTACAAACGAGGTGTACATACCCTACCCCTACAGGAGTTTAACGTGTGACATCTATTTCAAGAGCACATATTCTTCACCATTAGGCCAACTCAGTGTACAAGTTTGTTCCGTTCATCCACTCCTCATTTGCAAATAAATCAAACTTTCTCCCATCGAGCTTTCACACCACCCGAACAATTTTCTTTCCATTTCTCCCTTGGTTTCCAATCATTTTCAAAGTGCATTTTGATCATTGAAAGGGCATCTTCATTCTCATCCAACAAGTAAGTCATTTCATCACAATTTGCCCTACTTTCTAGGAATTTTCTTATTTTGGGGCCCTCCTCCTCGGTTTGTCAAACTTTCTTGTAAGAATCTTTTCATCCTTGCGCCTTCCCAAATTCGTCAAGATGAAGTTCCAATATGTTGGGTATGAGCTTATTTCTTCCTAGAGACCTTTGTACTGAAATAGGTGACCGTGACATCAAACACGTGGATTTAAATGAGTTTTGGGCAAGAATGAGAGATGACAACTCGACCCCATTAGCTTAAATAATCCTAGATAGTGGTCTATCCCATGTTGAAGACTTTCCTACTTCTATGCAATGTTTTGATACTATCATGTTCGTCATGCTTTGACCCAAAAACCAAGGAGTTGAAGGAGCCGCAAGGTCAATTTATTGATTAATTGGGTACACACAACATTAACTTGGCCCTTGTCATTCCTACTTTTGACAACTCCAAAATCCCGACTTTAGGCGAGGCATAAAAGGAATTTGATTTAACCTCGAACAAATATCACCAATGATTGGAAAATCTTACAAAAAGAAAGGACCTTCTAAATTTCCAAAGATTCTCTACGATGGCTTCATTGAAGAATTGTCTGATATCATAACACTTCTTACAAGAGTGATGGGTCTCCCTCAACCAAGGAATTTCAAGACTGCATGTGCATTTTCATTCACTTCATCTATGAAGGCAAACAAACTTTTGATTGGGGGAAATTATTTGTGAAAACTTGACCCAACAATTGGCTTCACGTCCACCAAACCGTATACTTTTACATGACTTCTTACTTGATCTATACTATTGTTGGATACAAGAATCCGGATTGGCCTATCAAGTCAAGGTAGTAGGTAGAATCTTCCCATTTTTGAGTTTTACACCCAATTGACCTATGAAAATAGCAAGAACCACTATGGAAGAGTCAAAGATGCCTTCACTATGTTCCCGTCGATTGTTAGAAGGGAGTGTTATTAGCAAAATTTCTCAAGAGGCCAAACAAATGATAATTTTTATGGGAGCTTATTTATGCAATTCCAAAAAAATCATATATCAAGAAAATAGGATTTAAAGGAGTCCCATACAAGCTCCCCATTTATTACAGTGATAAGATCATCCTTATAGAACTTAGGTGACAATTGGACCTTCTCCACATAACTTGTAGAGACAAGAAAGTATTTGGAATCCGATTTCCCATATCTTTGGGAAATTACACTTGTAGGTATGTTATTGATGCACAAAATATCGAGAGAACCATCTCTCCTTTTCATATGCATCGCTTTCAAAAATGGCATCTTTTGACAAAGAAGAACTTCATCAACAATAATCTTCATCTTTCTTGATTGCACGAGAATGTCTCTTCAACAAATCCAAGACTTCAAATTGTATAAGGTACCAAAGGGCATGGTGAAGGATAATTCTTATATGTTTGCTCTGAATTTATTAATTCCAAACAATTTTCTCCTCTCTTAACCATTGATTTATCCCATAAGGAGAAAGATAACCTTGATAATCTTAATGCTCCTATCCTCTTGAGAACCAAGCAATGGTTCAATAAGAAATTGTCAGAGTTCAATGCTTCCCAACAAACAACTTCTTCTCAACAAACTTCTCCTTCCCCTACTTAGCAAGAACCTAGTACCAAGGTATATGCAAGGAAGGATGAATCGAAAAAAGAAGCTTGGAAAAAGGACAAGGAACAACAAAAAGAAGGGAAAGATGAAGCGGTTGAGCAAAAAGAAGAAGACAAGCATGAAACCAAAAAGAAGAAAGTGAAAAGAAATAAGAAGAGGAAGAAGAGCACGATGAAGAAAGTGAAGAGGATGATGAAGAGGACGAGGAAGTTATTTAAGTGACAACTCTGGATCTAGGGAAGACAAGTTCTTCTAGATCTAATCTGAAAGAAAGAAGGGCCTCTTCCCCTCCTTCTACAACTATTGTGGCAGTTACTACCTCTTAATATCTTCTTACACCCCTTGCACTTGCATTGACTCCTTCAGGAACATATTTTAGAGACTCTTTCTCTTAGGGTCAACCCATGATTTATAGTAAGAAAATAAAATCTTAGTCTAGAATTGAAGTTCCTAATTATGATGTTGTGGATGCACTCCTCGGTACTTCTCCCCCTCCTAAAAATCCAAAACCACATCCTGTCTAGTCTCAGATACCTTAGGACAACAATTCATTGAGATTTGCTAAGCCCAAAGGAGACAAGAATGAGCAAGAGGTTTTGCAGATGATTTTGAATTAACAAGAATATCCAAGAATCTCAATGAATTGTTAATTCAAAACCTCTAGACACTAAGTATTACATCACATCTATCTAGACACTAGGTATTACATCACATCTATCTAGTGGTGTGAGAACTTCAAATTGGAGATAACCACTAGACACCCTCGAGGAAGCAAATCTGCACTTTGATAAAACAACCAAAGTGATGAAGGAATGTCCTCAATGGTGTCATATAGATATGAAATGTGGGACTCTACAAACAAAGAAGTAATGTATTGTAGGTATGTCTCTCAATGAGGTGAATGCACAATAGATATATGGTAATGTTGTAAATAATCGTTGCTCTCAAAGAATCGACTCTCGATTCTAAAGTAGCAATAGGTAGGTGGTGAATGGAATTATTCTTATGCAAATAATCACTAGAAGATCTCAAAGAAGAAATTGTCAAATCTAAATTAGAAACAAGAGGAATGGCATGATCCTATTGCGAAGAATCACTAGAAGCTCTCAAAGAAACAACTTGAGACTTTGAAGTAAACAACAAGTGAAGAGGAAATGTCATAATATCTGCTGCAAAGAATCACTAAAATATCTTGAATAAGTGACTCTGAACTTTGAAGTAGCAACATGTACAAGAGGAATGTCATGATCCTGCTAAATCATTGGAATCTCTCAAAGAAGCGAATCTAGACTTTGAAATAGTAACAAAATCATCCTCAACTATAAATGGATGATGTAGTGGATGATACTAAAACTACTAATAATAATTGAAGTAGTAACAAAATCATCCTCAATTATAAAATCATTCATGTGTGGATGATGCTTCGTTATTAGTAGTTGCAGTATCATCCACACATGAATGGTTTTATGAGGAAGCATCAATTTCAGATGGAGAATCATGGTCTCCATAAAAATATCATATGCATGTACAATAAGTGGTTGAGAACTTAGTGTACGCAAGTTGACGTCAAAAATACTTAATACAAATAAGACATGTTAGTCTACCAAAATACGTTGAAAATACTTAATACAAATAAGACATGTTAGTCACTAGGATATATAATGAGTCCAAGATATTAGGGCATTAGATCATGCAATATGCAGTGATCTTGTATCCCTTGTTTCCAATGAAAACATTTCTCTAAATTTAGCAGACACAAAACAATAAAAGTTAACACCAAAACCCATGATGAGCACCCAAAATGTAACTTTGTATTAATTTGTTAATACATTACCCCAGATATAGAAATTTATAATGTAGTGAAAATATAATTTTATGAGGTTGAATAGTTTCTCATAGATGATGAACAATAAGGTAAAAGTAACATGAATGCGAAGATCTTGAAAAAATGCACAATTTCAAAAATAAGCGTCTCAAATAGAGTTTCCAACATAAATTTATGGCTCTTAGAAGTTCCTTTTACTTCCATTTTTAATACTTGCTCATGTGACTTATAAAAAAACAATTTCTTGATTGCCTTGAATAAAATTACCTTTCATGAATTAAGCCCCCTTGGGATGGTTGTGACCAGGGGCTAAGGATATAACGAGGGCTAAGGGGACCTTCTTCGAACTTGTGCACATATGGTTTCACTTTCGGTGAGGATCTCATGCACTTTCTTATTGTGCTCACTAATAGCTTATCACACCTACACACCAAAGCACCTTAGTTATGGTACACCTACATAAAATATATATGTGTGGCCATTAAGAGTGCCACCGCCACACAAATGCAATAACGGTAACAACATGTAAATGAAAATCGATATGACCACACAATAACCAACAAATCTACAACAATCACCGACAAAAATTGAAGATGTATAAGTACAATTGTGTCCACTAACATTAGCACACAAGTTCCACCTCAAATAGTAGAGACATGTACAATACCCAACAACAAGTCTCACACATGGGTACAACCAACATCGATAATGATTGTGACTAATTGATATTTTAAATTTAAAATCACCCAAAAATTGTCTATAAAATTGAAAAAAGAACTTTGTACGGTGAGGAATCACACCAAATAGCCTAGAGATGACAATGAAAAACCCAAAAACCATATCTAGCTTTCTTCAAAGCATACTCAAGTTTACTATTGATCCTAGGGTTTTGGCATGATCCGCACTCGATGGTGCGACCCATTTCTCTAGAGAATCTACAAAATTAAAGTTTTCCTGTGAAACCATCTATTTCCTTTCACTCTTTTTTATTCTTCATATCATCGAAAGATGCAAGAGAAGATCATACTCAAAGATAAAAGTATCTCCAATAATTTTTTTAAAAAAACTTAAGATTCCAACAAAATAAACATAACCAAACTATGGAGTTTGATTACTAGAATGAGCTCTAATACCATGTGAGAATGTCGGTCAAGATTGAGCACTGATGAAATATGAACACATAAAGATATTAAAGATGTGAATGTGAGAGAGGAACTAAACATGAGCCAAAATATAGCTTATATGTTGAATGTTTTAGAAGATAGTTGACAAGAGGTGTAAATATAGGAATGGGGAAGATTAAACACCTCCTAAAATAGTGGACAAGTCTAACTACCATCTATCTTGCCGAAACCTAAGAAAGCTAATACACGTGTAGGAAAAACCCATGCAATGGAATAAATACCATGTAATGGAATAAAAAACCTACAATAAAAATACATTCTTTCATATGTTTTATAAAATTGTTGAATTCAAAAATGTTGGTGACTCTCTTAAGCATGATTGTTTTTGTAAAATCATAAGCAATTGCAAAAAACAACTATGAAATTTAAACATACGAAACATTTTATAAAGTTATTTCAAAATCCAAAGAACATCAAATAACATTAAAATATTTACTTTATTCACACTTGGAGATATTTCCTTAACTTGCTTTTATTTATTGTAACTTGCCATGGGAATCTAGAACTCTAATATTCTTTCCACTTTATTGAAAGCAACAAATTACTCTAATAAAGAAAAGATCTAGTCTAAGAAAACATGGAAACTAACTATAAAAGCAACGAAGATAACTATGAAAGCATGAAAAAGTATACAATATCTAATCATAAACAAACACCTATAGAATAAAGATGAAGGTGGATGAACTTGAAATCCTGCAACAAGACACTTCCCAATGCAAGTAGCAGAATATTTAACCTCTTAATATTCTTTAATAAAACATATGTATCATTGTATTCAGTCCAAAATCCATTAATATAAACATTCCAGCCAAATAAGTTCTGATTTCTCTATGTTATGATCTCTAAAAATGTAAAATCAAAAAAACATTGGGTTGACAAAGAGTTACCTCAAACTTAAGTCAATGAAATTGTTAAAAATCTTTTACTTTAACCTTATGTGTTTTTGGGAATGCGATATTTATTTGAATGAACTCCATTGGAAGCTATTCTTTATGAAACTTTGTCTCGAAAACTTATGCAACTTGTATTTCCTTTGGCCTCTTGTCATGGTCATGGAGTATATCCTTTCACTCCTCTATTTCTAGAAATTGTGACATTAGGGCTGATTGTATATCATCTTAACACTCTTCTATCAAGGTATTTGAATTAGTTGGTTTATCGATAAAAGGAAGCTCTGAATATACACAAACAAACACTAATATGTAATTTTGAGTTTTATCCTAAGCACTCCTCCAAATTTACAAAAATAGACGCATTAATAACATTTTCATCTGAGTTAGAATTCGTTAATAATGCATCAATTTCTAAAATGAATTTAGACTCTAATTCAAATGAAGGAGGTTCTTTTTCCTAATGTTCTTGGTCCTTATCCTCATATAGCTTGTGGATTTGTCTATCATTCTTAGAATAAGAATCATTATAACAAAAAAACTTGAACACATTCACTTTCATCCACAACATATCCACTTAATGGCTTAACAAGTTGACTATGCACAAATTTATTGTTTAAGAGAGGATTCATATCCAATTTAACATTAGAAGCAATTGATTGAACATTAAAAGAGGTGAAACATTGGTACCAATATAATATAGTTTCCTATCAAGTGTAGTTTACTTATGTATAAGATGAGACTAGTGAATTAATACCAGAGATCTTCACAAATGTGGAAACAAGTAGATCTAAAGAATTTATGTTGATATCTACGAGTACGCCTTTTAAGATAAATGGTTGGTCAAATTATTTTAAGGATCTCTTTAAAGTTAGCATTAAATATTCTAAGTGTTCCATGTGGTTGCATATTAATTATGATTAACTGATTTTTTTATTGTGAATGGATCTATGAGTTGCCTAAAGTTTGCAATCAACACATCCTCTAACTCCTTCCAAACTAGAAATTAAACCAGGGGTTAGACTCATAAACCATCCATATTCAAGATCATTCAAATCACATGTGAATAACCTATAAGCCATATCTTTATATTACACGTTTAAAACACTAACAATATTCTTAAAATCTAGGACATTCCTCTTAATAATTCTACTACCATAGAATTTAGGAAGAAATCTGATAACATCCTTGGGAAATTCATGTTCAATAGAAAAATTAAGTGCAATTTCTCCTAGCCAAGACATTATTTAGTTGTGATAATTTCCAACAGTTGGAAGAGGAACTAAATAAAGAACAAGTTAGAAAAAATATTAGATGATTTCAAATAAAAAAATCTAAAAAATAAAAATAGTTTAAAGATGGATATGAAGATTTCAAAACCAAATTAGATGGATATTAGATGATTTTGAGTATTTTGTACCTTGAACCAAATTTCTAAAGCGAGTTATAAAACATGTGGGGTGAAAGAAGTAAAACCCCTTTTGTAATTTTTTATTTTGGTGTGTACATAACACCATCCAATAGTTCCATTGAACATAATACAGGCTAAAATACCCAAGACTGACCATATGTTTCCTTTCAAAGATTCACAAATTTAATTGATCATCCTACAACACTTCGTGGATATCAAATAACTTCATAGTATTCTACATCCCTCGATAATATTTTCGTGGTTTCCTTAGTGTTATGTGGAATATTCCAATGCTTGTAATACCTTTAATATATTATATATCTTGTGTAAAGAATCCATAGAATTACCGTGACTTCACAACATACCTAAAAATTATAAAATAGGACTTCACACTATGTTAACACTATGTAATAATATTGCACACTATACTAAATGCAACACCATACCCAATAGTCTTCGTCATACACCCCGCGTAAGAAGAAATTTTAGTATGGTGCTCACACTCATGAGACAAGAGGTAGAACCCCCTTTCATCCAATAACATGGTGTACCTATGTTCAAGTGATGATTATCCATATTGAAACTATATGACACATTAAATATGAAACCATCCTCTTCCACCAAGAATGTCTTTGATATTTACCACCCTGAATCATTCCTTCCTCAAGAATATTTCTCTTATTTATGGGGGTGAATACTTATTGTGTCATATTTACACAACATTTTTGTACAAATTCCCCTTATTCTATTTTTGTGTAGAAAATCTAAGCATGACCTATCTAGAAATAAATGCATATTTTTCTTGTTCCACATCTTCCCATATTTTTGATCTTATATTTTTTTATTAAATCCCGACTTCTCTCCTAGTTTCTTTCTATCCTTGTGCAATATTTGTAGTATCACATTATAGGTAATTTTTCACCTTCATAATCCTTGCACACCATGTGACTCTAGTGAATATCCTTATTCTGCTCTTTCAACGACTTCAAAATGTAAGTTTTTCCTTCATTTTACACTTTCACAATAATTCTCTCCTATCATACATAATTCCTCTATTTGATTTACAAGATATTCCAAACAATACTTGACATACGAGACATTCGTAAAATATCACACAAAAATTGTCTATGAATCCACCAAACTTCATTTCCACTTTGCATTGCTCCTCCAAAATTATTTCTTGCCCTTCCATTAACTACGTCACTTTACGAGGAATCGAGATACAATTGTGTTCTAATCTTGATTTCTATACCATCTCCACATATGCCATTTTTCTTGTGCTCCTGTGAAAAATCTATTACGATTCTTGATTATTAACCTCCTATCTTGTAAGATTATTTGATCAACAAATATTGGAAAATAACACAAGCAGAACTTCACAAATACAAACACATAAAAATACCCAACAAGGTGAACACAATATTTTCGGACAATTGTCCCTGGAAAAACCCCGTAGGGAAACCAGATTACATATGAGAAATATATTAAACTTCAAAGCAAATCTTTGCCTCTTCTTGTGCAGAGCTCAACAATCTCCTAATCCTCCTAAGATATTCCTCCACTGCTATCTCCAACGCTATCACTGCGCCTCTTGCTAACACTGCAAGACTACTTGCTAACACTGCAATTTTCTCTCGTAACTTCCACTTACAAATGACCCAATGACCCCTAATATACTACTCTCGTTGAAAATCAACGGCCGAGATTAATACAAATGAACGGCTGAGATTAAGACAACTCAATAACCATTAATAACCTTGGTTATGAGGTGTCACCTAAAAGGAGTCAATATTAAATAACAATTGTTTTTATCCTAACAACTATTTTTCTAAATTCTAGGCCAGAACGAACAGCTGTCCAAACTACCCATAACTAATGCTGCTATATTCGGGTGAGGACAAACAGCTTTGTCCAAGCTACTAAAATTAACACTCCCTCTTAGCGAGGAAGTTGTTCTGCATGACACCCAACATCTCTCTGAAGAAGATGAATTTTTCCTTCCCCAATGCCTTTGTCAGAATGTCTACTACCTACTGATCTGTAGGTACAAACTGTAGCTTAACAACCCTGCGCTATACACAATCTCTGATGAAGTGATACTTGATGTCTATATGTTTTGACCTATCATGAAACACCGGATTCTCAGTCAACTTGATGCAACTCTGATTGTCGCAGTGTATCACCGTAGTCTCAACCTTCTGACCAAACAAAGCTACTAGCAACTTCCAAAGCCATATAGCTTCACATGTTGCCATGCTAGCTGCTATGTATTCTGACTCTGCTGAACTCAGAGCCACAGACTTCTACTTCCTGCTGAACCAAGATACAACTCCTGATCCTGCATCAAACAACACCACTGAAGTGCTCCTCTTGTCGATGTACTACCTTCCCAATCACGTCGATAGCCCATCAACTTTGATTCCTTCACCTCGAGCATATCTAATTCCATACTCGATTGTACCTCGCAAATAACGCAAAGACACATGCTTTGCACATGATCTAATGCACTCTCTTTGGCTCAACCATGAACTGACTAAGAGAGTTAATGCTACAAAAGCTATATCTGGCATGGTATTGACCAAATACATGAGAGAACCAATCAACTGCCTGTATAAGGTGGGGTCTACATCCTTCTCCCTGGATGTGTCTACCTTCCTCCATTCATGATCATGGGTGTAGACATGGCTTTGCAATATTCCATCCTGAACCTTTTCAAGATTTCCATGCAATATTTCCCTTTCCCAAGGAAAATCTCTCCATCTTTCTGCCATACCTCCATGCCTAGAAAGTAGTGCATGAGTCCCAAATCCTTCATCTCGAACTCCGCTGCAAGATCCCTCTTGCATTCTTCTATGAGCCCCAGTGAACCTGTAAGAAACAAGTCATCTACATATAGGACAAGAATGAGAATCTCACCTCCAACTACCAAGTAGTAGAGATTAGCATCTGCCTCACTCTTCACAAAGCCCATTTCCTGCAAGTAACTATCAATGCGCTCATACCACGCTCTGGGAGCCTGCTTGAGTCCGTACAATGCTCTCTTCAATCTACACACGTGGGTCTCTTTGCTGTGTGCTACAAAGCCTTCTGGTTGTTCTATGTATACCTCCTCTTTCAACTCACCATTAAGAAACGTTGTCTTGACATCCATTTGATGGATCTGCCATCCCATCTGTGCTGAAATTGAGATTACAGCTCGTATAGAAGTATACCTGGCAACTGGAGCAAATGTCTCCTCGTAGTCTATTCCCTCTTTCTGAGAGAACCCCTTTGCCACGAACCTTGCCTTATATTTCTCGATGCTACCATCTGCACCGTGCTTGATCTTATAGATCCAACATGATCCAACCACTGCCCTATCTGTTGGTCTAGGCACTACCTCCCACACATCATTCTGCATAATTGAAGTATACTCCTCAACCATTGCTTCTTGCCACACTTGATGTTGTGCAACCTCCTGATAGCTAGAAGGTTCACTATCTACCAACATACTAACTAATGCAACATAGTCATCATACTTGGCTGGTGGTTTCTGTTGTCTATTACTCCTCCTAGGAGTACCCACTAACTCCTGAGTATTCTTCTGTGTCTGTTGAACCTCACGGTTCTTGCTGCCAACTATAGAGGATGAAATATCAACCTCCATGTCTTCTTGATGCATCTCTTCTTGCACCTGTTGCTCCATACTTTGAAAACTCTCTCCTCCTGAGTCTATGCTTGTACTAGTAACTGTACTCGAGCTTTGCTGCCCTTGACTCGATTGAGTGATCCTTGGAGCTTCTGTTGGCTGCTCACTCTGATCATCTACTGGAAAATCTCTAGACCTTCTAAATGCCTTGTCCTCCATGAACTTGACATCACATCAAACAATAATCCTCCTGGTCCCCGGAATGAATATCCGATATGCCTTTGAGGTTTCACTGTACCCCAAAAAGTACCCTCTCTTCGCAGTCTGATCTAACTTGATATGTGTATCCTTAGGAATGTGACAATAAGCCAAACTCGTTAAGATCCTAAAGTGACTGACATCTGGCTTCTTCCCAGTGAATGCTTCCTCTGGTGTCATCTTCCCTAGTACCTTATGTGGAACTCTATTTTGTATGTATATTGTTGTACTGCATGCCTCTGCCCATAGATAACGAGGTATATCCTAGTCATGCAACATAGCCCTTGATGCCTCCGTTATAGAACGATTCTTCCTCTTAGCAACTCCATTTTGTTGTGGATTTTAAGGAACAGTCCACTCTCTCTTGATTCCTTCTCGTACAGAACTCCTGGAACTCATTGCTTTTGTACTCGCCTCCATTATCTCGATCAAGAACTTTTATCTCCTTCCTGTCCGAATTCTCCATAAGAGCTTTAAACTCTTGAAGCGATCAAAACCTCATCCTTGGTCTTCAAGAAGTATATCCATGTCTTCCTAGAGAAATCATCAATAAAAGTAACAAAGTACTCATACCCTCTGAGAGACTTCGTCGAAATTGGTCCACATACATCTGAATGTACTAGATCAAGAATGCCCTTGGATCTGGTGTCACTCCTTGGAAAAGATGCTTTAGAAAACTTCCCCAACACGCATCCCTTACATACATCATCGTGCTCTGTGCTCACCTTAGGAACACCTGTCACTATCTCATGAAGTAATTTAAGGGCTCCATGATGGATATGGCCCATCCTTCTATGCCATAGCTCTCCTTGATCTCTAAGATTACTGTTGCTCATGAGTGCCTTAGGAATATCAAACTGCAGCCTATAAAGCCGATGCTCCTAACTCCAATAGCTATGGGTGATTTCCAATCCTTGTGCTTGATCAACACATGTGTCCCTCTAAAGAGTACATTGTACCCTTTGTCCTGAAGGACAGATACAAAAATCAAATTCATCCCTAAGCCTGGAACATGCAACACATCATGAAGGGGAATCATCTTACCACTCTCCCTCTGAAACTGAACAGTCCCTTTCCCAACTGAGTTGAGTTTGGACATGTTCCCCATAGAGATTTGGATTCTGGTGCTCTCTTCCTTATAACTGGAGAAGTATTCTCTAACTCCTGTCATATGATATGATGCCCCACTATCTATGTACCAAACACTTTGTGAGGTTGAGCTAACCATACATGCTATGAGTGCAAACTCATCTTCCATTCTACTAGAGAGCTCATCTGCACTTGCTGAAGCCGCAAATTGCTTCTTGCCTTTCTTTTCATTCTTCTTCCTTTCTGGGCAATCGCTGACATAGTGGCCAAACTCGTGACAGCCATAGCACTTGATCTTCGAAGAATCTTTCTTCTTCTTTTCACCTTGTGAATTTGATCCTTTACTAGACCCCTTCTTTGCTTTCCCTTTACCCGCTAGGGAAACATTTTCCTGTTCCACCTCACTTTTCTGACTCTTATTGTTGGCTCCATTGACAAGACTTAGTCTAAGCTCCTCCTGAGTGAAATCACTCCATAGTCGATCCCAACTCGGTAAGGTGTCTCATCCATTGATGACTTGAACAAAGACATCCCACGCTTAAGTAAACCCATTTAGGGATATTCTCACTAGCTCGTCATCATTTGGTTTGTCTCCAACAGCTGCCAATTCATCCTTGACAAGTCTAAGTCTGGTGAGGTAACTTGTGACGTCTTCTCCCTTATTCATCTAGGTATTCCTCAACTTTTCTCTGAGAATCAGCTTCCGGTTAGTGGTAGCATTCTGGTATAGATTCATAATGGCATCCCACATCACCTTCGCAGTATCTAACTCTGCAATATGCGGAACAATATGATCCTTGACACCGTCAAGAATCAGCCTCCTCGCCTTGGCATCTTCCTTCTTATATGCTAAGAGTTGTGTTGCATCTGTAGGTACAGGTACAACAGTGGTCACATATTCCTTGATACCATTCTCTTCCAGCAATAGAGAAATTCTGGCTTTCCAGACACCAAAATTTGAGGCTCCATCCAATCTGTCCTGATCTCTTAAACCTGCTGAGGCCATCTTAAAAGAAAATAATAATAATAATTTTGAAGAGGTTAAACTGGGTTTTATAAACCCTCACTTTCTTTCACCTAGGGTAAATCTCTTCTACCCGAACTTAGCTCTGATACCATGTGAAAAATCTATTACAGTTACTGATTATTAACCTCCTATCTTGTAAGATTATTTGATCAACAAATATTGGAAAATAACACAACTGTAACTTCACAAATACAAACACATAAAAATACCCAACAAGGTGAACACAATATTTTCGGACAATTGTCCCTGGAAAAACCCCGTAGGGAAAACCAGTACTACATATGAGAAATATATTAAACTTCAGCAAATCAAGAGATACAAATATTGCTTGCCTCTTACTGGTAGAGCTCCGAAAATCTCCTAATCCTCCTGCTGATATTCCTCCACTGCTATCTCCAACGCTATCACTGCGCCCTTGCTAACACTGCAAGACTACTTGCTAACACTGCAAGTTTCTCTCAAAACTTCCACTTACAAATGACCCAATGACCCCCTTATATACTACTCTCGTTGAAAATCAACGGCCGAGATTAATACAAATGAACGGTGAGATTAAGATAACTCAATAACCATTAATAACCTTGGTTATGAGGTGTCACCTAAAAGGAGTCAATATTAAATAACAATTGTTTTTATCCTAACAACTATTTTTCTAAATTCTAGGCCAGAACGAACAGCTGTCCAAACTACCCATAACTAATGTTGCTATATTCGGGTGAGGAAAAGCAATTGTCCAAGCTACTAAAATTAACACTCCCACTATACAATATTTCCCGTCATCTTAAATCTTGTATATAAAATATGTCACTTCTCGCATCGAGTCCTTCTTCTCTCCCACAACCTTCAATACCATCCTTTTTATCATCAAGGATTACCCTACTTTTGGTTCATCTTCATTTCCACCACTTTCCTTTGCTTTTGTTATGTGTGCACTTGCATTCTTCCTCTTTCCTCATCCTTGTTTATACACTTGTAAGATTGATGCCATACTTCACCACGTAAAAAACATGTGCCACGAAATCTTGTGCCCAATATCTACGATGCGACATAGCCCTTCGCCTATTTTCTGGTTCTTGTGCACTATTTGTGCCATCTCCGCCTTCGAATCATGTGTCATTAGACATTTTCACTATTTATCTTCACCTTTCTCTCTTTTTGAATTATTTTAACGTGTCAAAGTCTCTTATGTTCTCCGGCGTATTGGTATGCCTATTTTACTACTATCTTCATATTTATTAGGATAATTTCATCCTAAATATTCCACCATAGTCCATTAATGTACCATGCCACATTTTATCAATCCATATAACTATGACCAACTCAAATTGTGACCTCATAAACTCCCATGTGTACTCCTTTAAGATCAGTTCATTCTTCTTTAAGTTATGCGCATTTTTTTAAGAAAATCCAGCTCATAATATCCAAGAAAAATTCTTTTAAACTTTTCAACTATGTGCTTCCATTTGATGAGTTTTTCCTTTCCCTTTGTATTACACTCTAACTAAAATTCCTTCCACCACAAATCCACATGACCCTTCAATTTGTTTTGTGTTATCCTCACCTTGCACTCTTCTACAACCTAATAAAAAGCAAAGAAATCTTCCATCTTTGTAATCCAATCAATAATTGCATCCATGTTTGATGTCTTATAAAATAAAAAATCTTCATTTGTACTCCTCTATGAATCCTTGAATTAGCCTTTAAAATTTTACCTTTTGTAGCATCCAAGTTACCTTGTATTCGACATGTTCCAAATGTGCCACTTGTATGTGCTTCCCGAGTCCTTATCTCTTCTTCTATATCATTTACACCATTCCTCATAACAAATCATCTTCTATGTAATTATTGTATCGCAATCAATTTGATTCAAATTTTCTATAACATATCTCTAATCTCTTCAAGCCTTCTCACTATATTATTCACCACTATACTCCTTTTCACTACCATTCTATATGGAATATTTATTTTTAAAGTTTGGATCTTCAGATCACATTTCCTTGTAAACCTATGTATACTTTTCAATATTTCTCCCTTTATTTCTCTACCCACTCTAAAAGATGGAGAAATCAAAACTCACTTCCTAGAGTTGTGCCTCGCTCCGATACCAAATAACACAAATGGGGCTATGGGATAGCAATAGGAATCCACCAATGTATTCCTTCTTATAAAATATGAATTAAAATCACAATAACAACAATGAACTCAAAAATGGAGAGAATTATACTCAACGATACAAGCTTATAACTCAAACCAAGATCCTAGGTGTAAAACCCACATTGTCGCTCACAAAAATATATACTTGCATACAAATCTTTACATGGAATAAAAATTACAACACCAAGACACTTTGATTTGATCCTTAAACTTGCATCCCCACACTTCTCGTGAATATACTCAACTCTTTAGAACTGACTTCCCAAGGCAATTTAGAATTTTATATATAGCCAATTAATCCATAACTTAAATCCTATAAAAATTATGGTGCAAATTATTGAATATATACTAAAAGAACTAGTAAAAACATAGTCAACCTTTCCAAGATGGAAAAATTCAATTGATCATCCTTTAATACTTCGTGGATTTAAAAAAACTTCATAATATTCTATGGCCCTGGATAGTACTTCCACAATTTCCTTAGTGTTAAACATTATCTACCCATGTTTATAAGACCTTAAATAGATTGTGTGAATTACACAAAGACTCCATATAATTACACCGACTTCACAATAGACCTTACATTGTGCACTATGATGACATTACACAACAAGATTGCACAATCTATATAATGCAACATAGCATTTTATATTCTTCCAATAACATATTTCTTCACTATGTGGCCCGCCAACAACCAAAAATTAAAAAAATTAATAAACCAATTTAAATTATTTTTGGTTTATACAGGATCTCTTATGAACCCGGATGCTCCCACAATAATTAGTAAGTGAAAGGAATTGAGTTGTGTCTCAAAATGATCCAGAGGACATTTTGGGTGGTTATAATTTTCCTATTTCTCCCTAAAAATTACAGTATGGAAGAGCACTCTAATAGATTTCCAAGGTCTATTGGAACACGTGAAAAGATATTGTAAGCTCATGGTATCGTTCAAACTTGGTCAATAGGAAAACGCAAGTCTTCGATGCACTGCTCATGTCAAAGATCCTATTTACGTATTTCAAAATTTATTGAGGCAAAATTTGATCGTGAACTCGTTTGGTATATTTTCCAATCTTCGTCAATCATGTAAAAATAGGTTTCAACAATGGGGTACAATTTTATTTCGGAAGGGGACCCACCGTCATGGTATACATTAGTGTGATTTTCATTTTCCCAATTACACTATAGCTTTATCCACATTATTTCTTAGCTTCTAGTGTTGACACGTGGCGGGGTTGAAGCTTGACAAGTTGGCAATTTTGGATAGGTTCACGTGGTGGGTCCGCAGCCACCACGTGGCCTGCCACCTAGCTCACTATCTAACCAACACAACCAAGATGTTTACCTAAGTCGATGAGCTACTCCACATATTATGCCAATTCATTTCCACACACACCTCTATCTATATTTCCAAAGTGTGGTCGAGCCACAACAACCCAACTCAAGTGTAGTATCAACACGGTCATACTTGTTTTTAACCAACTCACCAACTCATGCACTTTCTAACACGGTTGGGACGCTTCAACAACTCTACAGAGCTTGGAGGGACTGTTACACTCCCAACATGGAAAAAGTAATGCGTACATGGCCGCAACCACGGAGAAACCTACCTACTTCGGGCTATTTTAAGCCTTTAAAACCACTTTGTCCAATGGATGTGGGATCAATCCCATCCCTTTCCAAAACCAAACACATTTGTGGGGATCAAACTATTGACCTTGGTGCAAAAGGGTAAGCACCTTAACCAACTGCTTAACATGGAAGTGTTATAAAAGGGGAAAATTATATTTGAAGTGAAGTCGATTATTAATTGTGTAAAGGTGAGCCATTTTTGGCTTGTTAGAGGTCATTCCAAAGGGAATATTCAAACCTAATAAAACTGTCAAAGGCCAAAAATGTGCTAAAGACTAGCGAGGAGTTTTTAATCATTCCTTATGGCATTTTGAGTCCGGTTGAGAGTTTTTGAGTCACTTTCATTGGAGACAAGTTCTCAGAAAAACATGGAAAATTGAGTTGTTGGATACATTCATGCGGACATTTGTGGATAATATTTCTAGGTCCTTTAAGATTCATTGTAGGTTTAAATTCATTTTATATTGTGAGTTTTTCATAATGTACTTACAATATATTTTAAAATGAATCGGTTAAATGCTTACGCGAACTCTCGAGACGTAGCTAAACCGGAAAACTTTGTTACCTATTTCGAGTGTCATGGTTATCTTTTGCATTTTGTTTTTCCTCAATAATGATTCAATAATTAATAATTTTGAATGTTTTTAATCATTTTTGACATTTACAGGAAATTGGGTATAATTTTTATTGAATGATTTAAACAAACAGGGGATTTGGATGAATGGATAATGGTTCAAATTCATATTCAATTTAGTTCTTAAACATCTACATTCAGTTATTAATCGGTTCTTAATTCATTTAAGATCGGGAAATTGAGGGTTTTAATCCATATCTGTTTTAAACTTTTTGATAGTAGGAGGTATACTATAGTTTACAAATCAAATTTTGGTATCAAAGAAGTTAGAATGTTGGATTATATTTTGATTATGTGGATTTGATATAAGTTTTAGCTGGTTTTAATTCATTTTGTGCAGACTTTTGGGCTTGTTGATCTTCCATTTGTAGTGTGCAGTTATTGGGAGTACAGGTTGTTTGTAGAAAACATGAAACCATGTGATGAGAGGGACAAATGGATCTCTCTTGATCTCACTTGCAGGGTGATGGATATGGAAATGGAATCCAATCTAGTTAGTATTTGGTCACAAAGTGTTTGATGAGTAAACCATATTGTGAAGATTTATTTCTGGTATGATAATTGTATATGTTTTGTTACCTATGTCCTTTGATTAGGAGCAAGTGAAAAGACCATTCCATTTTGAGATATGGAAAATGGCATTTAGACATTGTTTAGGGAATTGGACATTATTTTTGCACTCATTTAATTTGGGTACTAATTAGTTATCAGTTGATTTTAGATTCACAACTATTCTTAAGCATTGCAGGATGTAATCTTAAAGTTGTTTAAAATTCAACAATTTGTTAACCTTTGCTCAATAGGGTGTATAGTTCTTAGTTTCTGAATGAAGGTAAAATTATTCCAACATTTTCTTTTCTATGAGAAATGACTATTTTTACACAGTTTTGGTATTGATATCCATGTCTGGATAACCTTTGTGTGGCCTGTTGGAAAATATATGCCTTGTTTTGAAACTATTTCGAACTATTTGAAAACATGGGGTTTCATCACTACCTCGTTAAACAAGAGGATTTCTATGGTGTAGCCTTCTATTCAAGTTGTTGAATCGGGAAGAGGGATCAACCTCGTATTGGTAAAATTAATTCCTTGAATAGTTTCTAATTGTATAGTTGATATTGTTGATTAGCTCGGATTTTTCATAGCATACTTTTGTGGGATTCCTGTTGTATGTAGAAAGGATATTTTTCCCATATGATTTTTATTTGAATCTAGTTTTGGAGTCAACCTGTAGTGAAAAGTTGAGCAACGGGTTTAATTTACTCGATTTATCTTCTCACATTTATGGTTGACAATTTCCATTATGATTTAGACAACATAATATACAGATTCAGTGGGCATGTTCAATATGTCTAATTTTGGATTTGTATATGTTGTCATTTTTAGTGTGCAAAATATGGATGCTTATAAGACCCATTTGGGCATCATTTGTATTGTAATTAATTTACAAAATTTTGGTATCCACACATGATATAAGACCCTCATATTTAGGCATTTATTTGTAACTATCACATGTGGTTACAATTAGGGTGTATATTTATTACACTAACAAATTGGTTTGCAGTTGCACCTGGTGATATTTTGTAATGATTGGTAGTTTCACCGATTTAGGATGTAATATTTATGTAGGTAGTTTGATTTTATTCTCAATTTTACATTGGATAGATATTTAATCTTCACTTGGCAGTTTTAGGGATTCATTTTAACTCTCGTATCTTTATAGAATTTTGTAGTTTAATTTCTGAATCATTTCCATGATATTTTGCAGTGATATTTTTTCATGATTTACAGTTTCATAGGGTCATGGACACCATCTATGTTTGAAACTTCATTGTCTATTTCATACTAATCATTTACAATACTTTACAATTCACATGATCAATGGACACTCACCTATGTTTGGCATTTAGTCATCTATTTCATATTGATCGATTTCAATGATATTTTTACAGAGTTGACGATTTTGCAAGGTCATTAGAAACCCGCCTATTTTTGACATTCGGCCATATATTTCATACTTGATCTAATTTAGGCATTTGCAATATTAGACAAATCACAATGATTCAGTTAGACACTTGCTAAGAAATTATTTTGTTATCTATTACATATTAATCCATTTTAGTGATGACATTTCAATATTTTTCAATATTTTAACCAACAAGCTATATTTTGGTTTCGTATGTTGGTGAAATGCGAGAGAATTTTTAGCGATTCGGTGGGTGACTGGACTTTTGGGGACTAACGAGGTTTTTATTAGGGAGGTGTGATCTGGAGGACATTCTAGGTGGTCATAAGTTCCCTATTTATCCATAAACTATTACTTTATGGAAGCGCGCTCCGATAGATTTTCAACGCATATTAGAACGCATGAAATGGACATTGTATGCTTTTGATAGTGCTACTAGTCAAAGTTCATGGTCAAACTTGGTTAACAAGTAAAATGTAGGTCTCAGTAATACCCTAGCTCATGTCGGAGAGCCTATTTGCATATTTCAAAATTGATCATGGTAAAATGTGATCGTGAACGTGTTTGGTCTATTCATCAGCTTCTTCGGTCATGTAAAACTTCGAGTTTCAACAGTGGGGTCCACATTTATTTCCGAAGGAGGCCGACCGTTGTGGTATATATTAGTGTGATTTTCATTTCCCCAATTAAATTGTAGTTTTATGCCGCATTATTTCTTGGTTTATGGTGTTGACACGTGGTAGGGTTGAAGCATCGGGATTTGGAAATTTTGGAGAGGTCCATGTGGTGGGTCCTCAGGCCACCATGTGGCCTACTACCTAACTCCCTATCTAGCCAACATGACCAAGCTATTTACCTAAGTCGGCGAGCTACTCCACATATTATGTCGATTCGTTTCCACACACACCTCTATCTACATTGTCAATGTTGTCGAGTCATAAAAACCCAACTAAGCGTATTATATAACATGATCGGGATCATTTCCAAAAAACTCACCAACTCATTCACTTGCCAAAGACAATCGGGCGACTTCAAAAAATCCATAGAGCTCAACGGGACTATTACACTCCCAACATGGCAAAAGGAATGTGTATGTGGCTACAACCATGAAGAAACCTACTTGCTTTGGGCTATTTTAAGCCTTTAAAACCACTTTGTCTGATGGATGTGGGATTAATCCCATCCCTTTCCAAAACCAACTACATTTGTGGGGATTGAATGACGACCTTGGAGAAAAATGATAAGTTCCTTAGCCAACCCACATGCAACTTGGAAGTTATATAAAAGGGGAAAATTTGAAGTGAAGTCGACTATTGACTATGTAAAGGCCAAGGAATTTTTGGATTATTAGAGCTCATTCCAAAGGGAATGTTCAAACTTGCTAATATTGTTAAAGGCCAAAAATGTGCTAAAGACCAGAGAGGAGTTTTTTAATCATTCTTTATGGCATTTTGAGTTTGATTGAGAGTTTTTTTAGTCACTTTCATTGGAGAATAGTTCTAAGATGAACAAGGATACTTGCATTGTTGGATCCATTCGTGGATCATATTTCCAGGTCCTTCAGGAATCATTACAAGTTTTTATTCATTTGACATTGTGATTTTTTCATAATGTACTTATAATATATTTAAAAATGAATCGGTTCGTAATTTACATGAACCCAGAGACGTAGCCAAACTGATGAACTCCATTACGAACTTTTTGTCATGGTTATCTTTTAGGTTCTGATTTTCCACAGTAATGATTCATTAATTAATCATTTTGAATGCAATTTAATCATTTTTGACATTTATGGGAAATCGAGTATATTTTTATTGAATAGTTAAAAAGCGAACAAGGATTTGGTTGAGTGAAGTTGTTGATGATAAGTAGGCCAAATGTTGGTGCAACTACTTACTAAATTTTCTGGAATCAATCTTATGAAATATTGTGGTTCACCTGGACCTTAAAAGGGGTCTAATTTTGAAATGACATTAGATGGATGGGAGAAAGATGGATCTCCCATTTGGTTGCATTGAACCCTATACTCATAGGACTATCCAAAGGGTTAGTTGAGTCATGTTTCTAAAGTGTTCTTGATAATATTTTTTATGTTTAGGGATGCCTCGGGTTGTATCTAGGCATCAACCATCTTACTCTTATTATAACATTATTTTAGGTAAGTGGAAACCAAATCAAGTTCTTTTCCTTATTTATCTCATTGCACTCATGTTTACATACATAGAAATGGTTAAAATATATGGTATGATATCAATTATCTACATCGCATAGACCATGAATATTTGTATGGAAAAATCATATGCTAGTTATAGTAGTAATGATTATAAGAGTACATGTGGGTTAAAGAATACAATGAGTCAAAAACATAACTATGTAGTCAAAGAGACTTGATGGAAATGCAACTTTTAGTCATTTATAGTGAATAGGGAAATACAAATGTGTAAAAAAACTACTCTTTTATAAAAATGGTAATGCATCCTCACCGAGTATACAAACTAATAAGTGATATTACAAACAAATGTGTTGATTGTTATAGAACTAAAAAGTAAATGAGTTATCATGCGTGTTGAGTGATTATAAGCTAACAAATATATCTCTGGGGTTTGTATGTCCATCTTTCACATCATGGTGGCTATAATACATATATTAAATTGACATAGGTATTCAAAATTGGTGATGGTCACTAGATGGATAGTTACAATTGTTAGATATTCCCATTGGTAAGTTAGTTAGGATATGAAAAGTGGCATGTCATGAAGATTCTTTGAAATGGACTAATGTGGGATGTGCCATCTGATAACATGATATTGACAAGTGAATTGATCCGGTGTATATCTATGGTAAAAACACATTTATAGAAGAAAGTAATAAGTTTAATGACATGTGAAATCTACAAGGTAGTGAAAATAATTACGTATACTACAAACACCATACATGTTTGTACAATATTGCAGAATATATGAATACAATGTGGAATAGTTTTCACAAAAATTAGAATCCATGATGGTTGTAAGGTGCTAACACAAGAATACATGATTTTTTTGGGTTATGAATAAAGTGCATGGAACATAAGGGATTGTGGAAGGCAACGTGTAAAGGTTTTGTAGGATTCAACAAATGATGTTATGTGCTAGAAAATTTGTGGAAGAGTAATAAGTTGTATGGAATGATGACAATGGTTACACTCAATGACATTGGGTTGTATACTTTGTGAGAGATGTCCCAAAGATAAGGTAAGATGTACAAAGGGATTGAATCACATGGGGTTATAAAAATAACTAGTTCATCATCATGCACTACCTAGAGTTATCTTTTTTGTGATATGTCAAAAAATTGGATCCCAAGTTTCACAAGAGGAGTAAGGATAATTACACAAATGCAACCTTCTATGAGGCAGGGTGCAAGGTTGTGAATGTATCACATGCCTCTATAATTCTTGAATATAAAAATAATGTGATATACATTTATCATGTACACTTGATTATCATGGTATTCATTGAATCATTTGCAATATATTGGGGTATATTTCAATGTGACTCATGTTCTATCTTTTCTATACTTTTTATAATCATATTAATCCATATACATTGCTTATACATACCATTCTCTATCTTATATCATGTGTGCCTTACCTTGCTTCACATGAATGTTACATCATATATTCATTTGTGTTCCCTATGTTTATATTTATTTATTTCTTATGTGTACTTGTGTTTGTTACTTTTCATGTTATGTTTTTTCCATACTCGATCCTATATTTTTCACATTATTGTCATTTTCTAGTGATTAATTTATTTTGTGCTTTATATCATGTTTTTTTCTTTGTTTTTGGTTCAATGTTTTTATTTCTCTTATACATGTTGCATTTTGTTACGGTGTTGATTATATAATTTTTCTTGATTATACTATATCATATCATTTACTTGGTTCCATTTTTATTTCATTAGCAATAATAATGTGCGGTACACTATGTTTGGTACACACAATTTTATGGTCCTTATCATATATCTATTGTGGCATACTATGATTGTGTGATTTATTGTTATATTTTTCCTATTGGAGAATAACATTTATGAGTGGGGGCATATAATTTATCCTTAGTTTGATTTTTCAAATGGGAGATATCATTTGTCTCTTCTACTCATTGATTACTCATGATAACATAGATTAAACATCTACATATACTACATTTATTATTGAGATTTGATGATCACATTTTTATATAGTAGCATATTAGATTGGATGTTGCATACTAAGTCTACATGATGACATATTTTTATATTTTTACATATATGAGTGTTTACATATGCTCTTTCACAAATATTATAGTTCTTACTTTGTTTTATTTATATTACAAATAATGCATGTTAACACTTTTCGTTTGAGATAAATGACATACAAGAATATCCCCTACCTCAAAAGGGGGCCTTCTAGTCATCATGTTATTCATTTTGGATCAATGTAACGAACCAACTAACAAACATATCATATTTGGTTATTTATACAATAGGGAAGAACGTTAGTTTCCTCATGCAAAGTGTTAGTTTTGGAATTGTGAAAACCGAGGATTATATTGATTAGTTCTTTGTCTAATACATGAATAAATTATGACATCGATATATATCCATTTATTAGGGTCAAGTATGATGCATGACATTATTATTTATCCATATTACATCAAAATTTCTTCATTATGCATATATACTTCTCCGTTTGGAAAATTCTATTAAGGCTCATGAAAATCTTTGATGGTTTCATAGTTTCACCATTTAGAGGAATCAAATTCCATGATAATATTAAAAATACATTAGAAGTGATAACATGGTTCACATACTAAAACATCTATGCATTCATTTTCTTATTTCATTTTTTTCAATTGGCTAAACTATTTTCCATATTATCGATAAATTTATGTACTTACGCACATTTATGCTTTCTAACAAGTACTCAAGAAGTATGGACAAATAAAAATTCACAATGGAATATATACAACCTTATCCTTATTACTTTATAAGGAATTCTCTTAGGTATGCATACATTTTATTGATCATTTAATGTGCATGCACACACACATTAAATGGTAGTATCATGTAGATACCTAATTTCAGCACAAAGGGCATGGTGAAAACATTTTATCTCATTTTAAGAAACTTGGTTTAATAGATCATGTTAGGATCATTTCAACATACTTTCTCATTGTTTAATTCATCTTACACCACTCTTGTCACCACATTTTACCCTTAAACACTCCCAAATTTACTTTTAATTGGATTAAAACCTCCATAACATATTTGTGATTTGGTTCATCCATTATTTATTAGTGTTCACCCTCCCTAACCTATATCGAAAACCATGTGATACAAGAGAGAAAATGACTAGTAGTGATGTTTACTTCTAGTCATAATTATTAATAGTGGCAACTAGTGGTCACCTTCCTTACAAAAATCATTTTCTAATATAGTTACATTTTTGTGGTTATCTTATACATATTTTTGGGTTGGATTGTGTTTAAATAATCTTAGGAGCATACATATAAAAAATCACTCAAATGTCAAATTTATGGCATATTGTGATCTATGCCATAAGGCCCTTGATCATGTACATGGGAAAATCCCATGTTATCAAGAACTACATGAATTATAAAAGTGTGTGAGGGTTATTGAAAGGAATGAAACAAACACACAAGGATGAAACAACGCAATTATTTACATGAAATATAAGTTATATTCAATAATGGAGAATAAGAAGTAAGTAATAGGTATAAGATACCTAGTTAAGGATAAGTGAGTAAGATCTTTGATCGGTAGAGGAATTATTTTATTGCTCTTATGAAACTGGAATGAAGTATATAATAGTGTGAGAATTTAAAAAATCCAAGCACGAAATTATTCCTACTATCTAGCCCATCTCTTAAGGGTAATAAATATATAACCAACCCTTAGTTTATGTTACATATTTATACAACAATTATAGGATGGAAGTTATAATAATACATGATCATAAAGAGGAGTGGCTACAAGTCATTCCATATTCCATGCATGAGAGATAAGTACTTCAAATACATGTGGCAGGTTCACTTATGGATATGATAGTTACACAAAGAAGATTATTTGACGTGTTGTAGAACTAAGAAGGTTCCAATTAGAAATCCATGTGAAAATCGTGAGTCTCAAAATGAATGATGATATATGTTGTTACACATAATGCATGTGATTGTGTAATAATGTAATTTATAAAGGTAGCACAAGGATGTGATGTGATACAAGATTTGGGTGTGGGAATAAAGTTATAGATGAGAGTTTTGAGGATCGACACATAGTGTACAATATATGTGTTACTACGAGAAATTGTAAAAATCCCCAATATTTTTTTGTGCATAGCTTTTGTGTAGGATTGTAAGAACAATTATTTTAACCAAAAATGCTTTGTGTTTGTATCCTAAGAGGTGCATGACAAAGTAAAATATCTATGTGGGGGTAAAGGAAAATGAAAAACCAATGTAAAAGTGAACTTCAAAGTGGGAAGTGTGCAAAATGTGAACTATTTCTTATGGAAATTTGTGTGTAATTTTATTCCTATGCATAGATCATAAACCCTTTATGATGTAGAGGTGGACAAGATCATACATAAAACTTGATGAACAAAATGTTTCAAATGAAGTATAAGGTTAATCATGCACGATAGTATTTCAATTATTCATGGAATTATAAGAACAAAACTAAATCATCACATTTGGTTGATTTTTCCAACATTTCTCACCACATTTTGATCTCACTCTTATGTCACATCCCGTCCAATCAAAATCAAAATTCAAATTAGAAAACATTCATTTTACTTGTAAACCATTAATACCATCACACATCAATTCCCTTCATAATACTTGGAAATTATCCTAAACTTTTCTCTCCTTGTCATTTTGATGCTTCTTCACTTATGAACACTGATATTTCCCACTTACACCCTTAAGATCAGTAACAATTTTAAGTTATCAAATGATATTTAAATATTATCTTCACTCAAAGATCTACTTGAGTGTTTACTAGGATCCTCTATCTCTTCATTTAATTCTTACTTCCTCCCAGTATGGACATAATTCTCATTCCTTGAACTCTATCTTGGTCTCAGTCATACATATCCCCAACTCATTATATACTTTGTAACCTATCCGTCTTATAGCAAATGTGAATGGAAATATGCCTAACTTGACTGTAACCACTGTGTCATGTTTACACCTTTTTTTCTTTCATTGATCACCTTCCCCTACCTTTGATTCTTAGTTTTTCACAGACTTAGTAATGCCTATAACTATTCTCAAGGATCAAAACTACTTTATTTATCAAAATCGATCAAAGATCAAACACTCTTCCCGAGATTGTATACAAGGTCTATCACATGAAGTCTTTATTCTTACCTTTTATCATGATTTATAGGGAACTTAAAACCTTATCTTCATATATATAGCCTTTATTCCCTTTCATATTACTTGAAACTCATATCCTTACATATTTTATACCTATGACATGAGTTAACTTCACATGCAATCTTTTCTCTTATCACAATAGTTCATTTTAGAGTTCTTTTTAGGATTTGTCATATTTAAACTCTCTACTAGTCCTTGAAACTACTTATTACTTCTCAACCAAATCAACACACTATAAACTAAGATAATAATATATGCACATACCTATTTCAATATTTAGCATGCAAATAACTAGAAAAGAAAGCTCATTTTCCCCTTAGCTTTACATGCGAGTCTTCTAGCCACAGTAACCTGTTATTTCTTTAAAAATATTAATATATTAGATTATTAAAGAACAAATCCACTTTATGAGTACCCTTTATGCTCATTTAAATGTTAAGAAAAATATCCATGAGGTTTCCAAAGGTAAATAACATATAATCAACAATTTTATCTCTCCACTATGTCTCCTTGCACTCAAAACGAGACTTTCAATATTTTATTAGTCCGAACAACACCAAAAGATTCCAAACCAAGAAAATATATTTTGCATTATCTACATACACTAAACATAGTTCATTATCTACATAAATGATGATTAAAATATTGAAAATCACATGAGTGAATTCCCGACATGCACCGTCATTACCAACATCTTTGAATGTGGAAGGTCCAAAGCAAATTGTTCAACATAAAATTTTGATTTTAACATCAACATTGCTATATGATAAAAATTAACATATATAATATTTACTAATTTATTACAAATGTAGACCTTAGAGGTTTTTCATGCATACAAACAAATGTAAGGAAGTGGAATGTGATATAAGATGTGTTGTTTAACCTTAAAACTTTATAACATATACATATTACTCATTAATTTTCATTCAAAATGAATTAATATTGTTAATTATAAATTTTAGTACAGAAATATATACCAAATTACATTTAACATTACGTAAAATTACTTATTGGTCAATACCAAAGGTCAACTCTAGTAGAACATTTATTATGATTATATTTTCCAACACAAACTCATGACGAGTCTCCATTGATCGAGCACTCTTCTCAACATGTCAAGCATCCCGACTAGGCTATCCATAAACCTCATCAACCTCATAGGTTCCTACATACATGCGAGCATGATAAACTATGTGATATGATGCATGATTTCTCAAATGCCCGTTTTCATCATCATGGAAGAGATGTTTCTATGTTGAATCAAATAATGTGTCAAAGAAATAATAGAGTGGAATGTATGAACCTCCATGGTCCACTTCATGTTTATTAGATGGGTGAGTAAGGGGTATAACTAGTTGGTTTTGTAAACATTGATCCCCTAATATATCCTATGTAGATACTTTTCCTCTTCCTAGAAGTATCGAATATAAAAATAGTTTTTTATTTCATTGAGATTGAACTCACAATAGAGTTTCCTCAAAAAAATATCGAGGTACCTAAAAATTGTCACAAGACAACTGGTCAAACACCATCCACTATCTATCCCAAAAAATTGATCTCCTCATAGTTTCACCAATGAATTAGGAATCTTTTGCAGCATCTTAATAGTATTGGTGGATTGGTTTCAGGGTCAATAAACAAAGAACACAACTTGTCTTTAGTGATTTTTTTTCTTCACCTTATCGTGAGACAAGTTTTCTACATAAAATTATGACAAATGGTTTTTTGATCCTCCCACATGTTTATTTGACTCACACATTATGAATATCATATATCATATATCATATATCAATGAATCTAATAACAATGCAAGATCTCGGTGATGGTTACTCGTGGCATTATAGTTTCTTAGGGTTGTTATTAAACCTTGAATTTGATATTTGTTATTTTGAATCTCCCCTAAAATGGTTTCTTGGGTATTAGGAGGATGTCTAGGAATTGAAGGAGATGTTTGAGGTAAGTTATTTTCACCCCGCTCTCCCGGTGAAGGAGGGTTTAAGGTGAAGAGTTTAGATCCACTGAAATTTTAAAAATTAAATGAATTAGGAAAAATGCAAGAAAAAAGTTTAATCACTGAAACTACCATAAACACAATTTAAACTTACCATATGGACTCTCTCACAGATTGTCATAGTTTATTCATTGTGCACGTGAGGATTTAGCTCCCGAAAACTCGCTCATGTTTTTTCCCACTAAGGTGTTTTACTCATACCCATTTTTAGCCAATAGAAAATGAGAAAGGCTCAGTCTTAGCCAATCCTTTTATATTTTTTTTAATAGAAAAAATTTCAAGCACGTTATAATGCACTCATTTAATAACATGACTGAGTCATAATGTGAAAGGGGTATGGGTAAAATGGCCCAAAAGTGGATTTTTTTCCCTCTCTTTGACCCTCATTTCCATGTGCATTCCCCCAAATAGGTTCCCACTCCTATATACCATTAATATGATATACCAAACCTATTTATATACATGCCCTTTCTATATAATTTTTGGTACGTAGAAGAAACTCATCCTTTTTATATGCTTGAAGGTACGTGAAAGAGACATTAACACATGTGAGAGTATAATCTTAAGTTGTACTTAGATAGTATGTGAAATTGATTTATCTTATAAATGATACCTTCTTAAAGGGAAATACTTACATATGTCAAAGCACAACTTGCCTATGTAATCTTATTTTCCCAATTTCAAAATTTATGTCAAACTATAGTGGTGAATGGGTAATGGAAGGAATGGTTTCAATTATATTCCTTTTGTCCTTATTTTTCTCGGTGATTTATAGTGACAATGTCACCTATTGAAAATATTTTGTGAGAATCGAATCGGAAACGAGGCACCACGAAGTAGTTGCACTCCAACGGAATCGTGAAAGCTCCAACGATAGCAAGGAAAAAATGATCAGTAATGGAAGAACTTTCTCAACAGAAACAAAGCTTGCATAGAGGAAAGATAGTGGAGTGTCTTGGCATGCTCATAAATGAATAGAAAAGGGGTACATATAGGGTGCTGAGTAACCCTAGTGCATGACACATATGAAACCCTAAACCTAACCCATGTGAGATGACCCTCCAACATGAGAGGAGGACACATAGGATAACTCACACTAACACCCCCCTTCATCAAAGCTGGGGTAGCGGCTGTGATGAGTCAGACGGAAGAGGAAGACACTCCTAAACAACTAAGAAAGATGTGTCAATGGGGCCCGGCAACTAAAGGCCTGATAAGGTGCCCATATACAAACACAATCTTTCTAGAAGAAGAAGAAGAAAAGGACTACATAGCCCTAAAGAGATGGGTAGTTGTAGAAGACCTCACCCCAAGAAGAGACTCGTAAGTGAAGAAACTTCATCTCAGTGAAGGGCTTGGTGAATAAATCTGCAATCTGATCAGCTATCTGAATGTACTGAATTTCGATGATACCATCATGAATAAGCTCTCATATGAAGTGCATATGGATCTCAATGTGCTTTGTCCGCTGATGCTGAACTGGATTTCTGTAAATAGAGATAGTGCTCATGTTATCACAGTAGATAATGGTAGGTTGCCAAAAGTGGATGCCAAACTCTGTTAGAATACCCTGTAGCCAAATAGCTTCTGTGGTAGCGTTAACTGCTCCTCTATATTTTGCCTCTATAGATGATATCGTAATTGCATTCTGCTTCTTGCTAGACCAACTAATATGACTCGAACTAAGAGAGAAACTATAGCCAGAAGTAGATTTCTAATGATCTAAGTCACCGGCCCAATCAAAATATGTGAATCCAATCAAGTCAATATCAACCCCTCCATGATAGTGAATGCCATCAGCATAAGTTCCACGAACATGATGAAGGATCTATTTAGTTGCTTTCAATGCGCTCATGTGGCTCTACATGAATCTGGACACAATCCCAATAGCATATGATAAATCTGGTTGAGTGTGAGTCAAGTAGATCAAGCTCCCCACTAACTGTCGGTAAAGAGTATCATCAACCAAGGGAGTAGAGCAATCTAAAACCAACTTAACACCGAGAAAGAAAAGAAAGGAGTAGGAGAAGACTTGTAATCGGACATCTGAAACCGAGCTAGCAAATCAAGAGCATACTTAGGTTGTGAAATCAAGATTCCCGAGTCAAATTGTGAAATCTAGATCCCAAGGAAGTAATGAAGCAGACCTAAGTCAGTCATGGAGAACTTGTTGGCTAAGGCGATCTTCACAGAATCAATAATAGAGGAAGAGCTACCTGTGATCAACAAGTCATCAACATATAGAACAAGAATGAGTATGGAGTCATCTTGCCGTAGAATATAAACATTTGGATCAGAATGACACCTAGTGAACCCTGATGTAAGTAAGAAGGAGTCCATCTTGGCATACCAAGCTCGAGGGGCTTATTTAAGGCCATAAAGAGACGTCTTTAACTTACAAACGAGGGAGGAATATTGGACATAACCCGGAGGTTGTTCCATATAGATCTCTTCCTCTAGGTCACCATGAAGGAAGGCACTCTTAACATCCATTTGATGGACTTTCCATCTATTCGTTGCGGCAATGGCTAGGTCAGTCGAATAGAAGTCATCTTCACAACCGGAGAAAAGGTTTCTGTATAATCAACCCCAGCTATCTAGGAGAAACCCTTAGCTACTAATCGTGCTTTAAAATTTTTATGTCTCCATCTACTCCATACTTTAGTCGAAACACCCACTTACACCGAACGATTTTTCTTCCTTTTGGAATAGTGGTGAGATCCGAAATATCGTTCTTCATGAGAGAGGAATACTCCTCATCCATGGCAGAATCCCAATCAGGAATACCAAAAGCCTCCCGGAAAGAATGTGGATCAGAAGTAGAGGCAAAGAAAGAGTGGGGTCCAAAAAAATCTGAGCGAGTACGTCTCATATCCGAAGTATCTCCAACTAAATCTCCAACACTTTGTAAAGTTTTCCTAGCCCAAAGGGGACCAGGAGGATCAGGCTCAGAGTCGAAGATTCTTCACTTGAGTGAGAAGGGACATAGTCCTCGTCATCACTACTATCAAAATCAAAAGACTCAAAGGTCTGATGGTCGGGAGGATCCGGAAGAGGAGCACGCTCAATAGTATCATCATCTGATGAGTTAGAATCCGAATCAGCAAGCTAAAGAACCTTAATAGGTGGAGAAGTAGAAGTCGAAGAAGACTCATTGAACTTAACACTTCTCTCAATATACAACTCATGAGAAGTAGGATTCATCAATCGATATCCCTTCATGCCATCAGGATACCCTACAAAGATATAAGGTTTGGATTGTGGTTCCAAAGCCTTACATTTCTTCTTGGGAATCCAAGCCATAGCCTTGGATCCGAAGACTCGAAAGTGCTCAACATCAGGCTTGCATCCAAACTAGGCTTCAAAGGGTGTCATCCCTCTTACTGCCTTGTGTGGAACACGGTTCTGAATGTAATTTACACAATTCACTGCTTCAGCCCAATATTGCGGAGGAAGAGACTTCGAGTGAATCATACAAGTGGCCATCTCCTTCAGAGTACGGTTCTTTCTTTCTGTGACTCCATTCTACGAAGGGCTATAAGCAACTATATGCTGCAAAGAGATCCCTTCAGAAGTACAGAAATCCATGAACCTATTGTTTACATATTCACCTCCATTGTCGGTTCGAAGAACCTTGATAGACCGTTCCACCTATTTCTCAGCAAGAGCCTTAAAGTCCTGAAAATGTTCAAAGACTTCAGACTTAAGCTTAAGAAAATATACCCAAGTATATCGCGAATAGTCATCAATGAAGGTTAGCACATAAAGAGCTCTAGTAAACGAAGGAGAAGGAAATGGACCAGAAACATCACTGTGAACAAGATCCAAGGGACGAGTGGCTCTCCAAGATTTTCCTTTGTCAAAGTTCTTTTCAGGATGCTTTCTAAGGGTACAACCCTCACAAAGACCCTTAGAAAACTTGACATGAGGCAACCCATTGACCATTTCGTTTTGACTCAATTGTTCAAGGTAGTGATAATTTAGATGTCCAAAACGCTCATGCCATAGCTTACTAACCTCATTTACATAAGTGAGAAGGCAGTGGGCGTAGAATCAGAAGTAAAGTGGGAGAAGGTGTACAACCGTGAACGGTGATCTGCCTTTCCCTTCGCCACTGTAGTGTCATTGTTAAGCTCACGAATGATCACCAAGTTAGGACCAAATTCCACTCACATTCCTTCACCAAGGTTAGTAATTTGGTAAACTGATAGGAGATTGGTAGAGAGATCAAGAACACTCAACACTTGGTTAAATGTTCCCCCATCCATCTCTACCGATCCACTTCCGGAAACCGACACTGTCGTGTCATTACCCATCGTGATCTGGGACATTCCACAAGGTTCAATGTTGGAAAACTCAACATGCGAAGAACCCATGTGGTGCGAGGCACCGAAATCTATAATCCATATCGATGAAGGACCAACTTTGGCTACAAGGGCCTTTCCTTTCTTCTTATCATTTTTAGCACCTTTTACAGCAGAAGACTCAACCTTCGGAGCACTTTGTTTTATGGATTCAGGAACACTTATTTTATTTTTCTCAAGTAAATGAGATAAGTGATCAATCTATTTCTTAAAACAATGTTGCTCGTCGTGACCAATCTTCTTGCAATAGGAACACAAATACTTGCTTTTCTGTGCCTTAGGCTCAGAAGTCGAAGTGTTTGTGTCATTTTTAGGTTTGATCTTGGTTTCTTTCTTAGGTTGATCCTTTGTTTCTTTCTTCTTTTCAGTCTTCTTTCCTTTGCTAGTACTTGCTATAAGGGCATGTGACTTGGAATTGAGAGACCCCATTTGAATGAGTTTGTCTTGTTCTCGAATGAGTTGGGACGAAAAAAATCAAAGGAGGGCATCGTCCAAGTATCGCCCAAAGCAGCTTTTGTAGCGTAGAAAGTTGACATGAAGACAGAATATTTGGGACCTAGCTTAGAGAGAATCGACAAGATCAGTTGAGAATCTTTCTTTTCTACTTGACATCCTTTTAACAATAATTTAATGTGGACAAATTTCAAGAAGAAGGCTTGTAGGTTTTCAAAGTCACTAGGATTTAACCCTAGTAGTTTGTTTTCCAACTCATGTGCTCTCATGTCATCTAGTTGTCCAAACATCGCATCTAGTGTTTTCCACGCAGATTTAGGTGTTTCAAAAGCCTCAATGTGGAAGAGAAAGTCTAGAGAAACGGACATGCAAAGAAGACCTAAAGCTTCATCACTATGGTTTAACCACTTAGATTTTTCAGGTTCGTCATTTGGTTCAGTCTCAGTTCCCATGGTGATGTGGAATAACCCTTTACCCCTTAGTTTCATTATTATTTTTGATCTCCATTCGAAAAATTTGAACGGCGTAAGCAAAGGAATTGAAAGTGCATCCATAGTGAGAGAGAGAGAGAGAAAGAAATGCAGAAAAGAAACACAACCACCCAGGACAATAACAACCCCCTGCTTTCGGCACTTTATAGTTCAAGACGCTGATTACAACCAAATGCGTCTCGTGTTCGAGAACCAGCTTTTCCACTCACCTTGCAATTAGCGTAATAATGCGCAATGGTGGAGACAACAATCAAGGTTCGTAGGGCGCAACAGATCGACACGACAAGTAAAAACAAAAAGGAGGTGAAAGCCAACCCTGGTGGTGAGAAAAAACATCTCACATCACATGAAAGAATCCCTTTGTCGTAAGACTGTGGCGGACGCACTCACAAGTCCACAAAAAAAGGAATAGAACAAAGCTCAAAAGAATGAGCTGAATTAAGCAATACAAAGACACCCCCCAGAATGTGGCACTTTATAAAATTAGTGTGTTTACAAAGCTAATGATCCCATCATCTAGAGTGTGAAAAAACATGCAACTTTGACTAAAGAAGTGCTCAAAACCGAGCAACGAGTCAAAAGTTATAGCAAAAACCAATTCCCAGATTGATGAGAAAAAGCCAATAAGCCTGCAAACGGATTAAAAAAGTGCCCTAAACGCATGCAAAAGGTGTCGTATGTATGCCCATTGGAAACGACATGAAATTTGAGATAGGGTTTGTTTGTATTGCAAGGGGGATTAGCCACCTGCCAATCCTGGACCTCACCCTTCGTCTTCGGCACTCGACGGAAGGTTAAAAATACAACAAGCCAAAAGACCAAATTTTATAATGCCAAAGAAATATAGTGTTTAAATAATGTGAAATTAATAAAAGATAGATTTAATTAAATTAAATCTAATTAATTACAAGAAATAATTAAGATCGAAAAAGATTAAAAAAGAATTAGAATTTTAATTAAGATCTTTTAAATATCTGATTGAAACTTCTAATTAAAACAAATTTCTAAATTGGTTTTAGAAACTTGATATATATTAAAAATCATGGTAAAGTTTTAGAAAACTTTAAAAACTTACCAAAAAGTTTGATTTGTTTTACCAAACAAAAAAACTTAGCATGAAGATTTTGTTTTGAGTAAGATTAAAAAGAAAGTAATTGAAAACTTACCCAAAAATGACTGTTCCAAAAAAAATGACTGAAAAAAGTGACTTTACCAGGAGGACTGTGTACGAGGACCTTCCTCACGGCCTTCCTTCCTCACGGCAAGTCAGATAAGACTTTCCAAGAGGGCGTTCTGTAGTAGGAACAGGCCGCGCGGGTTTAGAGATGGTTTTTCAATCAAGAAAAGGTTGAGTCTACAAGTTTTAATAGCCCGCGCCAAGGGTATAGACTGCAGGCTGAAGAATAACACACATGGATGTAAAAAAAGTTGCAGGCCGCGCCAAGTGAAAAAAGGGACGGGTTGTATTGTATTTTGAACAGTTTGAACAGTCCACAACCATAGTTTGAAAAGGGACAATGATCCTGCGCAACCACGTATATCATGCATAGAAAAATATCCCGCAAAAACCAGAGATCTTAAAAAATTTCACTTCCATTTTAATAAATTTAAAAAAATGAAAAGAATCTCTATTTTGGATTTTGTTACATCCAACTAAAAAAGTTAAAAAACCTGATTTCTTAAGGTATTTTGAAAAACCCGCACATACGCACAAAAAAAAACACAAAAACTTTCCGAGAAAGCTTGTTAGAGATATTAGCAAGATAATTTCTAGAAAATAGTGATCAAAAGACTTACATGCAGAGTAAAATAACGAAACCAAGTAAGAGTAATCACAACAAAAAAAATTGAGTGCATGTTTACCTAATCTCTGCTCTGATACCATGAAAAGAGTTTGCGAGAATCGAATCAGAAACGAGGCACCATGAAGTAGTTGCACTCCAACAGAATCGTGAAATTTCCAGCGATAGCAAGGAAAAAATGATCAGTAATGGAAGAACTTGTTCAACAGAAACAAAGCTTGCATAGGGGAAAGACAGCGAAGTGTCTTGGCATGCTCATAAATGAATAGAAAAGGGGTACATATAGGGTGTTGAGTAACCCTAGTGCATGACACATATGAAACCCTAAACCTAACTCTAAACCTAACCCATGTGAGATGACCCTCCAACATGAGAGGAGGACACATAGGATAACTCACACTAACACCTATGTCCTTTTTGTAGAAATATTAGGTGTTAGATGTAATAGTTTGATTGTGATGACATTACCCATATACATGAACTAGAGGCAATGTATATATCAAGTGTTATTATTGTGCAAAATACATAGTTTTTGAGATTTTAAAATTTCTTGATCTACTTGTTTTATGTTTATATAAGTCACAAAATCTTAATATATAGAATTTTATGAAATTTAAAGCAATATTTTCATACATATGTTATTTCACATAAATTTATAAAATTTTAGCATTTGTGCATGCAAAGTTTGTGATAAATGAATTAATTGAGGTTTGATGGGATTTTTTAGGAAAAAATTAACAATTCTAATTATAGATTTTATCTAGAGAACTATAGGGGTTCTAAAAATTCTTCAAAGGGGTATTTCAAGGACAATTTTTATGTAATGAAATTACTTGAGTATAAATTTGAATATCAACAACAATAGAACATCAAATAAACAATATCAGAGATAAATTATCACACTATGCAAGTAAAATAGATCAGCCACTTTGAGGGACAACCTCCAAACCATACAATAAGACTCAAATTCTCAATATGATGATTAAATAATCCTTACTACCACCTATATATACCAATCCTATGCTATGGACAACACCAAGGCTGACCTACTAAACATATGAAAGCATAAATGAATAACATATGACAAGAAGAGATATTATGTAAGCCACAAGTCGGCACTACATATCCAATATAAGATATAAGACTAAGGGAGTAGCAAGCCCCTCCCCTTCAAAGAAACATTTTCTTCAATGTTGGCAAGACCTAGAAGTTGTTGTAGAAAATATTCATCTTCCCATGTTGCATCGTCAATATTCATGTTCTTCCAGTTGATCAGATACTCGGTAGTGACTCTAGTCCTCAATATTTTGGTGTGTGTCTAAAGAATACCTTCAAGTTCCAATATGATTCTTCCTTCCTCATCCAGTTCAGAATAACTTAATGGGTGGAAATGTGTTGCCCAATTATTTTTTTCAAATAAGAAACATGGAAGACTATATGTATTTTACTTCCTAGAGGGAGCTCTAGCTTATATGTCACACTACAAATTTTCTACAACACTTGGTAAGGACCATAGTATTTAGGTACAAGCTTATTATCCTTCTTTTGTTTTTTAAAGATAACTTCTTATATGGTTGTTGATTCTATAAAATATGGATTTTATTAAGAATATAAGAAGTACAACAATGCAATAATTGAGATATATTGAAATGTAAATGTTAAGTAATATATTTTGTAATTAAAATGAAATGAGAAGAAAGGCAAAGATACTTACTTTATTTGGACTTACCTCACAATGATCTCGGGACCGAGTAGGGTGATGAAATGGTGGAACAAGATGTTGCAACGAACCTCGAAAAGTAGCAACAGAGGCTGATTTGGTCATACTTGTGCGCCTAGGGAAGGACAAGGGTACCTAGGGCACTTTGGTCTAGAATTTGGGTGCCCTGGTCTATGGAACAACTCAGAATCTAAATTTGGTATGGTCACTAAGCCTTCACAATACTTCACCTCTATTCAGGTTGGTGTCACACTTGGTTCATTGGTGTCGTTGTAGATATCCAATGAATAATCACCTACAAGAACCCATACAAAAGCATCAAAACACTAAACAAGAAAGATGTAAATGAATGTGTCATATTTTCCTCAATTGCCAAATGGATGGAATTATGAATGAGCATTGTACTACATCTTAGAAAATGTGTAGTTCTATGTGCTTTTGTGTGTAATAATTTCCCTAGGGTGCCCATAGCGCCCATGACGCCAAAGTAGCAAGTAATAGCTAGATAAAATGCAAAATGGTGGATGAAATAGAATATAATCCCCTTCCTATGCAAATGTGATGCATAATAGTGCCCAAATGCAGTCCATTGCTCTATGTAGATAGTTATCCCTTAGTAGAAATAGTTCACCCTTAAGGTAGTATGTATGTTGTGTTTATATAGGGATATCTTGCTCAAATTTCGACACTAATGACCTAACATGCCAACTAGCACCTAGGGAGATGGGAGGGAAAACCAAAAATACTGACCTTAAATATCTAAATTAAAACCAAGGGTGACAAGGACTAGGGAACCTATAAATCAGGACCACAGTGCCCTAGGCTCCGTAATCCCTATTTATGCACCCTAGTCAAAGACTATAGAGATGACAGTTGAGTGGACTATGACCGATAAGATCCCCTAAAAACCTGACCGGTACTATACGAGTGAGTGATGAATGTGTGAGACAACCAATAACAAAGACCTACATGATTGATGACTAGACAACGAGATAGGTCATTAGTGAATGCGTTTCTTATGCAAGATCCATACACAAAACAACATACTTTGTTGTATAATAATAGTAGTAAGTGTGTGATTTTATGACTACATTTTCCCCACTTTATGTTGGTGAGTGAAGGCTCGGTAACATAAAGTATTTAGAGATGCATACCTGAGATAAATCCAGAGAATCCCATGTTGTAGAAGAATGCACAAATGTGGTATAAGAGCATGCCAAATGTGAGCATATAGTATGACGAACCATGGATCAACGTGTTGATCCATATAAAGTAGAAAGTGATGAAAAAATGTGGTGAAGCGCACTAAATGAGAGTGATGATTGTAATTTTGAATGATTGATGATTTTGAATTTTGTATGATGACGACGTGATGGGGTTGGGAGTGATCAGTTCCCAACCCGATTGTGTGTGTATGAAAACCATAGGATTTGGGAGTCCTTCCGCTAGAGGAAGAGTGTTAGGAGAAAGGTGTGTTATTCTCCAACCTTTAACTACATCCTCAAGATCTAGCCACTGCAAATGGAATCAGATCAAATTTTCAGTGGTTTTAGATCCAAAGATTTTGATCAAACGTGTTGACCCATATAGGAGCAGTATAGGAAAGGCAATGAAATCTCATTTCCCCCACTCCAAGGGTGTCCCCACAATGTATGGTGGCTTCTAAGTTAGGTCATCTAGGAGGCCAAATGTAACTCCCAAGTTAGATCATCTGGGAGGCCAAATGTAACTCCCAAGTTAGGTCATCTAGGAGGCCGAATATGTTGTATTGTGTCGATTGAATGGTGTAATTTTGATTGTTAGAGATTTGAACATATTTATTTGGTTGATTAATTGATTAATTGATTGGTATATATATATATATATATATATATATATATATATATATATATATATATATATATATTACACTTGTTTCCCCATGTTAGGTCGTTAGCGGGAATCGATAGAAAATGATGAAAAATCACATGGTGTATTAGTAAATTTTCGAAAATGACAAATTAGAGTATTTTAACGATTATGTAGTGGGGTGAGGGGAATTATAGGATGACCCCAATTGTATGTCCCCTTTCGGTGAAAGGGGAAGTGATAATGAGAACAAACATTGAGCCGAAAGTAATCCCAAAGAATAGATATTGTGAAAATGTGTGTAGATCGAGTGAAAGACAACGTCAAGGAGAAATAGTGTGTGTGTCATGTGTATGATACGATGGTAGGTGAAATTTTGAAGAGAATGTTACAAATGAGAGAGAAATCAGAGTAAAAACACTCAAGATATTGGCAAAATTATGTGATGTGTATTAGTTGAGTAGTAAATGTGAAGTATGACCATAGTAGAGTGAATAATGAAAAGTGACTATAAATAGTAAAGTGAAAAAGTGATTAGTCAACTCATTTTTATTTTATGCAAGTTTGAGAGTGAGTTCGAGGGTGTAAGGATGACACACATTAGAGCAGCATGACCTATCTATTTCAATATGGTGGCGACTATTGTGGCATCGCGTACGATAGGGCAGTAAGGGCATTGTACATGTGATTTTTTTAGAAAATGCGTGTGTAGTAGTCATTTTGAGTGAATTTTTGCAAAATTTAAGATTTTTATTTTCTTGGAATTTTAGACTTGGACAAGAGTGTTAAAGGCACTAGTGACCTTTGGGAGAGAAACACCCGGCACTGGCACTGGTGTCCTACTCCTAGGCACCCCAGTCTTGATTTTGGGTGCCCTAGTCCGTAGAAAGCATGTAGTCATTCTAGAGTGGTGGAAATGTGATTTTGACTATGTATTAATGTCGTAAATGTTTATGTTTTCCTATGTATAGTGTTCTAACATGGTTTTTTCGTTGTTTGGTATTGTGCAAAGGGATATCCATTTGAGGGAGTTCCATGGTGGTCGGTATTTGAGTACTTCTCGGGTTAGGTTTATCATACGATGATTGGGATGTTATGGATCATGTTGGCCTGCAACACATAACTAGGATGGGGATGTGCCCCATAATATGCCTATGTTGACAACTTTGTGTGAGAGATGGTGTGCGGATACTTGTATGTTTTGGCTACCTACATGTGAGATGACAATCACACTAGAGGATGTATATCACATACTATGGTTACTCGGTTATTGGGGAAAGGGTACACGTCATGGTTGTGGAGAACATGGAGAGATAGATGAGGGCTACTAGGTGGTATTTTGTGGGGACTCAAGTGCCTTCTAAGGCCCATATTAGCTTGGATGTGATTTTGAGGTCAGGGGTTCCGCACTTGTGGAAGTTTATAGTTGTGGTTATTACATCATCAATTGTAGTGGAGGGAGGTGGTGTGGGAATCTTATATAAGATGCACAATATTTTCCATGGATAGAGGAGGATGGTACTAGGTATGCCTGGGCATGATGTGTGTTGGCCCACATGTATAGATATCTTTACAGATTTACACAAGAGGAGCATGGAGGTGGGATTGGAGTGACTACTTTATTGCATGTATGGGCCTACAAGAATATAATAGTATTGAGGCCAATTGGTGGTCCGCAAACAGAGTGGGCTAGGAAGACATATTTTTTAGGAGATGGGTTAGAGTGTGATGTAGGCAAGGAACAATAACAACCTTTAAATCAACTAGCACAAGTCTTACTACAACCAAATTCATTTTATTTTTCATGTGGAAGATCATACAAGGTTCATAAAGTACTCAACTTGGTTTATAATGCAATAAATGTGTTAAATTCCTCTTGGGAGGTTCTAAATGCATCCTCATACCCTGGCTCTTACTCTGAGAGTGATGATATTTCATCTACTGGGCTACTCATAAGTCATGTAATTTTTCCTTCTCACATTTCACTATTTCCTTTGTCATCCTCCTTCACCTTGCTCTTCATTCCCATAGTCATTTTTTGGCCTTTTAGTATTTTTTCACCTTCTTACACCCTTCACCCTGTTCCTACACTTTAGAAAACACTAGACCATCCACCAAAATTTATGGATAAAGGATCAAGAATTATATCTTTATTACTTACCCAAAGTTGCAAATCAAGTTCTCAAGATAATGTCATTAGACCAACTATGGTTGGAGTAAACTATAAAAAACCACAATGACATAATACCATTTTTAGTTTCTCTTCACCATGCCCTAGGGGTACCCAAAAACTCAAGACTTCACACTTTGTATTATTCTCTTTACCACACTTATTGCATTCTCGCTCAATATCCTCACTAGGTCTACAAACCGAATTGTCGTGCATATAATCTCTTCTAACGAGCTTCAATACAAAATTAATGAATTTTCAAGCACCATTGAAATGGTTATAGATGTCCCTAATTTTCAGATCCCTATTCTACTTCTAGCATATACTTCCTTTGTAAATATGGCCTTCTTATTAGGTTTGGATTGTGTCTTCTTTGTTCTTTCTCTAACTGTCAAGGAAATATAATAGAGGGAAAATTTTCTTGATTCCAAACCTTTCACAACATTTATCCTACTCACATACATATATTATTACCAAATCTTAGGAACATTCATTGGTGCAATCAAGAGCTATTACAATTTCATCTCCTAAACCCTAAAGAATGTAATGCGTTATAACTCGAAAGACTTAGTTAGTTACACAACTCCATAAAATTTGATTCAAGGGACTATATTTGTCCTAAATGGGCATATTTTCATCCCCTACAATATTATTTTAGTAGTGAGGGACTTCCAAAGTGAGATGTAATTGATTTCACAAGCTTTTGATAATTGATACACATGTATAGGACAGAGAATGAAACCCTTATTTCCTGGCTAAAGGTCAAAAGCTTGATTCAGTATAGGCACCTAATCAAATGCTTAATAATTAATCATCCAATCTCCTCAATGTTTTCCTTGTGCTATTTCTCATCACAAATCCAATCTTGCTTTGATTATCCCATCCAGGCACAGTACGATCACGCTTTGAAATTATTCAACATGCATTGATATATCATTGAGGGTTAGCTTCTTAAATCAAAATCACATCTCTAAGGTTATAAAGACATAATTTACAAACATATATCACCCAAACACTCCCACATACCTTGTTAATATTTAACATGCTTCAAAATGTCACAGATTGCTATTTCAATCTCAAATCAAGTAAAGAAAGCTTGCATCTCTACTATTCACAGTCTACTTTGTCCAAAGTTTTGGTTCAAGGACACATACATTGAGTGAAAATAAGCAAAAGTCTCTACATAAAAAATTAATCTCACAATATTTACTAAACCAAATTTTTACATCCTTATTCTTTGTCCACCGTATGAAATGTTTTCACATAGTACTTAACACTCGATCAAAGTCTCACAATTTGTTCTAGCATGCACAAATATATACTTACAAAGGAATTTCACCCTAACCTTGTTACACTACTCCTCACAAGTCTGATTTTAATCTCATAAAAACATGCATAATATTTTTGTTATCATTCAATAATAATAATATATTTCTCACAGTACAATGCAAAATGCATACACAAACAATATTAGTCTTCTTCCTCAAGGTTACTCTAATTTCCATTCGAATGGGAATGATGTGAATTAGTTACATTTTCAAATTTATATGCCTCCCATCTATGCCTAACTGAATGCACACCCTCAAACTCATTGGTCATATGGATGACCTTAGCCTAGCACCAAGTTTCTTAGCTCAAATACCAAGTCTTAGACTTCTTGACTCATATTATGATTCCTATATCCTATAAGGACCTAAGACACCTTCTTATATCTCATTTCACCCTCTTACATGCTTGTAAGCTTCAATATTCCATTAAATCAACCATTACAAACCAAAAATGACCTCTAAGACTCACCTTGTAATTTTAGAGGGAAAGAAAAATATTCACATTTTAAAAATGTTATACTTAAACTACCACATTCAAATTACTATTAGTAACACATAGCTCCTACTAACACACCCATCAAACCAAAATATGATGACTCAAGACATATTTACATAGTGGAGTGATGCTCCTACATCGAGTGTGCGAGAGGAAGATGGATACTGATACTTATAGAGCCTTGATACATCATATGGGACTAGAGGCAATGATATGGAGGACATATCGAGATTATGAAGGATGGAAAGAGGACGCGATAGTGTTACGATGCATATAGAGGACCATGTGGTTAGAGGATCGGTTCCTAGGTGTGATTGAGTTTTTTCCAAAGGAGCGGATATCTCGATAGTTTGGTATGGCTCAGATGTGCCCCCATATCCATATGTGTGGTTACAAGCCATTAGAGCACCTAGGAGGGTCGTAGCTAGACCAGGGCCCATAGGAGAGAAGCTAGTACCTCTTGGGCCCAACAATGTCGATGTGGCCATAGCGCCTATGGACGTAGATGATGCAGGTCAGTATAGAGGCATACCGTGTATGGTGTAAAATGCATCAATGGGTTATGTTTCCATTGTCCACGAATGCAAAGGGATTATCTCAGGGAGGAGGAGTGGAGGAGCGAGCACATGCCCCCGATAATGTAGAGGTGGATATAGTAGAGTGTGAGTATCTATATAATTATGTTACATGGGTTGTTACTTGTTTACATGATGGCTATGGTTGGCTAATGTGTTTTCTTATTTGATTGTAGGTGATATGTATTGGAGCTTGATTGTGGACACGTCTATCCTCACATTGAAGTGGAAAGTGTTGACCAACATACTTGTAGATGGAGGTATGTTAGAGCGCGTGGATAGAATTGTGGGAAAGTATGCCCATTTGTTTGAGCCAGTGGCCATAACAATGGTGAAATGTACCATGCTACTAAGTGAGAGGGATGATGCACGTAAGGAGACACAACGAGCTATAGAGGCAGTGAGTGGTCCATTAGCACAGGATGTGTTTGCACAATTTATTGCACTATAGAGTTGTTTTTCAGAGCTGTCTATGGAGAATAAACTATTACGTAGGTGGGTTGAGAGGTATAGGGGTCACGATCAATGACGAGAGTTAGTGGGAAGGCTTCTAGTTCCAAAGCACTTGTAGCACCAAATATTGACACCAATGATGAAATATTATTTGTATTGATATATTAGATGTAGGGGAGTTTCTCCCCAATTCTAAGATGTTTTGTAACTTTGATTTTGTTTGATATATATAGACGAATTTATTGACATATGATGATTATATTCATTTTGTATTGATGTGATGATGTGATGATGATGTATGATTTATGTGATTGATGTTACTTATACATGACTCATGATGTGTTTGGATATTGTTTATATTTTTTGAATTTATTTACAATGCATAGTTGTCAAGTAATGCGCAATGTGATGATGATATAATGTAGATGATAATAGATGATGTATGTAATATGAAATTGTGATGAATGATCAATTGTCATGTAAAAGTATGATATAGTCATTATAGTGTAATGAAGCGTATGTTAGTAAGATGAAGATAGGGGAGAAGATTAGTGATTCCCCTAGCATATAGATGATGAGGTTCATTTAGATAAGACCCCTCAATAGTCAAGAATGAACCATGTAATGCAAGAGTGCATCATCAGAAATGATTCGATAGAATGTGCTAGATGAATTAATAGAGCACATGAAGAGAGGTTCTTATTGTAATAGATCCCTCAACAATCATGTAAGAACCATAATAACATGAGTGCATCATTGAGGGGTAAGGTGATAATAATCACCTACCAAAGACCGAGGTGGCGCAAAGTGGTGGAAGCGTGTGGAATGGAAGAAGCGTGATTGTATGAGCTAAACCAATTTCATATGGAACAATGTTGGGAGGTGTGAATTCCAAAGGCTGTGGAAGCCAATGTGAAGCAGTGGAATGATGCGATGGATGAGGTGGAGGTGATGGTGTAACTATGGATGGATGTGGTGGAGAGCACGATGAGTGGCGACCCATGGCAATGGATGAACGATGACCTTAGCACTAGGAGTAGAGAACTCAACTGAAGTAATAGCTCATTGATAAGGGAGAGGATACATGGACCACTCATGTGAGCAAGATCCAAAGGATATGATTCCCTTATCCTCTAATTATTGTAAATGATCGTGAAGGGCTAAGTGATCATTATTCCTATGGCCATTGATACGCTGATAATTACAATATGGTCGATCACACTGACATTGTAAACAATGTTGTTGATGAGGCTGGTTATAAGTTAAGTGAATTAAACACTCATTTATTAAAACACACAGCACATCATTTGGTCGAGTGTGATGAGATAAATGAAATGGCTCACATGAAACAAGTGTAGAAGAGTGATGTGTAGCCTTTTGCGGAGTAGGAGAAGAAGAACGCTTTTTTGATGCAATATGTTGAGCTTGCTTGTGAGGAGGAGATTGAGATCATGTGGGACACTTGTCGATGGTAATGGAGAAGAACTAGATGGTGTAGTAGTAGTAACTAAAGGTAGAGGATCTATAACATGTGTGGCAAGAAGGTTTTATTCTAGATCAATAAATTTATAGCATAGAAGTGTGAATATGTCGTATTGTGAGTGTTGCTTTAGTGCGGGAATCAAACCATGACAAAATATAAATTTCTTCTCTAGATCAATAGGTTGAAAGCCTAATTGGTGCATACACGCATTGAATCATAATATGTAGTCCATGATAGGTTTTATTTTCCCCTGATGTAAAGTAGGTGGATGATCATAGGGAACTCTAGGGTCATTATTGATGATGAAGTGACAGAGGAAATCCTCCTCCATCTCATGATATGTGCTCATAGATCCAAATGGTAGGTGAGTATACCATCATGCAAAACATCATCGGTGAGACTCTAAAAAGGATTTAAGCAATAGTCAATCATTAGAATCTGAATCCAAAGCCATACAATAATGTTTGAGATGTATGTAAGGATTTCCATTACCATCAAACCATGAAAATATGGGCATGATAAAATCCTTAGGGAATGTTGAGTTATGTATCTTCTTAGGAATAAGGTTGTTTTGCAATGAATTATTATCAATAGAAGCATTTTAGGCCTTGCTTTCTAATGTGAGTGACTGAACTTGATATTGTAGTTGATGACGACATGCATAAGAGACAAGATGTCTTGTGAAGGGATAGTAGAAGATGGAAATAATGTGTTAAGTGGTTGTAACTTGCCATTGTGAGTAATCATAGGTACGTCTAAAGGAGACAAAGGATATTCCGATACTAAAGGTAAACTAGGTATAGGTGATGAAGAACATGGAACATCCATAGAAGGGGTAGGACTAACATCAGAAACATCCTTAGGAGATGAAGCGATAGATGGAGATGGAGTGATAGGTGGAGGTGAAGTGGTAGGAGTAGATGAAGTGATGGATGGAGGTGACTCATGCACAATATTAGATACAACCTCAAGAGAAGATGAAAAAGGAGTGGGGACTCACATTCAAAGAAGATGTAGAGTAGTAGAATCATGACTATCAAAGGCTTCATCGAATCAAGATAGAGACTCGTATATGAATATGTCATTAAGCATGTCATCAATTGGATCATCGACATAGTATGAAGGAGTATGCAAATTAATACATGATGGATTATGAGAAACAGTATCAGAAATAGGAGAATCATGAGATGTAGCTATAGTAGTGGTCTTACTAGGAGGAGAATCAATATGCATAGATGTACCATTGTCAAGACCAAACATGAAATCAATAAGAGAATCATCTAGAACTTCCTTGGAAATTTCGGGAGGGTCATGGCTAACTGTATAACATGGTGTACAACGAGTGAAGCTCATCGGATAAAAACAATGCCAATAGTAGAATTTTCAAATCTAGTAGGTACATGGCATTCATGGGCTAAGAGTTGTTGTTGAATATGATTTGGCATAGTAACATCACGATATAGGGCAGTGAGTTCAGGAATAGTAGACTCACCATAGATGGGATTAACACTCGCATGAGGTGTGATGAATCGAGAATAATATGAGCTATCCTTAGCCATTTAGGGTTATTATGGATCCTAGGGAAAATTTTCTAATCTAGGGGTTCACCAAAATGATTCTATTAAATATGGATTTTATTAATAATCTCAGAAGTACAACAATGCAATAATTGAGATATACTGAAATATAAATGCTAAGTAATATATTTTGTAATTAAAATGAAATGAGAAGAGAGGGGAAAGATACTTACCTAATTTAGACTTACCTTGCAATTTTTGGGATTGAGCAGAGTGATGAAATGGCGAAACATGATGTCACAACGAGCCTCAAAAAGTAACAACAGAGGCATATCTGGTCAAATCGGGCACTTGAGGAAGGACAAGGGCACTGGGTGCTCTCTGGTCTAGAATCTAGAACCCTAGTCTATGGAATAGCTCGAATATGAGTCCGGTATGGTCGCTAAGCCTTCACAATACTTCACCTTTGGTCGAGTTGGTGTCGGTGTAGATCTCCAATGAATAATCACCTAGAAGATCCCATATAAAAGAATCAAAACCATAAAAATAAATATTCAAATGAATGGGTTGGACTATCCTCAACTCGCCGAACGGATGGACTTATGATTGAGCATTACACTACATCTTAGACCTGGTGTACTTCTATGTGCTTGTGTGTGCAATAATGTGCCTAGGGTGCCCTAGCACCCATGACACCAAAGTAGCACCCAGTAGCTAGATAAAATACAAAATGGTGGATGGAATAAAATAGACTCCCCTTCCTATACATTGTGTGATGCAAAATATTGCCCAAATGCAGTCCCTTGCTCTATGTAGATAGTTATCCTTTAGTATAAATATTCCTCCCTTAAGGTAGTATGTATGTTGTGTTTATATAGGGATTTGTTTCTCAAATTTCGACACTAATGACCCAACATGCCGACTAGTACCTATGGAGATGGGAGGGAAAACCATAAAGTCCAACCTTGAATATCTAAATCAAAACCAAGGGTGACAGGGGCCATGGATCATAGAAATCGTAACTGTGGCACCCCAAGCGCCTCTCATCCTATCTAGAACCCTATTCAAAGACTAGAGATCACAACCGAGTGAAGTATGACAGATAGGAGCCCCTAAAAACCTGAATGGTATTGTATGCGAGTGAGTAATGAATGTGTGAGACAACCAATAACAAATACCTACACGACTAATGAATAGAAAAAATGATGGTTCATTACTGAATACTTTTCTTACGTACGATCCATATATAAAACAACATACTTTGCGGCATAATAATAATAGTAAGTGTGTGATTTTGTGACTATAGTTCCAACCATACAAAAATAAAGTCACCCTTTTCAAAGTGTCACTCACTACAGTTTTGATCAATCTGCTCTTTCATGTGGTTTTGTGTCATTTCCAAATTCTCTCTAAGACTATAGAGTACCTCATGTTGGTGCTGAATGTGATCTTTGATTTATCTCACCTTTGGTTTGACCTTCAAGCTAGAGATAAGTGATGGAGGATGGTACCCGTAAAGTGCCAAAAATGGAGACATTTTGGATGAGGTATGAAATGAAGTATTATACCACCATTTTGCAAGTGGCAACCATTGCACCCAACGTTCTTGTTTATCCGAAGTAAAACATTGAAGATATCCCTCCAAACATTTATTTACCACCTTAGTTTTCCCATCTGATTGGGGATGATAAGATGAACTTTGGGCCAATTGGGTACCCAAACAAGAGAACAAATCAGTCCAAAATTACTCATAAATATTGGATCGTGATCACTTACTATAATTTTGGGTGTGCCATGGAGCTTTTGAACTATGTCCATAAATGAGATGGAAACTGTACTAGTTATGAAAGGATGAGCCATGGCACAAAAATGAGCATACTTGGTAATTCTATCCACCACGACCATGATGATGCTTTTCCCTTCTAATTTAGGAAATCCTGTGATGAAATCCATCGATACCTCTTCCCATATCTCGCTAGGAATAAACAAGGGTTGGAGGAGACATGGTGTCTTAATGGTCTTTCCCTTATTATATTGACACACCAAACATTCTGCCACAAATTTTTGAACATATCCTTTCAAACCCTCCCAAAAGAAATCTTTCTTAACTCTATGATAAGTTTTCAAGAACCCATAATGACCACCTAGTGAAGAAGAATGGAGCTCTGAAAGAACATGGTGTTTAAGTGTAGATTTATTACATAGATACAACTTGTCTTTGTACCATAATGTATCCCCTTCAATATAAATTGTTCATATATGGTTGGATCTTTCTAGATATTTTGAATGAGAGTTTGGGTTGTTGTATCTTTCTTCCATTCTTCCCTTGCTTGATCTACCCAATCTACCTTTAGTATAGAGATGGAATATAAAAATACTTTTGTGGACTCATCCCTCCTAGATAGTGCATTAACAACCACATTTTCCTTCCCTTTCTTATAAATAATCTCAAAGTCATAACCCAACATCTTTGTGACCCATTTTTGTTGCTCTTCTAAAGATAGTCGTTGCTCCAAGAAGTATTTCAAACTATCATGATCAATTTTTACCTTAAAGTGTCTACCCATCAAATATGGTCTCCATTGTTTAACTGCATGTAATATTTCCATCATTTCCTTATCATAGGTGGGATTCAAAAATTATTTCCTTTTAGTTGTTGGCTCTCAAATGCTATGGGATGTCCTTCTTGCATGAGTATTTCCCTGATCCCATTTCCTAAAGCATCACATTCAACTATGAAGGTCTTAGAGAAATCTGGGGTTGCCAATACTGGAGTGGTGCACATTGCCACCTTTAATTTTTAAAATTCCCTAGAAGCTTCCTCATTCCAATGAAAGGATTCTTTCTTCAATAATTTTGTGAGTGGTGTTGTTATATTGCATGGGATTTTACAAAATCTGCGATAATACTTTGTGAGACCTAAGAAACCTCGTAAATGCTTGAGGGTTCTTGGGACTTCCCATTCCAACATGGCTTGGATCTTATGAGGTTCCACCTTAATACCTTCATGAGAGACAATATGACCCAAGTAGATTACTCCATATGCCCCAAAATAACACTTCAAAGGCATGGCATATAGGTAATGTTTTTCTAGGGCTTCCAAAACTGTATTTACATGATTTAAATGTTTCTCCTGTGTTTTTCTATAGATGAGCATATCATCAAAAAATACAAAGACAAACTTCCATAGGAATGGTCAAAATACTGAATTCATCAAACTCTGAAATGTGTATTGTGCATTAATAAGACCAAAATGCATCACTAGAAATTCATAATTGCCTTGATGAGTTTTAAAGGTTGTCTTATGAATATCCTCTTTCTTTACTCTAATTTGGTGATACCCATAACATGGATCTATTTTTATTAAATAAATTGCACCATAAAACTCATCTAACAAATCATCAATGATAGGAATATGAAACTTATCTTTGATAGTGTACTTATAAATTTCTCTGTATTCTAGACACATGCACCACCTTCCATCCTTGTGGCACACCATCACTATTGGAGCAGAATAAGCACTCTGAAAATGAAAAATAATACCCATTTCCAACATTTCATCAACCATCTTCTCGATATCACTCTTTTGCACATATCGGTATCTATAAGGCTTGATGTTGGGGGTTAGCTTCCTGTAATTAACTGAATGATATGATCATGATCTCTTTCAAGAGGAAATCCTCTAGGATCCTCGAAGACAACTACATGTTGATCAATAACCTTCTGAAGATTAGGATGCACTACCGTAATTGTTTGTTAAACTTCCATGGAGAACAATTGTGTTACAAATAATTTAGCCCCCTTTTTATAATCTTCTACAATTTGTGAGAACCACCTAAGGAGTTTTTACATGTAGTCCTCAAAGTTCAAATTGTCTTCCTTTAGAATGAAAGCACATGAATAACTCCTAGAAATTTATCTCTATGGTGCCCAAAGTTGTGAGCCATTGAACACCTGAGACAACATTAGCTCCACCCATGGGAATAGAAACGTAGTAGATTCCATTGTGTAGTCACCCATCATAAGTCTGATTTTATGGTATTTCCCTTAACATTGGATTGTGCCACCATTTGCAATCATTACTTGAAATTCAGGTGTTGGGTAGATGAAACAATTTATCCTTATCGCTAGCTTATTTTTGATGAAGTTATGTGTGCTCCTCGAATGAATCAATATTGTCACCTTCTGCTTCTGAAGGTAACACATGACTTCAAGGGTTTATGGAGTGATAATACCTAATAGAGCATGGCATGAGATAGTGGGTTGGGGTTCTTCAGAGTCTTCCTCTATTTTCCACTTTCTCACGTGATGTATCTTCATCTTCTTCCTCCTCACCGGTCCCTTCAATGTAAAACAATTTCTCCTCAAGAAATTTATGACTTGGTTGCTATTTTTGTCAGTTAAAAATAACCCCTTTTCTCTTTCTTCTTCAATTTTTTGAGGTGTCGATAGAACAGGATGAGGGTACAATGGTGGAAATGTGCTACGGTATTTTATATTAGTGACGGTCTGCCTTCTATTGGAAACAAATTTTTCCTCTGCCCTACATACCATGATAATAGAATCGGAAACATTAAGTGGATTAAACATGTGCACCTCATGCTCAATGTGGTCCTTAAGACCCCCAAGAAATAGGTCATTCAGATACTCTTTTGTAATATCCTCCACACGCAAGGAAATATTTTGGAATTGATGAACATACTCCTTTACTGAACTTGTTTTTCGTAACTTTTCTAATTGGATGAAGTAATTCTCTGACACACTATAATTATAGTGCAATTGAATCTCTTCAATGAAAACTATCCATGTGACATTGAGACCATTATTCTACCTTTGAGCACATAACCAATGATACCAAATCGAATTGGTCAAGTTCTAGATATAAGGATGTCATGGTCACCTTTTGTCCCAATGGGATCTAATGAAGATCAAATAAATTATCCATTTGGTTGGAGTGATTTAGACATGTGTTTGTATTACTAGAGGAACCCATATGACTGGAATGGGGATTCATTTTTGAAATAGCAAGTAACAACTCATGCTTCATTGATTCAAAATTCATCTGCATTTCACCCCTAAGGATACCTTTCAGATGAAGAATCTCATTCTTAAGATCATCCTTACTCACCATATTATTTACCCTTTCCTTAAGTTGGTTGACTACCTCATATACTCCCAAACCAGAGATTATAAATCCATATCTTCCTTATTTGGGGTCATTCCTAGAGTTCCTTTACCTTTCCCTTGGCCTCAAGTTGATATATCGATCATGATGTAGGGTTTGGGTCTTGGGGTAGAAGGAATAGGATAAAAATTTAGGGTTTGGGGTTTTGTAAACTTATTGGCTGAATAGAAGAAATCATAGGGAAGAAACCCTAGCTAATTTTTGGAAAGATTTATGAAAATATAATAAACTTAGAAAATTTCCAAAAATTGTAACCTAGGTAGTTGATTTATGAAAAAACATAAAATTGTTATAACTTTTGCAAAACAAATCCAAAATGTTTGAAATTTGGAGAGGATCTTACTTGACTTATTTCACCACACCACAAAAATTGTAGAAAAATTTGTTACCAATTTTGAGATATATTTGAACCTTCATAGTTACGATTTGACGCAAATGCTATGGCGAGATCAAGCTCTGATACCACTTGTAATGAAATTACTTGTATAAATATGAATATCAACAAAGTAATAGAACACAAAATAACATAATATTATAGATAAATGATCACAATATGCAAGTAGAATATCTTAACCACTTTGAGGGGGAAACCTCCAAACCATACAATAAGATTCAAATGTTCAATATGATGATTAACTACTCCTTACTACCACTATATATATACCAATCCTATGTTATGGCAAACACCAAGGTCGACCTACTAAACATATGAAAGCATAAATGAATAGCATATGAAAAGAAGAGAGATTATGTAAGCCACAAGTCGGCACTACATATTCAATATAAGTTATAGGACTAAGGGTGTAACATTTTAGGAAGATCGTCAAATTTCTGTGTCCAGACACCTTCTCGGCTTTTTGGTATGGAATTAACCACATGTTTTAGGGTAATTTACGAAACATTAAAAATAATATTTTTAGGATTTTATTTTTTAAAAACTTTATTTATTGGTAAAGGACCATGAAACAAACAATGCCCCTAAGTTTCACCTTCCAACTCTTTTTGGTTTGTTAGATATGAAGTAAGTGGCTTTTCAAGTAGACTAGGCAAATATTTTTAACTTTTTTTTAATTTTCTAAAATTTAGTTGAATAAACCCAAAATATATAAATATATATATATATATATATATAGATATATATATATATATATAACTCAAAAATATTTCATATGCCCTAGATTTTATTTTTTTAATTAATTATGCTAAAACTTCTATAAGAATGAGACATAAAAAAGACGTGTATGTATGCAACCTTAGAGTTGCAATAGTTATGGCGCTCCTATGTAGGCTAAGTTTTGTTAAAAAAATAATTGATTTTGGATATATCAAGTTGTTTTTCATTCCTTCAAGCATTAATAATGAGTTTTGCACATGGGCTTTATAATGGCATTTTCTAAGCATTTCTTTACATTCCCACACTCCACTATTACCATATATTAGTGATTCATGTGAATTTTCAGGCTCCTTTTAAACCCGTAGGTTCTTCTTTTCTCCTTAAAAAAATGTTGTAATATTCTTTTTTATGTTGCCAATTCACCATGATATTATGTTGTTCCCTTCAGGCTGGCACCTTTTTCTTTGCATGTAAAGAAAACCGACTAATGAATTAATAGATAATGCCTCTATTTATTGTCTATATATACAATTTTCTTCCAAGGAAGGCAGTAAGAGGAATATATATATATAGAATGGAGTGCATGGGGCTCCTCTCAATTCTTTTTGTCTTCCAATTTATTTATTTTTGTCACTTCTCTTCTTCTCAAGCTCTTTTAAAGTCATGTTCTGATCCCAAATGTTTATCAGAAATAGAGTGGATAAAAGTCGAGTAATTTATAATTAAAATAATGTGAATATTCCAAGACATTGCAAAATATTGTGATACTTATAGTTATCGAACATACTACATTTAAACCCGAGATAATAACACTAATCCACTACAAACTTACTTACAAGAATCACAATCCCAATAATATTATAAATAAAGAGATTTAGTAATATATTTTGGACCTAACAAACTTGAGAATAACTAATGTATTACATTTATTAATGACTACATGGTGAGTTAATCACCTATGTAGACCAAATCTAACACACTTATGCCATTTTTAGATGTATTGAAATCGAACTAAAGTCTATCATTATGCATGCCAATACTTAATGGGAAGGAAAAGATAACAATGAAAGTACAAAACCTTAGGGGACCTAAATATGGGTCATAAAGGCCCACATACAAAAGATCTCAAGAATCATACGAGTATAGTTTTGATTCTAAATATTATTCTTCAAACCAAATTCATACGTGTATAAATATAAGGGGAAAATCAAAACATGCAAACAAAATAAGAGAGAAGAGATAAAATAACATAAAGAAACATCAACCAAACTACAAAATCACACCAATAATAATCAAATCTAAGTCTCCAATAATCAACAAACACACCAATACCAAAACTAAGGGTATATACTATTTATAATATCAAAAATGCATATGATCAAATTTATTACAAAATAATAACGCAAAAGGCACTTACACAAGTGTAACCCTGGAGCGCCTCTAACGATTGTGCCAACATGCGGAAATCGCAGAGCCATCCATCTCGCAGTTGTATCAATGACCCCAAAGAAATCGTGAGCCATCCACGTGCACATCGGGGTAATCGAAATTTTTATGGACGCATAGTGGCTTGAAGGTGAGACAACGACAGAGTTTTAAGAGTGTCGGCATGTCAAAGGGGGATAATGAAAACATAATGTTTATATTGTCTATAGAGATGAGGATGGCATCCCGCAAAGCAAAAGCCCTCCATGTCACCATACATGACATAAATATCTCTTACTTTCTCATACCTATTTTACTTTTAATCCTTTTTCAATAATAGTGGGTCTTTTAATATTTTATATCAACTTAGATTAATCAAGGTTTATTTGTATGTTTTTTTTTTGTTTTTGAAATTTTCTTATTAATATAATTTATAATATACATATATTAATCATAATATATATTGTTTTAATAATATATATATATAATTATATTAATATATATATATATATATAAAGTTTTTAATTATTTTATTTATAATATTAAATAATTTTAATATGAGGTGGCATTAAATATACGAGCTTTGTAATATCTATATATAGTTTCTAATATAACTTTTAATATTTAATGTGAATGAGATTAAAATTATAAAGTGGAGGGTAGATCACATATGTTATTTGAGTGGGAACAATTTGAGTTGTGGAATATGTGCGTGACATATAGGTATTTAATTTTCATCACATTATTTTCAGTTATCATTTCATGTCTTCGTCTTAGTGCCAAATTGAATGTCATCCAAAGAAATGACCTTAAAGCCATTAAAAAATAAAATTCAATCGACATATAATGTCGCTCATATGATCTACCGTTGGACGAGCTTAATTATCAATAATTGTTCGTTTGTTTCTTGCATCCCTAGTGTAAACAAGATCAAAATTATAAAGTGGAGTATAGATAGAAGAATTTATTTGGGATCTAGATAGAAGATATTATTTGGGCAGGAACAATATGAGTTGTAGAATAGGTGCAAGGCATATAGGTATTTAGTTTCCATCATGTTATTTCCAATGCTCTGTTTTTGTCTTCGTCTTACCTACCAAATTAAACATCATCCAATATATGACCTTCAAGATGTAAAAAAATCAATCGACAGAGATAATGTTGTTCACATGATCAACTGTTGGATGAGCTTACTCAATAATGATTGTTCATTCATGACCCACAGTATTATTCGACCTCTCCTAGCATTTTGAGATGTACTCGAAATATGTTGTCTCGCCAACTTTCACATCAAACCCTTCCTCCATCTGCCGAATGACAAAAATATCATGCGGTTGTAATAGAGTATGGTTTCACATTTCTTTCTCATTCTTCTTTCCCCACCCTAGCTCTTCTCCTCCCTCAACCCCCTCTTCTCCACCCATTTTTTCTCCCACAAATTCTCTCTCTCATGCTTAACCTCTTTGATGCATACCCTTTGACATTTCTATTGTACATTTCACATGTCGGCAATTTCACCCAAACCTTCAATTACATACTTCCACGAATATCCTCTCTAACAACTTTGCATGTTTTTCAACAAAAAATAGTTGTAATTACAACAACCACGCTTGTAATTTTACTACCTAGAAGAACTTTTTAACTACGCCGAAGGCATTTACACAGTTACATAAACCCTCACATCTCGTGACACAAATAGTGAAAATCAATGGTTGTGGTTTCAATTGATGCACGATCGTCTATCAAATACATTTGCACTACCCTCGTGAGGATTCAAACATGAGACACAACATACAACATGGTAGACCAAGAGGTGGTTATGAACCCTGTTGTCTCTGATAACATCCGTCGATGATGAATGTCTCGCATCAATGATCATGGCATGTACATAGCATATGAAAATAACCCACACAAGATGGATTTTGTAAGTGATTGTGCTTTATAAACCATTTTTGAACATTGCATAGTTGATTGTATTGTAAATGTTTGATTGGCCTTTTGTGAATGTGGTGCAAGTTTTATCACACATAGAATTAAAGCTAATCTGGTGATTAATTATGGCTTATAATGTTTTATTTAACCATAGGGAATAGGGCTGCAGTTTCAAATCATCGCTTCCCATCAAATCAAAAATTGTCAATGGTTTAGCCCTTTCAAGTGGTTGTAAATTCAATTTTTATATACAATTTTTCATGGTTCTTTCATATAGAAATAAGTTTTTTTTTCAGAGATAACATATATATTTATCAAGGCATATTTTAAAAATTATTCGATTATCTATGTCAAAATAATTACTAGTCATATATGATTAAAATCACAAAAATGTCCTATAGATCATCAATTTCTAGCCTTAATGGGGAAGTTCCTAATCTGGGCAAATAAACACACCTATGACATGTGTTAGGAAGTAAGGGATAAAATATGTGGAATAATCCCATAGAGAATCGCAATAGTAAAAACTAATATGCAAAATAATATTACAGATCTAAAATTAAAAGTGCAAAAAACAAAAGAACACAACACAGAGATAATTTAACGTGGTTCACCCAATTTGGGCTACGTCCACCAAGAATCACTTGCTCATATTTTTATTACAAGCCACCTCTTTCTCTCAATATAGTACCCAGATCTGTTTGGAGCTATGCTCAACAAACTCTCTTGAATTCACACTTGAACTCACACACATCTACAATGTTACATCAACCCTACCATATGCACAAAATCACATAAATAGGCAACTGCTTAAGCAGTTTTACAATACTGTGGGTACCAAAACCATGGGTCAAAACGCCCCATAAACCTATGGGTCAAAAATCCCGCCCATATGAGAAGAGCATGTTTCCCAAGATATCGACACGTTTTCAAGGCCAAAATTTTTTTCTCATGGGGTGCGCCCCAACCCTGCATGTAAAAAATGTGGATAGTGTAAAGTCTTCAACACTTCCACACATGAAAACAGGCTCCACAACATAACAACACGACTACGTTATAGAGATATATGGTAATATGTATCCATACATGCCCCATCCATCCTTCCATACTTATGACTTAGAAGAGCTACAATATTTATTTATTAGTCCATACTATAACAATCAGTTTTTCCTAACTCGACATAATTGGTTATTATTACTTATTCATATTAAGTGGAAGATTCCTTTATCGCTTACAAATGAATAAAATATTTTTGGTAGGAGAGGAGGCCCTTGAAGTGGCATCACTTCCATGTTCACACAAATAAAGTGGAGTGTAGATGGCATATATTATTGGGATTGGAACAATCTGAGTTGTGGAATAGGTGTGGGGCATGTTGGTATTCAATTTCCATCATTTTATTTCCAACTTTCCATACATTTCTTTCTTATCTGCTAGATTAAACATTATCTAATTGACGGGCTCAATGTCGTAAAAAAATTCAATAAATAAATAAAAGCTCAACTGACATATAATTTTTCTCATATGACCTTCCGTTGGGCAGTTTCAATTATCGATGCTTGTTCGTGCATAGCCTATTATCCCTTGTGTTCCAATATATGCAACCTTTTTTATTAATAATACTAAAATTTATTGAATTTGTGTTTAAATTCATTCTTAATATAGCATTTTTAAAGGTATTTTCTATATTCGTTATAGTTTTTTTTATTTTGGTTATACACAAAATGTTATTCAAATAAATATTAATATAGTTGTAGTACTCCCAATAGGTTACATTTCCTGCTTCCCTCTAATTACTCAAGGTTTAAATTGAAAAGGGGTCCTACAAAATTGCTATAAGAAGCAACCGATGTTCATATTTCCATTAAGTTCTTCTCCTTGTCTAACAAAGTTAATGTCATCCAATCGAAATCATTTATCTATATTTCACTCATATGACTAGTGTTGGAAGCACTCAATTATCGATTCATATTCGCACATCAAAGAAGAAGAAGAACTTTTAATGTTCACGAGGCTACCAAAAATAGCTTATGGGACATCAGATCTTGCTAAAGATCTTTCTGCCATTCAATTTTTCAAATGTTTCCTGTAATTAGTCAAACTTTTAACTGAAAAGTGGGCCAACAAAGTTCTACAAGAAGTGGGCATTGTAGTTGAGTCTTGAACATGGAACTAGTATGATTTCCCCCTTTTTAGTTTGACACCTTTAAGTGCAAATTGCACTCACGTGAATAGTGTGAATGAGATCAGCACTACATATTTCACTCACCAAAATGTTGCAAATGAGAACGACTTAAATTCATTGCATCGTCGTGTTGCACACCGCCCCATATTTCCTTCAAATGGTTGACAATATAACATGTGCTTATAGGAGAAGAAAGTTTTGTACATGTTCCATGTTGAGTTCTCCCCACCCTCATACCCAATCTTCATCAAATATCTCCTCTCCTACTAATTTCTTCCATCCATTTTCACTTCTTCAATCCATCCTCGTCGACATATCTATTATACATTTCATGTACAATTGCTAGTTATACTTAAACTTGGAAATTATAATGACCCACGAAACAAAAGGTTTGAAGGAGTCGAGAAATCGGACATTAAGAATGCCCCATGAGAAAGATGACGTTGCGTGATTGATTTGCTTACGCAAATTGGATACCTCATGCTCCATTTCAACATTTTTCCTTCCACGTCGTTGCCCCACTTTCAAACTTTTTCAGTGCGTCTTTACAATTACGTTTGTTTCCTTCCACGTCCATTGGCCAATTTTGGGCTTTTTGTGGACAGTTATATTAGTATCTTATTTAAGTCAATACAAACTTCTCAAATGATTACAGGAGATTCAATCAATCACGTGCCTGATACTATCTTATGATTGAAAATTTTCACCAATCTTTATGTCGAAATGAAAGTGGCTTGTAAAAGTCTCATTCTTTAATACATATTTGGGACATAATTTTACAACATTGTTATTTTTATGATTCAATATTTATATGAATAAAATATGAGACTCGATTCTTCAAATTAATTAATTTGTATATATAAGTTCACGTTAAAATATATAACGCGAGTTATTATTCTTGAAATGACTATTTTATTTATGTGAAAATTTGATATATATATATATATATATGAGTTATATTCTTGAAATGACTATTTTATTTATATATATATATATATATATATATATATATATATATATATATATATATATATATATATATATATATATATAATAGTTGAGATTTTCGGTTTCTTCTTCATTTTTGAATTTAATTATCAAATTATACATATAAATTATTTGAAAATATTGTATAAATATTTAATTATGCTATTTATACATATAGAGTAATGAAAGTATACAATATTCCATTTAAGTTTTAAAAATATTTATGAATAGAATAAATAGATTATCAAATAAAAATATTACAAAATTCAAATATATTATTGGTACGAATTAACATCAAAATTTTCATAACACTAACTTCACATCATTCTCATAATCATATTAAAAATAGCTTGTGTATGATCTCAATTATAAGTAAACTCGTTCACTTAAATGAATTTTACATATATTTAACTTTTACATCAAAATATCTAAAATAAATATGTATGATATAAAATATGTAAAATTGAATAATATGACACATAAATAAATAATTGAATGGAATTATATAAATGGATTGATATTTTTATTTGTAAACATATACCTAGACATATATTTATTTAAATTTTCATTATAATATAAACTAAAATATATATAGTTGCTTAAAATATTTTTACATAAATTATCTTACATGTAAAAATTTAAGTTCACATCATTCCCATAATCATATTAAAAATTCAAATCAAATTAGGAAGCAAAAATTTGACTACTTTATGTGACTTATGTATGGCCTTGACTAAACACAAATTGGTTACACTTAAATGAATTTACATAACTTTGTCTTTTAGATTGATTTATTTAAAAGATGTATGTATGACCAAAAATTATTTACTTTATATTCTTGGTTACTCCCTTCTCTTCTCGTAACGTTAATTATTAGAGTATTTGTTTTGTATTCATTTTTCTATTTTTGGTTTTGTATTATGTATTTATATTTGCTATACTTACTTTTAATTTATGTCAATTATTGTAAAGATATTATATCTATAAATTAAATGATATTTTATATAATATTGTAAATATATGAATTTCGTAATATTATTTGATATAATATTGGTTTTATCTTTTACACTCTTTTACATCTAGTGCACACTTTCCTTTACTACTACGTTTACGCATTTTTATATACTTTTGCATATTTTGGTTAGATTTTTCATATACAATATTTTGACTACTCTTTTGCTCTTCTTTTGTAGGTTTGTCCTTAATACGCAACAAGAAGCAACCTACAACAACAAATACAAGTACAAAAACAGTACAAAGCAACACATATGCTTCACCCCTAGGGTCACTTTCCTTTCCTAGTCTCCATGCTTCATTTTGCAATCATTCCATGCTTCGCTTATCCACTCGGCACGTTATTCGTCACACTCTCTACAGGATCATAAGGTACGCATCTCTTATCTACTCTATGTTATTGAGTACTCACTCGACAACATAAAGTGAGGGAAAATGTAGACACTAAATCATGCACTTGGGTACATTTCTAGGTCCTAAAAGTATACTAGCATTTACATGATTCCTAAGCAAGAAAACTAGTGGTTGAAAACTATCTTTGGCCTCTTTTCTTTTTCTCTTGTTTTCTATTTGGTCTTACACACCCTACAATCCAGTCAAAAATTTACTTATTTATCTTTCATGGCTTCAGACACCACCGCTCATCCAGGACAAAGAGTGCTCGGCGCTCATGTCCCTCATGGGTGCCCCTGACCCTTTCTTACCTTACTCGCTCTTTTTGGGTCTCTTTTATCTTTTGGGCATCTTTTTCACTTATGGGTCGACCTTCTAGTTGTCAATTATGAAATTCAAATAAGGGAATCATATAAATACATAGTTATGTTTTCAAAATGAAGGACCAAGCACTAAGCATTACTATCATCACCTAAGCTTGCATTTCAAAGGCACTAAAGTAATCTAAAGGCATCCATCTAGCATTCATTCAAGGGACAATGACTGCATCAACTCTCGCATATACTACATATGAGGGGGAAATTTATTCTATTTCATTCACACATATTAATACATGAAAAATTAATATCATAATTGCATGAAGAAAATTCAAATCTTACTCTTTATTCTTGCTCAATTCATAGGAAGTATTACATATATTTAAATAGGAGATGTTGTTCCTATATTTAAGGAGATATAATCTCCATAAATATATCCACACATAACTCCTAAAACAACTCCATGATATTTTACGTGAGATTTTGTTTTCTCACAAAACTAATATTGTTAATGATTTGTTTACTCAACAACCGATAACAATATTTACTCACCCACTCATAATTGCATTTACAATAATGTAATTAATTATTACAACACATATTATATTATCCTAGATAATATAATCACTTACATAATATTCTATGTTCACACTACAACATAGATATTCCTAACATTCGCCCCCTTAGTGTGAACATGGGGTAAGAGCTCCTGGAAACATCAAACTTGTCGGAGTAGCCATTGCTATTGGATCTTGCTATCTGGATCTTGTTGCTAATGATCATCCTTGTCGTATGAACATCTTCATCGATTGATCACCTTCTAACGAAGTACCTTCCACCGAAGTATGATAGTCAGAGGACCGTACGTAGATGATTTGCCCCTATAAGCTGAGTCAAGCAGTTTGCTTCTTCCACACCAAATAGACACTCAGGAACTGTTGTTAGTCTATGTGAACACATTAAAATAAAAAGCTGAAATAAAATATCACCACATCTGCTGCGACGACCATCGTTGATGAATGACGAGAGGACGCTGATTTTCCTCCTTCCTCCATTGCCTCCTTCCTCCAACAAGAAAAGATTCTACCATAGGAAATCCTCATCACTAGGACATGAAAGTTCTTCATCGGTTGAGTAGACTTCCCAATCGCTTTCTACTTGACTAGAAGGGCTTTCGATCTATCTTGTCATCAAGAAGATCCCGAGCTCTCTTTTATAGTTCAAGATTACATGCCCAATCTCATTACAATAAAAGCATTTATTTTTCCATGTGAAGGAACCTTCTTTGGTTTATGTTTTTCCTTCTTAGATGAGGAGCTAGGTTTGTTTCCTACATATAGTACGTCTTCATGTTCTTCATGACTTTGCTTTGTTCTAACAATGTAGAAATCACTCCTTCTAGACTAATAGTAATTTTACTCAAAGTAAATACAATTTTTGAGTAACTCTTAGGCATGCTATTAAGAAGAATAGCTTTAGCATCATCATCTTTTACATGTTCTTTAATTCCAAATAGTTGATTTAGCAAAGAACGAAACTTACTTATATGATCTGCCATTTTTGAGTTCTCTTCCATTTTCAACCCGTCTGATCGTTGCTTCGAGTAGTCTTTGCCATTTCAGCTTCGTAACCAAACAATTTGTTAAGAGACTCCCAAAATTCTTTTGCAGATTTTGTGAAATCTACATGATGTAGATAGGCTTTTCATAAGCCCGGACCAATGGTACCCAATGCTCTCGATCTTTTGCATTCCACTTTGCCAATTCATTTCCTCCAATGGGTGGAGTTGAATTAGACTTCACCACATCCCATATATCCTTTTCTATTAAATGTAATTGCATCCAGTAGTTGCCATGTATGGAAATATTGTCCTTCAAACTTTTCAATCAGATTTAGTTTCTCCATTATTTTGTACAATACTTGATAAAAAATATAAAATTGAATCAAGTACTTTAAAATTTTATATTGAATACCTTTTAACCTCCAAGAAAGTCAAGAACTTGTATTAACAATTCAACATTATTGAAAATTGGAGAAAACTTTCAAGAGAAGAATTGATGTGCTTAATTTGATAGTTGCAGAGTAAAATCAGTATTTCTTCCAAACTACGTTATGAGTTCTCGCTGAAATTTCTTCTCGTAGTTTCTTGACCAGCACATGATTATGCATGCAAAATTATAGAAAAACCCACATCTGGAAGCGAAAACTATGATATATTCTTTGAGACGGATTTGATCATGAAAGCACTTAAATTTCTTACATCAAACTCCGCTCTGTTACCAAATGAAAAATTAATATCATAATTGCATGAAGAAAATTTGAAATCTTACTCTTTATTCTTGCTCAATTCATAGGAAGTATTACATCTATTTAAATAGGAGATGTTGTTCCTATATTTAAGAAGATATAATCTCCATAAATATCGCCACACATAACTCCTAAAACAACTCCATGCTATTTTACGTGAGATTTTGTTTTCTCACAAAACTAATATTGTTAATGATTTGTTTACTCAACAACTCATAACAATATTTACTCACCCACTCATAATTACATTTACAATAATGTAATTAATTATTACAACACATATTATATTATCCTAGATAATATAATCACTTACATAATATTCTATGTTCACACTACAACATAGATATTCCTAACAATACATTCTTACATTCTAGCTACATGACCTACTATCATGTGCAAATTTCACAAGTACATCCTAGGGCATCACACACACACACACACACACACACACACACACACACACACACACACAACACACACACACACACAGACACACACACAAGAACTCTAATCTAATATGTAGTGCATCACTCATCGTAAGTTCATTCTTGGTGTAACCATCAAGGTCATTCTGACTCCCCATTCTACATTTTCCTTTTTAGGTTTGATGTGGTTTGTGGGTATGTACATGTGAGCTTCTCTTTTGCAAGTTATAGGTACCTTCGTCGATCCAAGAGTGAATATCAGGTGATCAACAGGAACAACTATAAAACCCTTATGACACATAAGAAATCAGATCTTGAGCTCCTACACAAATCACCACCACCCAAATTCATTCACCAACACACATGCGCCTCTCTTGCACTGTCAGCGCCCTATCCGCTCCATTATCGGGCTCCATATTTTACAATGAGAAGTAATGAACTTGTCTACAATCTATTCAACTTCAGCAATCGCATCTTCCTAGATCACTTCTTGTTCATTCAAAAATCAACTAAGTTCCTCTATCTCTCCATCTTGCTTAGGGTTTCATGCTTTGCATGCTATTTTGACTTTTTCATTCTTGTACTTTTTCATATACTCATCATTCATTCAATAGTTACTCGACAATACATAAATTTAATTCGAGTAAAATTAAATCATTTAGTGAACCCTAATCGTGATCATATATTTGGATCTTTATTTTTCTTCTTTCATGTCTCCTAAAATTTCTCAAATCTCTTTGCATGACTTGCTTAAAATGCACCCACCTTGTAAAGTTGTTCTCCAAAATCCTGACACTATGTACCCCCTTGCAATACACAACCTACTCAAGTTAGTGTTATCTTCAATTGTCTCTCTAATGACCCTAGTGATCTTGATATCACACCCAATCAATCCATTTACAAGTCAATTCAAGATTTACATGGGTTATTTCAAGACAAATTTCAAGCTATGGAAACCACAATTACATCTCTTAAAGTTAAAATCCAACATCTCAAGGATGCTTTTAAGGCTTATGCTATTTGTTCTTCTACATCTCATCCTAATCCTATGTCCTCTACATGTGCTCATGTCAGTGAACCCCAAGTCTTACCACTACCCACACCTCTCAAGTTTGATCTCAATGTTAAGCAACATGATATTCTTCCTCAGCTCCTCACTCACCAATTGATCAAATTTCCAAATACTCATTGCTACCCTCCTTATTGGCTTGTCAAATACCAAGGTCTCCCATTTTACAATTATCATAGAATTAATGGACATAATGACAATGATTGTTATGCTTTAAAATGAAGAATTAAGCACCTTGAGCATCATGGTTTTATCTCATTTGTTGCACAACATTCTGCTTCATGCTCATCTTCAATTGCTAAATCCCAATGGGATCCTAAATTCGGTCCTTCCATGTCTCATGAGCATCAATCCATAATCACTAATGTTCCTTCTCTCGGTCACTGTTAAGTTTATCCAACCTATTTAAACTAAGAAACCTCCTCTCAATGTTTGTTCTCCATCTCCTCCCCTATCAAACAACCACCACTCAAAATTCATCCTCCATCCTCTCCTCCTATCAAGTCCTCTCCAACATTACCAATTCCAAATAAGCAACCCCAACCAAGCAGGACCAACAAACTCTAGATGACCTCTTTAGACTTCCTCCTTTCAACCCAAAATCTAACCCTGGTTCTACTCTTGCTCTTTCCTACCATTGTGATGAATCTCTCTATTCTCATGGAACATCTCATGCTCTCCCACACTAGTATGGCATCTCTCGTGTTATCACATAGATCTCCATCATTGGCACACTTGGGGGCCATTGCACTTCTCCCCTTCTCGGAACTATCAATTATCTTTAATATATACTATCACACTTAATGTTATGTGCTTCATCTATCATCTTTCTACACACTTTCAAACCATTTGATACACGCATTGTATCTTCATTACCCTATGATGCACTCTAGTTCCACGGTTCATACTCGAATATTGAGGGTCTAATTTTGAAATGAACCTCACATCATTCACACTTCATGCTTTGTGCTTCATGACACATCTTTCTAGCACATATTCACACACATTACCCAATGACACACTCTTGTTCTATGGTTCATTATTGACTGTTGAGGGTTTCTATAAATGAACATCATCTCCTACACATCCTTTGGGGGCATGCTACTTTTATTAGATCTTTACACTTTGCATACCATTCCATCACACTCATACATTGCATTTGCATATCTTGGTTGCATCTACTCTTGTTAGCTTATTCTATTTACATGTTACACTTTTTTTTCCATGCTAGACGGATTCTTAGTATGTCATTCTCTTTATCATATACACATGCCCATTCGCTTGGTATCTAGTTATGAATGTAGATATCTTATAGATTTTTACAAGTTGCAATGATGCTTGACATTGTACCTTTTTATAGTCACTAAATCTCACACTTTGGGTATTATTTAGTCTCGATCTCATAATATTATTTGTAGACACCTAAATTCCTCTTTGCAATCTTATTGTCAAACACACAAAAATCACTCTCATTCTTACCAATTCTATTATAATTAGTGATTTCTGCTAATTAACTAATGTTTCTTACCAATTTGGTCAATAAACAACACTTTTTTGGTTACCAAACCTCTTTCACATTGAGGATTCCAATTTACTTACGAATTGTAAGTTAAAATCTTCTTCAAAATAGACAATTAGCGATTATTAGCTAATTAAGCCTATTTTTCCCTTGCTTTGGTCAATATACCCTACTATTGGCTCAAATCCCTCTTCCAACCACTCAAAATCACCCCACTTCTCTCCACAACGTGTCAATGCAAGCTTCAAAATCTTATCCTAGCCTCCTAGTTGACCCTAAGCGGTTGATTAAGACTCCACATATCTTAGTCACTTGGTAATTCACTAATTGTGATTAGCAAATCTTAATCATAATTAGAAATTCTAATCTAATTTGGGTTTTCAGTCTCACATGCACCAAAATACAAGTTTTCCCCAAATGGAAAACTATAAAAAGGACTCACCTCATACCTTAATACTTTACACCATGCTTTTATTTGCATCTCATATAATAAATAAGATTTATAGACAAGCTCAATCCTTTCCTAAAGTCTTCAATGAGGTTAGTAGATGGATATCCAAAATGACCATGTAGTCATTTGGAGAGGCCATTTCACCTTGTTTGGAGTAACAACCATACCAATTTGATTTCCCTCTTAGATCTATTTAGGTCTTTGTTAGTTTAGCAATTCAATATATTAGTAGGCATGATTAGCTAGATTTTGAATTATATTCATGTTAGTTAACATTCCATTAAGCTTTTATCTTTAGTGTTACATTCCTAGACTTAAAGCCTTGGATATAGATGGAAATGGTGTTAGCCTCCCTTAATTAGTCATGTTATTTGCTTTGTAGAGTTTAGGGTGCTTTCATTTGGCACGCCCGGTGGGAGCATACCCCATTGCATTCAATTTTTAAGCTTTTTAACTTAGTTTCAAAGTTTTTCATTTCAATTTTTCTAGATTAGTTTCAAGTTTCCTAGATTAATTTCAAGTTTTCTAGTTTAAATTTAATATTTCTAGAGTACTTTCAAGATTTTTAGATTAGTTTCTCATGCTTTTTAGATTAATTTCAAAGTTTTAGAGTAAATTTAAAATGTTTGAAGATCAATTTTCAAGCTAGGTAGTTTTTTCAACTAGACTAGTAGTAGAAGTTGTATTTTTATTGCAGGATATAAGGAGGCGAAGCCCTATCCAAATTTCCTCAAAATACCAAAGTTTTGATCTTTTTCAAGAAATCCTCTTCAAAAATCATATTTTGGTCACCTACGGAAAGAGTCTCGTGTGTGCATTAAAAAGTGTGCATGTGCATCAAAGAGTGCACTGTGTTATACTAAGTGCGCCTACACATCAAGGAGTGCACATATGCATCATCTGGTGCGCTTGTGTAATATTGTATTTTTCTCTCTCGTGTATAAATTGTGCATGTGCATCAAAGATTGTGCCTACGCTTCACTTTGGACACACCTATGCACAACTAAATGTGTAAACATTGTGACAGAGGTACACCTGTGCACTACTGTGTGCACATGTGCACTACTGTGTGTGTATGTGCACTACTATGTGCGCCCATGATCTACAGAGTGCACCCATGCATTAAGGAGTGCACCCATGTACTAAGGTAAAATTTTCTCAAACTTCGAGTTTAAATTTCTATGTTTTTAGGATTGTTGTCATTTTTAAGGGTTGTTAGTTGTTGTTTTTGTCAATTTACTGATTTTAGAGCAATATTCCTAACAAAATTGCCTTAGGGTTTTATAAGATATTTTAATTAAATTGACTTAGGATTTGATGAGTGATTATGTTTTCATACTTTTTTTGAGTTTGGCATAGGGTTGTGTATACTCTTCTCTTGCACCCAGTGTGATCTTGAGAATCAAAAGCACCTCTAAACCACTTTTTTCTTCTTGGGATTAAGTAGGAACAATCATCATTCATTTTGTGCTTAAGGGAATAAACTTTCATTTTTGACATGTACTTGATCTTTTAGTTTAAGATATTTTTCACTTGATAAATAATCAAGGCTAAAATTTGTGTATGCTCTTCCCTTACACCTAGTGTGATCTTGGGAACCAAAAAAAATTTTAGTCTTTCATTAAGAAGCACTTGGATTGATTGGGAATAAACCTTGTTTTTGCAAAGTTTGATGGTAGCTAGTTGATTTACAAGTCTTTTCATTACTATCTTTCTATGATATTGTGAATCTTTTTGAACTACTAACCATTTGTGTGAAGGACCTAAACGTTTTTCAAAGAAATAAGGGCTCTCTTCAAACCAAATTCTAACATTCACGTGTGTTGTAGGTTGCCAATGACAGTCTAAAGCAAATTTCTTAATCAAAAAGATAAAAAACACACCAACACAAAAATTCAAAACATCGAATTGCAAGTTTCGCTAATAGCTGTGGCTCATCCACTTTAAACTAGGACATAACCCTTTGGCATAAGCCTTAAGCTACAACAATGGGGGTAGTCCTAGGAACCCTAAAGTAGTTCACGCAAGAGGGAACATTGTAAACTAAATAGGAAAGTGCTCCCAACTACCCACTTGATTAGTACGCCTTGGTGATATTAGAGTCAAAGTTACTTCCATTGCAACCCCATTGATAATACAACCGAATGCACTAGTTGCTCATTGTATTATAATGGGGTAAAGTAGATCCGAGATACTCCGAGACTTGTTAGTGTGACTTTCTTGGTAAATTGATCTCGTAGAAGTAAACTTGTGACACATAGAGAGAGAACCACCTAGGAATATTTTTAGCTTGGATCCATTTGTTTTTGACATCGTATTCTATAGAGCTCTCACAAAGTGACAACTTTGTTAGATTCAAACTCTTGTTTTTCGAACAAGGGAAATAATCTCTTGAATTTGAAACCGCGTGATATTTCATCATGAAATCTATTTAGTGTTACTTTGACCTAGTTTTTCACTTGTCCTAAGACAAGGTGAAACTCTACCAAAGTTGCACCAAGTATTTTTCACCACCACTTGGTTTACACCTTTGTTTTCTTGTTGCCCATTTTGGGACAAAATGAAATAACATACACGAGATATTGCTTGATCATATTACATGTCCACCACTTTTGTATTCTACTTGTGCGACTAGGTTGCAATGTCAGAGTGCAAGTGTTGAAAGTGTGCATGGTACGTACTCACGATCTAGTAGGCCCTCTTGTCTCAAAAACCCATATTTGAGACTTATTATCATTTTTAGTTAGGTGATATCATCATTTTCTTATTTTGAGTTGTTACGCTGCCCGCATTATAGCCATACAATTGTGATATTTACATCTTGTTTCCATTGTGAAACTTGGCCTAAATCTCTATATTGTATCGTTACGTTGCTTGCACGCTTAATAATTCCTTGATATACTTAGACGTAGTTTTTACATCCTAGCTTTGTCTTGAGTTTTGTGAGTGTTGAGGTTACTTTGTTAGCATTGCTATAATGCCATTTTGATACTAAAATATTGCTTTCTTGCAAAGTTTGATTACATGTCCAAATAGCATTGTTACTGTTGCTCACATTTGTATCATCCATTTTACAAGACTTAGACTTTGTTAGTGTTTAGAAACTAGTTTTGAGTATACCTTGTTAGAGGATCGCATCAACATTATCTTAGCATTTAGGTCTTGTTTGTTTCAAACTTGACCTAACTAGTGATATTGTGTTGTCACTATTTTGTTTCAAACCTATCTAGAAAAATATTAGGGAGTAAACTAGTTGTTGTGACTAAATTTTGAATATTGTACATCATTATATTGTTCTAGAAAATATCATGTCATAAATTACCTTGCTAGGGTAGCTTATTCTTTATTATTTGGTTCATAGGTTCACATTGACCTATTGGATCTGTGGCTATTTTATAGTCACCTTTTTTGTGACGAATTAGCGTCGTTACGCTGCAAAAATTTGACTAAGGTCCCTTTTTAGTAAACCTTAGTGGAAATATTTCATGTTGTACCTCTTATCTCAAGTATGCCTACTACAAGAATGGATCCTGAAGATTAGAAGCTGATATATTTGGAGGTAACAACCATATTTTAGAGGATAATCTCATGGTTGACCATAGTGGTGGAGAGGAGGATTATCCTCGTATGGACGTAGAGTGTCATCCCACCAATTTTGATGATTACATTATTCAAAACAAACATGAGGTTCTTATGTGTGTTATGGAACTAGGAGCTAGGTTATCTTCCATAGTAGACCCTTCTCTCATTTTAAAAATGATTTGAGGTGAAGAAGAAGTAGAACGACCCAATTGTATTGTTAATGAAATATTAAACCTAAGTCATGCCTCCACTTCTGCTCGACAAAATAATGAGGAGATACCTTTTGAAAATAACGGAGATTATCAGGTACTTGTTATTAGAGTACATTATGAAGATAATGAGGAACGTGTTCATCATGCACAACCTCCCCTAACAAATATCGTCACAAATTACTTATTCAAGAGGTGACGTTAGAACAAAAATTCCAATCCCTCACTCGCCAATTGGAAAGTTTGGCTTCGCATATACAAACAGAACAACCAAAAGTTGTGAAACAAGATATACCGAAGGCAAAACCTAAAGCTTTGTTTCATGAGTTCCCAATAAATACTCCTCGATGGGAGACACAAAGAGACCCTTATGAAGAAATTCGCAGAGAGAATAGGGGTGGGAATACACCTAGATTTAATCCTACATATAGACCTACGCCACCCACGCAAGACCCACTTTTTAATCAAGAGTGGTCCACTATGAAGAACACCCTTCTAACATTGCAAGAAGGTAAAACTGGTAACAACAAGAAATACCAATTCAATGAGTTGTTCCCTTATATGTTTGATAGGGCCATACTACAGTGCATTTCCCATGACACTTTGATTTTCCAAAATTTGAGTGTAAAGGAAAAGGTGACCCCGAGACCATATTAAATATTTTTATATGGCATGCCAAGAGGTTGTGTTCAGCGACAATTATCTTATATGCCTTTACCATAAAGTTTAGGAGGACAGACGTTAGAATGTTTTATACGCATCCCCAAGGGATCTATATCCACATGGCTGGAATTAGCTGAACATTTTGTACATCACTTTTCTTTTAATATAGAGAGTGACATTACCATGCTAGATCTTTGTAATGCAAAACAACAAAAAATGAAAACTTCGTTGCATTTTTACAACGATGGAGAGGATTAGCTAGCCATTTTCCTTGCTCCATACCTGAAAAATAGTTGATAAGCATATTTTTCCCAACCTCCATCCAAACATTATGTTCCACTTGCAAATGCATTGTGGTAACACATTTGAAGAGGTAATAAAAAAGGGAGTCAAATTAAAAAAGCGTTGTTAGCTAGGGGGACTCTAAAACCTTTCTCCCACGATCATAACGATTCTAAATCTAATGACAAACCAAAGTTCGTTCATAATAAGAAAAAAATGTCATTAGTGATGGGATAGTAGACTCCAAGCAAGTACACGTTGTTTAAAACCACACACTTTGAAGCTTGCAAAGGGAAATCCACCTACTGAGTATAAACACCATAGTTTTACCCCTCTATCTAAATCCATATCATCCATACTAAAGTAGTTAGAGGCCATAAACATGGTAAGTACCCTGAAACACGAACCTATGGGGAAGACGCACCTAAACCATCATGGTTTAGGGATAATGAGTTTTGCAGATTTCACCGTGTAAAGGGTCATAAAACTGACAAGTGTTTAAGGTTAAAACACTACATTCAAGACCTAGTAGACAAAGTGATGATATAGAAGTAGACTTCGTTAGCGCTGCCAAATATTCAAATGAAAACTTAGGGATCTTCAAAGATCCTTTTACCAATCACAAAGAAAATAAAAATCCGGATTGGGGACAATCGTCTCCGAATAAGAATGTTAACTATGTGTCAAAAAAGACCATTTTGATGCCTTGATAGGTTTTTTTGATCCACTCGTTGAGATAATCAATACAATTATAATTAAAACAAGAGAGTGTTTTGTAGAAATGTGACAGGATCGCCTTTTTATATCAAAACCTACTCCCCCTTCTCCTCAAGAGAGGCATTATCATGTGTTAGATCAACTAGAGAAGACGACATGCGGCTAAGATTTCAATCTTAGACCTTATAAATATTTCTAATGTCCATAAGGATATACTTTGAAAACCTTATAGGGATCAAGAGTATCTATTGATGTTGACCCAATACATTTACAAGCCATGGTAGTGTAAATCACTTCGGCAAGACACATAACCTTCTGTTCGATAGAATCCTTAACTCGAAATTCCCTCACATAACATGACCTTACATATTGAGGTAATAATCAAGTGTAATAAGCTCAAGAGAGTTCTTGTGGATGGCAGATTGGGTCTCAAAATTCGTACATCGAAACTAGTTCGTCAACTATGTTGCACATAAGATGATTTGGAAATAAAGGTCATCACCATAAAGGCGTATGACAATGAAGAACAAAAATCAGCTGGAATGATCACTTTCTCATTGGAAGGTTGTCCCATAACTCATGATACGAAGTTCCATGTCTTGGACCTGGAGCTCCCTTACAACATATTTCTCGGTCACCCATGGATTCACACCATGCAGGTCATGCCATCAATGTATCATCAGTGTTTAAAGTTGCAGCATGAAGGAAAAACACTTACTATACAAGGGGATCCCCAACCATTTGCTCATTGCAGAGCATTTTCAGGTTATTTTCCCACCATCTATGAGTGTCTGTCTATGGAGATTATTTTTCTTGTCTAGTCCCAATGCCTTGCTTCATGAGTGGATCTCGAACACCCCGACTCCTAGTGACAGTAGTGCATCTACAAAAGAATATCCTTTTTCTACATGCGAGATGAAAATCGTAAAAATGGTTGTGGAGAGTATAATCTTCAACAGCCCTTATGGTTCAAAACATTCCACTATTATCCCAAGAATGTGGTAGACCATGCTATAAATTCCAAAGATCAAGGGGGAAATTCCCTTTCGACAATTTCACTTCAGGTGGCTTGCTATAGGATGAAAGGATCCTCAATGATATTATATTTCATCTTCAAGATGATGAAATGGCTTTGTGTTACAAGTCATCTAGGTATGTTATTCCTAACAAAATCATGCTTACTATGAGATATCAAGGACATGGTTGCAGCTGCCAAGAACAAGGTCCATTAGAATATCTTTCAATACCTCATCGCATAATGGGTAAATCAGGTATTGACATCCATTTGTATGAGTCTCAACCTTCAAATAATGAGTTTGTTTCTTCTAAGAGTGGGGATATTTTTTCTGAAAATGAAAGCGTCTGATTCCCAGGTGTAGTCTTTATGAAGACCTCGCCTCTACAAACCTATTCTCTAACATGGCTATCCTTACCATAACCCTTGTTACACCCATCGTATCCCCTATAACTCAGACATTAAACCTCATCTACCCATCACTCGTGAATTGGGATCAACAACAACACATACATATTGACATGTTTCAGAATGATGAGGCTATTGGTGAGTTCCTGGGCATCAAAGATAACATTCTGAGAAACGATCACAAGAAAGGCTTCTCCATTCATCTCAACACATGCACGTACTTTGGAGAGGATGTAGAATTGTGTGGACACTTAAGTAAAAAAGTGAGAAAGGGAAAGATTTCTACGAAAAAAGCCTTTCGAAAAGAAAAGGGGAAGTCCTATAATGAAAACCTCTTTGAGGTGATTATGGACAATTAACCAGAACAACCTATGGAAAAGATAGTGTACCCATATAAAGATGAGGATCTCCCTAAACCACCTTTGGTAGAAGAGGATCTCAATCTCCCTCTCGATCCTACGTGCATGGAGGATGAGTCAAAGCTACTAGTGGAAGATACAATAGATGTTAACATTGACATGGAGGAGTTGTTGAGAATAGTCAAGTTGGGAGCTTCACTCTCAGCTCAAGATCAAAAAACATTTACATGACTTTTGAGAGAGTATGTAGATATCTTCGCTTGCTCTTACGCATACATTCGAGGACTTGATTCTACATTAGGGGTGCACAATTTTGTTGTACACCCAGATGCCAAGCCCATCAAACAAAAGCTCTGGAAGATGCATCCTCACATCACCTTGCTAGTAAAGGTAGAGCTAGAAAGGTTATCAAAAGTAGGCTTCATTTGGCCTATCGACTACTTAGAGTGGATTTCTAGTGTGGTGCCAGTTCAGGAAAATCCATTCGGTACTAGAGTGTGTACCAATTTTCAAAGATATTAACAAATCTTTTCCCAAGGACAACTTTCCTCTTCCTAACATCGACATGATCGTTGATTCTACTATTGGTTATGAGATGTTATCACTCATGGATGGCTTCTCAGGTTATAATCAGATAAAGATTGTGGAGGAAGATCAACACAAGACAACTTTCACAACCCCATGGGGACATTTTTCTACTAAGTCATGCCCTTCGGCCTTAAGAATGCATGTGCTACATATCAACGGGTGATGATTGTAATATTTCACGACATGATAAGTGACATCATGGAAGATTACGTAGATGATATACTAGCTAAATCTAGAACTCGGGAGAGGAACTCGCTCGACACTAAAATTTTCCTCCCTAATTTCTATTTCATTAATGTATGTATTAGGAATAGGATGTTGTTAAATTAGTAGTAGTAGCGTTCGATAGAAGATAACGGCGCCACGATGGGTGCCGCCAATAATGTGGAGTACGGTAATGATCAAAGTACAATAGGAATGTTGTAAAAAGTAAATATTTGTCGTAAGTGGTCCGTAATATTAAAATGTCAAAGTTTGGGTAATTAGAGAAGTAGGGTCTACATGATTAGGAATTAGAAATATTATATTGGTAATAAGGACAAGGAGTGAGGTCATAAATATTTTGTGTATTTTATTTGTAAAAAGTCTAAAAATGTGGAACCCATGTAAAATGATAAGGTTTATCTTATCTTAACAGATAAGCTTACATGTACGAGATAAGAGTTAAGGTATGGAATATGATTCGTCGAGTGGATTTCTTATCCTATCTTAGAGATAGGATGGATAAGCTGGAAGTTCTATAAATAGAGAGGCCACCCCCCTCATTTAGCATAGAAATAAGTAGTGAGAAATATTGTAGGAAGTGTGCGAAGGAAACCATCGATTAAAGGTGTGTTGAAGAAGCCCTCAAGAGGTGTAATTGTAAAGTTTCTCCCATAGTCTTGTTGAAGTACCTCATGGGTGAGATTATAATTTCATGTTAATATTATAATTTATTTTGATATTTCAGATTTGTCGTCATTCATCTTATCATAGTCATGGTATTCTTGTGTTCGGTTGTTGTTTTGCTTCAGATTACATCCACCAAACTAAAGGTCATGCATTAGTAAATAATCATAGCACGAGGAGTTCCCGGTGAAGAATTATCATAGTGCTTAGGATTGGTGATGACATTTTGGTTCCGTTCTTAGGGACCATTCCTCGTTAGTGGATTTTACGGAGAGATATTCCCACTTAGGCAAAAATTAATTGCAAGGGTAACCTTGTTTTTCTTACCGTGCATAGTAGTTACCATGGTAAAGTCATTTTTACCGTGAATAGTAGTTACCATGTTAAAGTCATTTTTGCCATGAATAGTAGTTACCCTGGTAAAGTCCTTTTTGCTGGGAATAGTAATTACCGCAGTAAAGTCACTTTTTATCGTGGATAGTATTTACCGCATGATAACTTCACTTTTTACCGTGAATAGTGTTTACCACAGTAAAGTCAGTTTTACCGTAGTAAGTCAAGTTTTACCATAGTTTACCGTGGTCATTTCTATTTTACTGTAGAAAGGTGTAAAGTCACTTTCTAGTATAGTGATTCCAATTATTTGTGCACATAAGTCTTGTTAATTGTACTTGTGGGTTGGTATTTCACGGTGGTTACTTTTGAAAATGGGAAAGATTCCTGTTTTTTCAGCTCAATCTAATGAAGATGCTTCTTCTTTCATTCAAGAGTTTAAACGATCTTGTATTTGTAATGGCCTCATAAGAAGGGAACAATGGACTGAATTTTTTCCTACCTTTTTGGATGGTTCAACACTTAGGTGGTTTGAAACACTAGGTGATAATGTGAAAAATTCATGGGATTTATTAACCGAAAGTTTTCTTGAAGAATTTGGTGAACAACAAAAATATGCAGATCTCATGATCGAGATCACAAAGCTATCCCAAGGAGAGAAGGAGAAGATAAGGGATTATCATGCTCGTGTTCTAGAGCTAAGGAGGAAGCTCGATGCCCAGATCCGGAAGGAAGGACTAGCGGATGGGTTGATGAATGGCGTGGATAATCTCCTCTGTAAGCCACTTCATTCTTGGGTGAAAGCCGGAGATCGACAACGAGTGAAGTATGACCGCCCAGCTACCATTGAACAAGCAAAGGAGATTGCAAGAAGGCAAGAAGAAAGCATGGAAGAGGAGCCCAAAGAAATTGTTGCTAAAGTAGAGCCTACACCAGCACCTTTGGTCCTGAATCCACAACCACTCCCGGTGAGCACAAATATTTCTCCTAATACATCTACTGAGTATGAAGATCTGCTCAAAAAGATGGGTCAGTTAACTATTAATCTTCTTCAAGGAAAGGAATTTAGTTCTCAGGGAGGAGATAGAGGTCCAAAGAGAAATATTTCTGAAGTTGTTTGTTATGGTTGTTATAAAAAGGGTCATTATAAGTATAATTGTCCAGATAGAGCTTCTACATCTGGTAAGGGAGATAATGATAAAGGAAAAGCACCTGTGAATTCTTTTGATGTAGTAGATAAGAGTAGAAATAATGAAGTAGATGTGTTTGTAACAAAAAGAAAGAAAGAAAAAGATAATCAAGATGGAAATGATCCTAAGAAGATGAAAGAAGAAACTAGTAAGAAACATAGGAGAAGAAAGTTGGGTGTGCAGGATTTTCTGATTTCACGGGGGCAAGGACCATACTCCATCTTGGAAGATCTGTCCAAAGGCTGCAAATATTACATATGGTCAACTCTTGGCTATGTCTTCGAGAAGAGGCGGGAGTTGCGAGGTGGACTCAATGCTCGAAGAAGGAAGGAGGTTGAGGTCCCCTGTTTTGGAGCGAGGCGATCCCTATGCTCCACAAGGTGAGGTATTATGTAATGGCATTTCAATTCATGATGTCTTAGTTGATGGAGGTGCTTTGCGATTAATGTAATGACCAGTCAGTAATGAATATGTTGGGTTTAAAAATTGATCGCCCTTCAACACTTATGTTAAGGTCATTAAATAAGGGAAAAACTAAACCAGAAGGTGTAATTTCAAATGTGGCAATATCTGTTATGGGTGTTGTATGTGTGGTAGACTTTCAGGTGATGAAAAATGGTGCTTTTTGCGTACCCAATCTTTGCTTTGAGAAGACCATGGCTAAGGAGAGTTCATGCAAGAAACTACTGGAATGAAGGTTTCATGACACTTGGACGTGGTAGAGAGAGGGTGAAGATAAACGTGATCCCTCGACATCATAAAGTAGAACCTGTGGATTCAAGTGATGAAACCCGATGATTGGACATCCTCTAATTACTCTAGTACCAAAGTGAAGTGGACACGAAGATGAAGAAAGCGAGGTGGATGTTTCGATCATGGATATCTTCCGATCACACCAACTCATGACCCCATAAAATTATCTCAAGAAGAAGTTGATGATCGTCTCCAACAAATAAAGATTGGTGATCTTTGTGATGGAGAGTGAGAAGGAATCCTACCTCCGGCTCTTTGAAGGTACATACACCTATTCACTTTTGATTACAAGGAACTCCGTCAAGTAAGTTGGGTAGAACATTGTATTGGCTGGTAGATGGTGCTTAAGCCTATAAAGCAAATGCCGTATAGAATGAATCCTAATTTTTCCAAGGCTGTAAAAGAAGAAATAGATAAGTTGCTTGATGCGGGATTCATATTTCTTGTGGAGAATTCGAGAATGGGTTTCTCCCATTGTGATCTCAATAAAAAAAATGGGAAGCTACGCATTTGTGTTGATTACGGGAAGGTCAATAAGGCAACAAAGAAGGATCATTACCCTCTTCCATTTTCGGATCGATCTTGGGCGAAGTAGGCGGCGAGAGTGCTATAGTTTCTTTGATGGATATAGCGGCTACAACCAAGTTCATATAGCGAGAAAAGATCAGTGAAGACCACGTTCACCACTCCTTGGGAACATTTGCTTATAGAGTTATGCCTTTTGGGTTGTGTAATGCTCCAAAGACATTCCAGCGTTTGATGAATAGGGTGTTCGAACCCTACATTGGGACCTTCATCGAGTATTTACGGATGATTTTTGCATCTATGGGAGCAAGTTGGACCACCTACACCAGATGGAGACAACATTTCAAAGGTTAGATAAAGCACAAGCCTCACTAAACCCTATAAAGTGTGTCTTTGGATGTTCTAAAGGAGTTTTGTTAGGGCATGTTGTATCCGAGATGGTATTGTGCGATCTGATAAAGTTTCAAAAATCAAAGATTTACCATTTCCTATGAATAGAAGTAAATTGAGATCATTTTTAGGCCATGTGGGTTACTATAGAAGGTTCATCAAGAATTTTCAAAGATTGCCATGACCACTAACCCGATTATTGAAGAAGGATGTTACTTATGAACCGGAAACAAGGCGCATGAAGCTTTTGGACAATCGAAGGAAGCCACGGTGTCTTCACTGTTTTGAAGAATCCAGTTGGAGCAAGCCATTCATTGTGTATACTGATGCCTCGGATGCAGCACTAGGTAGTACTTTGAGCCAAAAGGATGAAAATGGAAATGAACATCCAATTTACTTTGGGAGTAGACAAATGAGCGGTCTTGAGGTAAACTATCTTTATGTAATCGAAAAAGAGGCTCGCTATCATTTTCTTTGTAAAGAAGTTTAGAAATTACTTGCTAGGGCAGAAATTTATAGTTGTAACGGATCATCGAGCTCTCTAAATATATTGTCACTAAGCCTAACCCATCGGGAGGATAGCAAGATGGATAATTTTGCTATAAGAATTTGAATTTGATATTATAGATAGGCCAGGAAAGAAGCATGTCAATGCAGATGCACTCTCTCGAGCCTATGATGGTTTAGGATCATCTTGTGATGATGATGATTTTCCCGATGCAGCATTGTTCTCCCTTGACACAATCCCTAGTGAATACATAGATATTTGGAATTATCTGAATGAATTCAAGTTTCCTGATGGTGCCAATGCAAAGACTAAGAGAAAGATTACTCAAGCCGATCGTCCATCCATATTCTATTCTACATGGAGCATTATTTCGAATAGGACCTGATGGACAGTACAAGAGGGCAGTTGGACGTGATCAAGGAAAGGAGCTGCTAGAAGAATTCCACAATGGTACATGTGGAGGGCACTTCTCTGGACAACTTACAGCAAGAAGGATCTTGGATGCAGGTTATCACTGGCCCACTCTTTTTAAAGATTGTTATAATTATTGTAAGACATGTGATATTTGTCAAACACATGGTAACCGTAAGGCTTCATCACTCCATTATGTCCTATTCTTCCCTTGGTCCCTTTGAAAAATGGGAATAGACATTGTAGGTCCACTTCCACTACATCACGTCAAAATAAGTATATTGTAGTTGCCACAGTTATTTAACCAAGTGGGTTGAAGCTAGGCCATTGAAAACACTTCCATGGATGAAGTGGCAAGGTTCATATATGAGCGCATTGTCACCATATTTGGTTGTCCATTAGAAATTGTAATAGATCAAGGAAGCCACTTCATTAATGAGGTGGTAGAAGCCCTAGTCAATAAGTTTTCTATCAAGCACGGGAAGGCAACAACATACAAGCCAAGCACAAATGGGCCAGGAGTGGAACGAACAAATTTTGTCTTTGTGTCAAATTCTAGCAAAGATGCAACCTTGCGGTACATAAATGGGATAAAAGGATTCATGCAGCATTGTGGGCATATAGGGCAACATCAAAGTCAACAGACAGGATACTCCCCATTTCGGTTGGCCTATGGCATTGATCCGATTCTTCCTATTGAGTTTGATATTCCCACTTTGTGAGAGTTATGAAAAATGAAAGGATGGATGAAAGTGATTCATAAAAGAAAGGTTGGTACATCTTCATTTGCTAGAGGAAATGAGGGAAATAGCAAAGGATACAAACCATAAGAAGAAAATGAAGCGAGAAGAATACTTTGATCAAAAGATCCGATGGTCTCCATTTCATGTGAATGACTTGGTCCTAGTATATGATTCCGATACAAAAAAAAAGAAGACAGAGAAAATTTCTTCCAAAATGGATGGGGCCCTACAAAATAGCAGCATTTGTGCATGAAAATGGTACGTCTCTGATTGGAGGAATTGGATGGCACTCCCATTACGAAATGGGTCAACCACGACAAGTTGAAGATTTTCCAAGCACCGAGAATAGTCTACTCAGGACGGAGTAGAAGCTAGGAAGGGGAAGATGTCGACACTAAAATTTTCCTCCTAATTTCTATTTCATTAATGTATGTATTAGGAATAGGATGTTGTTAAGTGTAATTAGTAGTAGCGTCCGATAGAAGATAACGGCGTCGTCGATGCAGTGTTACCGATAATAATGTGGAGTACGGTAATGCAGTCAAAGTACAATATGAATGTTGTAAAAGTAAATATTTGTCGTAAGTGGTCCGGTAATATTAAAATGTCAAAGTTTGGGTAATTAGAGAAGTAGGGTCTACATGATTAGGAATTAGAAATATTATATTGGTAATAAGGACAAGGAGTGAGGTCATAAATATTTTGTGTATTTTATTTGTAAAAAGTCTAAAAATGTGGAACCCATGTAAAATGATAAGGTTTATCTTATCTTAACAGATAAGCTTACATGTACAGATAAGAGTTAAGGTATGGAATATGATTCGTCAGAGTGGATTTCTTATCCTATCTTAGAGATAGGATGGATAAGCCTGGAAGTTCTATAAATAGAGAGGCCACCCCCCTCATTTAGCATAGAAAGAAGTAGTGAGAAATATTGTAGGAAGTGTGCGAAGGAAGCCATCAGTTAAAGGTGTGTTGAAGAAGCCATCAAGAGGTGTAATTGTAAAGTTTCTCCCATAGTCTTGTTGAAGTATCTCATGGGTGAGATTGTAACAGTTTCATGTTAATATTATAATTTATTTTGATATTTCAGATTTGTCGTCATTCTGTCTTATCATAGTCAATGGTATTCTTGTGTTCGGTTGTTGTTTTGCTTCCAGATTACATCCACCAAACTAAAGGCTGTGCATTAGTAAATAATCATAGCACGAGGAGTTCCCGGTGAAGAATTATCATAGTGCCGGATTGGTGATGACAGAACACCCAAAGATTTTATGGCGTATTTTTCAAAGTGCTAAGACACTACAAATTCTACCTTAACCCAAAGAAATGTGTCTTTAGTGTGCTATCTGGGAAATTACTAGGATTCATTGTGTCAAGGAGAGGAATAAAAGTGGACCTACGTAAAGGTCACGACTATCACGAAATGCCTCCTCCTAAAAATATTAGACAACTGCATAGCTTACAAGGGAAAATTTAGGCCATCAGAAGGTTTATTTCACAGCTAGTAGACAAGTGTCATACATTCACACATCTTCTTAAGAAAGATGTTAATTTCACCCAGGGGCTAGAATAGCAAGCAAGTGTTTGCTTTACTAAAATAATACTTGGCTAAACCCCATGTTCTCATGCTGCCCACAGTAGGAGAACCCTTGTTTCTTTACATTTTTGCTACACATTTTTCAATTGGGGCATTGTTGGCCTAGTATGATAAAGAGAAGAGAGAAAAATTTGTATACTACTTGAGCATAACATTGATAGCATATGAGCTCAACTATCTGCAGATCAAAAAGGCTTGGCCAGTTGTAGTATTTTCTTTCCAGAAGCTACGCCACTATTTGCTCAACAATAAAATCAAGCTTATTTCAAAGGTTGATCCTTTAAAATACTTACTGTCAAAACCCACCCTAACTAGAAATATGGATAATTGGATCATCTTATTAAGTGAGTTTGACATTGAGTATGTGCATCAAAAGTTAGTAAAAGGACAAGTCTTAGCAGATTAGCTAGCAGAAGCTCCCTACTAGGTATTGAACCTTTGAGTTTGGAACTACCAGATGCATCCATCATGTACCTTGAGGAATTTATCATTTGGAAACTATACTTTGATGGCTCCTTTACCTTTCATGGTTCAGTGTCGGTTGTGTTAATAATTCATGTGGGAGACTTGAATCCCGAGCGTTCGATTCAGTTCCCATGCACGAATAATATAGCGGAGTATGAAGCTCTCATCACAGGGATGAAGCTAGCCATCAAATGGGATATCAGACGAGTCAATTGCATTGGTGATTCAATGCTCATTATAAAACAAGTCACAAATGAATACAAGGTCAAAGACGAGAAAATTCTTCCATATAAAAGGATGGTTGATTCTTTGAAGGAGTTCTTCGAGTAGATAACATTTGAGAAAATACCAAGAGCCCATAACAGAGCAGTTGATGTTATGGCTACAATAGGATCCATGTTGAGTATTCCACTAGGGAACAATGATATGCCATTCTTCGTAGAAAATCTAAGAACGTCGGCATATGACATACTAGATTCTTATTTGGTGTGTGATGTTGTTGGTCCCTTTTCCCCATGGTACACTAAAATATTTAATTACCTCCACGATGGAATATTTCCAACTAACATTTCCCATGTTGAAAAATGCACTCTCATCCATCGTATAGCCTGCTATACCCTACTTGGGGGCACCCTCTTCCGCCGAGGCTACGACAGGAATATGTTGCGATGTTTAAGTTCGGACGAATCTATCCAAACAATCAAGGAGGTGCATGAAGGCATATGTGGAGCTCATACTAATGGGATCATCCTTGCGAAGAAAATACTCATAGTAGGCTATTATTGGCCTACCATGGAGCATGACTGCTATAACCATGTGAAGAAATGTGTGGATTTTCAAAAGTACGGAAACTTGATACATATGTTGGCGCAATCCTTGCAGCCTATCACAACCCCTTGGCCATTCTCAAAGTGGGGTCTCGATCTAATAGGAAAACTTAACCCTGTCTCTTCAGATGGTCATAAATTCATCATTACTGCAACTGAATACTTTACAAAATGGGTAGAGGTTGTTCCTCTCACCTATGTTGAAGGTGCCCAAATCTCTAAATTTATCATGAACCATATCATCTGTCGATATGGTATCCCTTATGCTATTATCACTGATAATGGTAAGCCATTTAAAAATAAAACTATGAAAGCACTCTATAAACGCTTTCAAATCTCCCTTAAGTTCTCGACCCCCTATTACCCTCAAGGTAATGGGAAAGTCGAGGCTTCCAATAAAACCCTCATTCGCATTATGGAGAATATGGTGAGTAAGACAAGTTGTGACTAGCATATACAAATTCACCCTACCCTCTGGGAATTCAGAACTTCTATCTGCACCCCCAACGGTGTCACTCCATACTCCTTAGTATTCGACGTGGAAGCTGTACTACCTTTAGAGATCAAGATCCTTCTTTTTGCATTGAGCTAAGGGACTACTTGAATGAAGAGGAGGATTACAGAGTAGCTTGATTGGTAGAGTTGGAGCTATTAGATGAGAAAATACTTCATGATCTCAATCACCTTAAATTTTATCAGGATGAAGAGTGGAAAATCTACAATAAAAGAGTCATACCTCATCAATTTTAGGTATGAGACTTGGTGTTAAAAGATAATCAAAAGAACACTAATAAAGACTGTGAAAAGAAAGGGAAATTTGAGCCCAATTGGCTAGGACCATATGTTGTGGTTACCAAGTTCGGTTCAAGTGCCTATAAGCTTTCCCATTCAGATGGCCAAGAGCTTCGAGAACCCATGAACGCAATGCATCTTAAGTGCTTCTATGCTTAAGTATGGGGTCTCAAAAATGTAAAAAACGCAAAAATATAATAACATAAAAAGATAAAGATAAATAAACATGTGTGTCCAATAGTGAAAACCATGCAATGGTGGCACTTTGTATAAGTCATTTCATGAAAACCACTTTTCGGCACCAAGGAGGGTCTCATTGTTCACAAGAATTTCAAATTTTTGGAGTACACCAACTTTTCCTAAGCTAGTATTTTCCTTCATCTGAGTCCCTTGTGAGCCTATCCTCTTTGCCCTCATCCGACTGATCCAAACTTTTGAATGTAGAGAGTTTGACTCTAAATGAACCCATCTCACACTGGGGGAAACTTTGCAATGTCACTTCTGGCATATAACACGTGGCATTCTACCCTTGTGTATCCCATCTAATGTTGGGGGCATCCATGTTTCTTCATTTCCTTACATGTTTGCTTCAAAAAACTATTTAGAAAACATCAAAAACATTCGTATAACTTTTGAAAAAATTAAAACATTCAAATACTTTTCATAGAAAAAATCCAAAATAATAGAAAAATGTCTTAGAGATAAAACAAAAAAAGTCAAAAACGTCCCAAAACTGTCCCACAAAAATAAAGTAGTAGTTTGCTTACTTTTAGTTGTTGGTTTGTATGGTTTTTAGTTGCATTGATTTTTCGTATTGTGTGCTTTAAATTGGATTCACTTGTTTACTTAGATTGAATGTTACTTTAATATGTGGTGCATTACATTGAGTTCATTTTATCTTGCATACTTGTAGATAAATGTGTTGCTTTGATTAGATTTTTTAACTTGTGCTTGTTATTTTTACTTGTACTTTTTTATTATTTCATCATCATATCACATAAACCCATCACATCTATACATAATATATCAATAAATGCTAAGTCTACATCATACATGTATGCTAAAGCTAATCATCAAGTACCGTATCATCAATGGGGCAAGAGGGTTTACGCACGATCATAAATATATCCCCCACACCAATATAAAAATAAAAACATCAATAAGCGATTCAACCACGACTCTCACCCTCACCGGGATTGCTTAGTCTAGGTCCACCACTAGGTGGGGGTATCTAAGGTGTGGGATGTATAGAAGGTATTACGTCATGTTGTGCTAACCTATGCTGCTCAAAGTCGTTATCCCAAGGACCTTGTACAGATCACGCCGATCGCGATGGCCTATTGGATCTAGATTGTGACATGCTTCCTTCTATCGATTATACTCAAACTCTCTCGCTCGGTCGGGATGACCGCATAATACTACATCCTATAATATGTGGCCTCACCTGCTACATTAGAACTATGCCCAAACACAAACTATACTCTTGAAGCGGCATGCCTACTACAAAGTGTGTCACGCTCTTGCTCTCGTACTAGATAGATCTATCCATAATCAAGGTTATGTTTGTTACAACCTAATATGTCTCTGCTATAGCATGATCCCTCTCTACTTGTAGTTATAGACTATATGCGATTTCCTGATCTCACTCTATCATGGCTGTAATCTCTCCATCCCGACCTAGTCTCGCTCTATCACAAGTTGATCCCCATTTGCAATAGTTTGGTCTGTCTAAGTAATGTCCCGATCCTCTTAGCTACAACCTAAAGTTGTAGAGATTTCACCTCTTGTAGTTGTTGTTACAAGGAAGCCACCGCCCACTAGCCTTTTTATCTTAAACATCCTCCTCCATATCCTCACCACCCCTGCCATCTCCTCCACCTCCTAGTGGAATGTGTCATGGACTCGTGTGAGGGGGTGATGGGGGTGCTTGCAATGGTGACCATAATGGAACTTGAAAAGGCATCTGCATGTGCCAACCCCCCGTGGTGCACATTGCTTTGGACTATAACTGTTATATTGGTACCCCTATATGTGGTCCTCCCTATGGATCTACCTATACCGAGCTCGTGCCTATGCCCTAGGATTTGTGCCTTGCCCCCTTTGTGATGTTGCATCCAATACCTCATGTGGTATAGTTAATCTACGTGGCAACATTGTCACATACCACACTACATAATTTAGGGTAGTCCCTGGATCCACTATATGTGCCCGTTGTACCCAAGGCTATGGAACCACCTATAAAAATATTATGAAAAGTCGGCCCACCTAATGGGTCCCCATGTAGAAGACCTTTCTACGTATCTACGTGCACACCACATATCATCACCAGAATCCCTGGGTGAGATGAAACCGACGCCAACCATGTCCACTCTGTACCACTCCAAGACATAGCTCCTAATACCAATGATAAAATGGTCCATTGCAATTATACTTAACTCGACTACATCATGAGGCCAATGGTATAACCTGTATGGTCATCATGTGATCATATGGGGATGTACCTCATCAAACTCTCACATGTAATAGTTTGTATCCCCCTGTGGCTATGAATGTCATCTCTTTCGGAACCCAGCCCATGACAGAAGGATCTCCAACAAATCAAGCTCTTAAATCTCCTGTAGGGCGGCCTATCGCAATGTGATCCCAAGCCCAAATATGTAATAAAGTGGCAGGACCCACTGACCTCTGTCCATGATAAGCTATCAAGTGTAAATCAAAATATAAATGAGCCAATATACACTGACCCTAGCAATACACCTCTCCCTGAAGTAGGTCGTGAATCACTCCAATGAGACCCAGAGGGAATTGTGCACCAGTCTTATAAGGTAGCAACATTCTACTGACAAGAGCTAATAAAAATACAAAGACCCATCCTAGCCATGGATTGGCCATGCACCTCCTAATGAATATTGTCATACCCGAGGTATGTCTGTCACTCCAAATATCATGGTTGTATATCACTCAATATGGTCCTGGCGACCATCGTATGTAATCAAGCGACCCTGAATAGGAACTCACAAGATCCACCAAACATCCTCCAATGTAATACTCATCTCACCAGTAGGCATTCGGAAGGTCTAACTCTCACTCCGCCATCTCTCAGCTAAGGTTGTGAGTAGGCCGTGATCTAAGGTAATATGTGGCATGTGAGCCATGTAAGATAAACTGGTCACCTCCAAGGTGATCTCCAAGAAAATCTAGTGGTGTCGGCTAAATGTCACCTCATAGGCCCGGAGTCACCCCTATCGCTCCCGCGCCACTAACACATCCAAGTCCGCCTGCAGAACCAATCAGGTCATTTATTATGATCTTATTCTTCTATTCTACCATTTAATTTTTTCTAGTCTATCATCTAATTTTTCTATTCTACCATATTATTCTTTTATTCTATCATTAAATTCTTCTATAATTCACCTATTTCTACCACCAGGGCTTCCAAAAACCTTCGTGTTCTTCTAAAATCAATTTTAAAATATCTTGTACACTTTGGCACACCCCCTAGTGCATGGGCGCACTTAAGCACGCCAACACACTCTTTAGCGCATATGGGCACTCCTTGGCACATAGGCACATTTTGTTTTTTATTTAAAACAGTTCTTTGCATAGGCACACTTCTCTTGTCATATGCGCATATGCGCCATGCGTGCCTTGACAAATGGTGCATAGGTGCACCCCTTTTTCTTGGCACATATGCACCCCCACAAAACCTAAAAATTAACAATGGAATTCAATGAAGTGCATAGGTGCACTCAGTTATGCACCAAGTGCATATGCGCCCATGCATGTGCCAAAGATAGCCACACCCCCTCGTTTTACCCTATTTTAACCCTAAAAATGCATTTTAACAAAAAATTAAATGCTTTAACAAACGAGGGTAAAAAGGGCAGTTTTGTGTACATGTGGTCCATTTGTTGAGAGCCTCATGTAGTCCTTCACGTGGTCCACACGGTCTCTCCAGTTTAGTACCCTCATCATTTCCTCCTATAGGTAAGATCTCAAATTAGTAAGAAAATGGTAAGTGAATGTGATAAATAAACTTGCCGTGATGGCTTATATACACATTTTTACCTTCCACGACGTGTTTCTTGCCCCGAAATTCCTTGAGACCATCGTATTTCTTCTAAAATTCTTCTAATACTTTCCTCGTGATGACTATTTTTAATAAATAATTATTTTTGCACCCGTTTTGGTACGTTGGGGCATATTTTTGACTCAACGGCCTTTTCTACTACCTGGGGCATATTTTTTCCTTGCATTGACTTTTAGCGTTGTCTCACGACTTCGTTTCTATAAAAAGTAAAAATTTCAAAAAACCCAAAAAAATTGGTAAAATGATTAAAAATAAAAAAATGCAAAAATTTAAAATTTTACAAAAAATGGTAAACAATATACACGTAGCTGAAGTCCGTGTCAATTTGTATTTTCCTCTAAATATAAATTTGTCCACAAAAACATCTTTCTAAAGTTCTTGCTTTCTCTGGTCTCAAATGACTTGCGGATCATCGTAATCTACCTCCATTAACAAAAGCTAGGTTGCATGTTATATCGGTACTCCGTGCAATAGTGAGTTGCCATAGACTGTGTCATAGTGCACAAAAGTTTTCCCATAGGGCTAATTTTTTCCTCTGTTATTCCCCTCACATTTATCCTTACTTGGGGCACCATTTTTAACCCTTGTCAATTCAATGAAGGGCTTTGATAACAAAAGCATTGGTACAACTATCTTGAACATTGTTTGTTTGAGTATGTGTGATTGTGCGGGTTTCTCTCATTAGGTTAACTGGTTTACTTTCTCGTATTGCATTGCATTATGTATGTTGCATTGAGGTAAGCATCGTTTTAATTTCTCGTATTTCATTGCATTATGTATGTTACATGGAGTTACTTAGCAATGACCAAATGTTAGTAATTTAGCTTTTCATGTTATCTTACACTTTTTTTTATTTCTATAAAGACCGGTGATGTAGACCTAGGGGAAAAATGATAAAACTAAGTTGCTTATTAAAAGGTTGGATGCAAAGATTAGGCTTGTCATATATTCTACATTATCATTTCTTCTCCATTATCATTTATTATCACTACTAATTTTTCTTCCAAATCACCCGGGAAATAAACAACCATGTTTATCCCTATCCTTATTCCTTCTAAATACCTTAAGGTTTCACACTCATTCTATCCTATTTCTTATATCCATTTCAATCATATTTTCGATCGTCGATTGACCTTTTCTATCATCCCATCAACACTCGAGGGGGCATCCTTCATTATACTAATTTTTCTTCAAAATTTACCTTTTTATGCTTGTTTACTATATTTGAAGTGAAGTCACTTACTTCACCTCAAACAGGGGCAAATGTAGACACCTAAATTCTGATTTTACAATCTTATTACCAAACACACATAAATCACTCGAATTCTTACCAATTCATTATAATTAGGATTTTTTCTAATTAATTAACATTTCTTACCACTTTGGTCAATTAATGTTGGTTTTTTGGTTACTAAACCTCTTTCGCATTCAGGATGTTACTTTACGATAAATCATAAGATAAAATCCTCTTTAAAATGGAAAATTAGTGATTATTAACTAATTAAGCCTATTTTTCCCTTGATTTGGTCAATATACCCTACTATTGGCTCAAACCCTCTTCCAACCACTCAAAATCACCCAACTTCTCTCCACAACATCTCAAAGAAGCTTTAAAAGCTTATCCTAGCATCCTAGTTGACCCTAAGTTTGTTGATTAAGGCTCCACACATCTTAATCACTTGGTAATTCATTAATTATTATTAGCAAAGGTTAATCATGATTATCAATTCTAATCTAAGTTGGGATTTTAGTCCCACATGCACCAAAATACAATTTTTCCCCAAATGGAAAACTATAAAAAGACTCACCTCGTACCTTAATAATTTACACCATGATTTTATTTGCATCTCATATAATAAATATGATTTATAGCCAAGCTCAATCCTTGCCTAAAGTCTTCAATGGGGTTACTAGATGGATATCTAAAATTGCCATGTAGTCATTTGGAGAGGCCATTTCACCTTTTTTGGAGTAGCAACCATACCAATTTGATTCTCCTCTTATATCTATTTAGGTCTTTGCTATTTTAGCAATTCAATATATTAGTAGGCATGATTAGCTAGATTTTGAATTATATTCATGTTAGTTAACATTTCATTAAGCTTTTATCTTTAGTGTTACATTCCTACACTTAACACCTTGGCTATAAATGGAAATGGCGTTAGCCTCCCTTAATTTGTCATGTTATTTTCTTTGTACATTTTACGGTGCTTTCAATATTCATATGGTTTTTTTAGTGACGAAAGTAATAATTAACCCATGTCCTTTGGCCATTTTACTTTTCTTTCTATCGTCACTTTCGACCTTTCACGGGTGCGTTCTTAGTTAGTTTTTCCAATCCACATTATTCATATCTCTGATTGTGGTGCCCACCAGGATCGGGTGCCCTGTGCACCCCGATACTCTTTGCACTTTACTCTTATCTTTTGGGCACTTTCTAGCCGTTTTAGATTTCCATATTTTTAGTGGTCATCCTTTTCAAGGTTAATTACGAAATTAGAATAAGAGAACCATATAAATATAAAGTTATGATACCATAATGAGGGACCAAGCACTAAGCACTAATATCTCCACCTAAGGTTACATCCATCTAAGGCATCTATAGCTCCATTTGCATCCATCCAACTTCATCATAAGGGACAAAGGTTGTTTCATCTGCATCACACTTCATAGGAGGGGAGTTTATTCTATTCCATCCACCATCTATTTACATTTCTACATCTAGTTATTACTCACTACTCACAAAGTGCAAGCGCACAAGAGCACCTAGGGCATGATTTACACACACACACACACTAGAACTACACTGGATATAAGATGTAGTGAAACACTCAGTTAGTAATTCCACCATTGTGGCCATTGAGGATAGTCTAACCCCTTCATATGCATATTTATTTTTTTAGGGTTTTGATGCTTAGCTTGGGGTCTTGTAGGTATCTTTTTCATCTCGATTTTAAGCGACATGCAATGATCTAGTGACATCAACACGATAGGAAGCGAAGGTAGATGGTCACTCAATGACACCTTGGAGGAGGTTCCCTAGTTATTTCTATAGATCATGGCACCCTAGGCACCTCCATCCCTCTTCAAGTGCCCCAGTATGGCAGACACTCGGATTTACACTTTTTTAGCCTTAGTGGAGTCGTTTACTCCTTCTCGTTCATCAGTCTTCAACTGCGACACGCTCTCGTCTCATCTATGAATCAGCTAAGGCCTCTCTAACCCTTATTTGCACATTAGGGTTTCACATTTACATTTACTTAGTTGCTTGGGTCATTTTCTTTATTTATTTATTTTTTATTTACTACTTTGCATAACATTAGATTAAACTAAATATAGTTATATAGCTTCCATTTTATTTTAATCACTTTTACCAAACCCACAAGGCTCCTAGGGGCATCTACCTTTACTACTCTCACACATTACAGGTGTTATTATTTCATCATTTACTACTACTTTCTATCACATTACTTTCCATTAATACATACATGCCTTGACATACTATTTATCTTTCTAACATGCTAATGGGTGCTTCATGTGTAGCATTTTCTTTGCAAGATTATATGCCACTTTAGACACCTAAATTCTACTTTTGCAATCTTATTGCCAAAACACACGCAAATCACTCTCATTCTCACCAATTTCATTATAATTAGTGATTTCTGCTAATTAACTAACGTTTCTTACCACTTTGGTCAATTAACAAGCACTTCGTTGATCACCAAACCTCTTTCACATTCAGGATGCCACTTTACGATGAATCGTAAGTCAAAATCCTCTTCAAAACAAATAATTAGCATTTATTAGCTAATTAAGCCTATTTTCCCCTTGATTTGGTCAATATGCCCTAATATTGGCTCAAACCCCTCTTATGACCACTCAAAATCACCCCACTTTCCTCCACAACATCTCAAAGAAACTTCAAAATCTTATCCTAGCCTCCTAGTTGACCATAAGTGGTTGATTAAGGCTTCATATGTCTTGATCGCTTGGTAATTCACTAATTATGATTAGAAAATCTTAATCACGATTAGCAATTATAAATCTTATTTGTACTTTTAGTCCCACATGCACCAAGATGCAAGTTTTCCTCAAAGGAAAAACTATAAATAAGACTAAGTACTACCTTCCAACTTTACACCATGCTTTTATTAGTAGCCTCATATAAGATATATGTTAAAGACCCTAAACTCCTTTAAGGATCCACATGCTCATATTTTCCTAAATCCTTCATTATGGTTAGTAGGATGGTATTCAACATGACATTGTAGTCTTGTGTTGGAGAGATCTTCTCACCATTTGTGGAGTAACAACCATTCCAAATTTGATTGCTTCCTAGATCTATTTAGGTCTATTTTTTAGTAATCATCTAACATAGTAAGTATGCTTAGTTATTAGATGGTATTTTCATTTAATATCCATTTTTATGATATTAAGATTTGATCTTTGATGTTTCATTCCTTAGCTTTTGCAATTAGCTTTAGACTATGTGGTGTTAGTCTTGCTTTAAACTAGTTAATTTGTGCTAAAAGTTTGGGGTGTTATCAACCACCATGGTTATCTAACACATTTTGTTTGATCTTTTCTACCATTGTATGCTATTTTTTGTGGGATATGCCATATGTCTGTATGCTTTTGGCCGTTTCAGCCATGATTGTCTTGTGACATTATGAGTGATGTCTCGTGTTTAAAACCCACTTTTCGTGGTCCACGTTGTTAACACACTTGCTTGTTACATTGTCTTCTTCTATTGTATGTTTGTTACTTTTTCTACTAACACATGTTACTAGCCACTTTGTTTGCATTTTACTTGGTTTATACCATGCACATCCCTTACCCCATGTAGGTATCCATTTTAGATCGACATTAGGTCCTCTCGTTTGGGCCACATCCTCATACCATCATCACATGCACCCAAAACAAGGGCGGTATACATTGGGTGAATAAATCACCCCTGCATCAACTTAGAGCTACACATATCAAAAAATCTAGAAATGATACATGAACACAGTCACAAAACGGTCCTGAAACTGACTTGGACCTCAAACACAAGATCTGCAGACACTAGTGCCCCAGACTCAAACACTAGTGCTTGGGCACTAGCAAATACAACCATCTTCTCAAATCAACACACTTTATAGAAGTCTCCAAAGTAGTTATACGATTACAAGAATAGGCCTCCAGTTACATAATGCATTCTATCTCCTTCAATCGGTACAATTGGAAAAAAAGGAACAACGGGAATATATTGGTACGCACCATCAACAATGGTGTTTATCAGCAGAGTCACGAAGGGGAGTAAGACTAGACCTCTCTCCCCAACACTTACTCTTTGGCATGAGATCACCCAAAAACTCACACTTGGTGTGAGATCACCCAAACGAGTCACTCTTCACATCATTTCAAGACACTTTTCTATCATTTACACTATTTTACATATGGTGCACACTTTCCTTTACTAGTACTTTTACACACTTTTGCATACTTTGCTCATATTTTTCATATACATGAATTTGAATACTCTTTTTCTCCTCTTTTACAGGAATCATCCTTAATACACAATAAGAAGAAACCTACAACAATAAATACAAGCACAACAACATGTAGAAGTAATGCATATGCTTCACCCGTAAGGTCAATTTCCTTTCCTAGTCTCCTCACTTCATTTTGAAATCATTCCACACTTCACTTGTCCACTCGACACATTATTCACCACATTCTCTATAGGATCATAAGGTATGCATCTCTTATCTACTTTATGTTATTGAGTATTCACTCAACAATATAAAGTGGGGGGAAATGTAGACTTTAAATCATGCACTTGGGTACATTTCTAAGTCCTAAAAGCATACTAGCATTTACATTATTCATAAAAAAGAAAAACTAGTGGTTGACAATTATCTTTGGCCTCTTTTCTTTGTCTCTTGTTTTCTATTTGGTCTTACACACCCTACAACCCATTCAAAACTTTACTTGTTTATCTTTCATGGCTTCAAACACCAACGCCCAACTAGGACAACAACGCCCAGGTGCTCCTGTCCCTCCTAGGTGCCCCTGACCCTTTCTTACCTTACTCACTCTTTTGGGTCTATTTTATCTTTTGGGCATATTTTTCACTTATGGGTCAGCCTTCCAGTTGTCAATTACAAAATTCAAACAAGGGAATCATATAAATATATAGTTATGTTTTAAAAATGAAGGACCAAGCACTAAACATTACTATCATCACCTAAGATTGCATTCCAAAGGTACTAAAGTACTTTAAAGAAATCCATCTAGAACCCATTCAAGGGACAAGGGTTACATCAATTCTGCATACACTACATAGGAGGGGGAATTCTATTCTATTCCATTCACACATACTACTACATTGCCACATTCTATCTATATCTTGTTATCATGTGTAACTTGCACAAGGGAATCCTAGGACATCATTTTTACACACACACACATAAGAACTACATGGAGTCTGAGATGTATTGCAATGATCGATCATAATTTCATTCTCAGGGTGACTACAGGGGATTAGTTCAACTCCCAATTATGCATTTTCCTTTTTAGGTTTGATGTGGTTTATGGGTATGTGCAGGTGAACTTCTCTTTTGTAGGTTACAGGTACTTTCGGCAATCCAAGAGTGTATATCATTAAATCAACATGGAATAACTACAAAACCCTTGTGACACATAATAAAGTAAATCAAAACCTCTTGCATAGTCATTAGTTCCCAAATTCCATCACCAAAGCACCCAGGCACCTTTTTCCTACACTTGGCTCCTATGTTTGGCTATATTCTCGGGTTCTAGATTTCACAAAGAGCAGCAATGACCCTGTCTACAATCACCCCCAAGACTCGCACCTTCCCGATCACTCTTTGTTCATTCAAAAATTAGCTAAGTTCTTGTATCTCTCCCTCTTTCTTAGGGTTTCATACTTTGCATGTTATTTTTCTTGTGTCATTATTGTACTTTATCCTTTATTAATCATTCATTACAAAGGTTACTCTACAATAAATCAAGTTCAATTAAATCACAAACAAAGAGAGGTAGTGGGGCCCACCCAACCCATGTTTAAGTGGTCCCACACCTCTAAAAAAATATTAACAATTTAAAACATCACTAACCTAAGTAAGGACCATTAGGCCCCTAAAATAACTCTTAACAAGTTTTAGATATATATTAACCCAAAAATGATCCAAGAAGGAAACAATTAAAGGTGCCTAAATTATTCATGACACATACACAAGGAGAGTGATTTATCCAAAACCACTCAAAGCCAACATAACAAGGCCAATCGATTAACAAGGGAAGGTGAGGTTTTGGCCTAGATGACCACTTGTGCAAACTTGGAGGTGCAAACCTTGAGTCCCACGTTCTCCTTTGTGAACATGTAACTTGCACACTTGATTCACACGTCATCATACCTAATCAATACAATAAACCAAGTAAAATGATACCACATACATCTAATAATTCAATCAATTACATGCTAAACAATCCAAATTAGGAAAACAACTAATATCCGTAATGAGATAATTAACTAGAATGGCATACATCCATAGTAGATCAAAAATAGATCCTATATAAATCACATCATGATAACATATATCGCATCATCACCATAGCTAGTAATCATAATAATTATCTAGAATGACATACATCCATCATATACCACATAAAATCCATCTAAATCACATCTTGATAATATCCATAACAACATCACTAAAACTAGCAATAAAAATCACAACAATAGATTGACACTGTGTGCCTCATACACAACCTGTATCACAAAGTTGATCCATAAAAACACCATATAATGTCCAAAATAATGTTGTATCAATGTCACTAATTAAATTAATAAAATTATTCAATAATAAAATAAAGAAACAAACTGGGTGGGCACTACAAAATGTATTATTTTTATAGCATGATAAAAATTCTACCGATTATATTAGCCCATCAACTAACACTTGGTATACTTAATGAAGTCTTCATTAGAGTCATTTCCACAATCCATCGCTATATTTATGTTTTTATGTTCATGACTTCAAATATGCTAGACCCTAACCCTCATCCCTAATTTTTGGTGGAAAGAAAAATAAATGTATAATTTTAAAAAACTTTTTATTTGAAAAATATGAACTTTGGTATTTTTAAAAACTTATATGGATATTTTTAATGTATCTATTATATGTCTCACCATCTCTTAGTTTTTCTAAGATAATAAAGCAAGACATTGATTATGTCAACAAAGGTGTATCATATATTATCATGTATTTCTATAATAGTGCACATCAATGATTGACAATCTCATTCATCATAGGATGGCCTTAAGATTATTCCTATTTTCAGCTATGTAATAGTGTAAAACTTAAAAATCCTAAAAATAATTACGTGAATAAGCATTTGAGGGAATCAAATATCTTCAACAATTTTATACATTTGAGAAATTAGAGAACTAGAGAAGTTTTGTAGTTTCAGGGAATAATATATTTAAGGATATTTTGTAGTTTTGAGAAATCAAATATGCCAAACAATTTTGTAGTTTAGTTGTTTAATTGTTTTGGAACTTTGTAACTCAAATTTATTAAAAACCCAATGAAGTTGAGGAATCAAAACTCATAACCGAAGGATCACAATTTGTAATTTGTTTTCCCAACGGATCTAAATATTTGGAACACTAATTTCCCGAAAACTTGATAACGGCAAGGAATCAAAACTCGAGCCAAAGAGATATTTTTAATTTTTTTGCCAACTTCTCCATATATCTTAAACTCAAATTCCCTAGAAACCCAATGAAGGCGAGGAATCAAACTTTGAGGTAGAGGGACATTTTGCAATTTATTTTCCTAATTTATCAAGATCTCTGAAACCATGATTCTCCTAATAACAGATGAAGGCGGAGAAGTGAAACTTGAAGGTAGAGAGACAATTTGTAATTTAATTATATATTTTCTTCAAAACTAAAAATAAATCACATCCTTATTTCCGTGTTTCCTTATATTTATTTTCAAATTTATATTTGTTTTCCTTCACCGCACAACCATTGCACCTCATAGTGCAATTTCTATTTGATATTAATTATCATTATATCTCTAGAGTTTGAATGAAAATTTCCAAGACTACCTATATGGAATAGTATTTTGGATGCAAGTAAGGGTAAGAAAGGAATCGTCAAGAAAGTTCCCATTAATCACCGAGTCGAACGACATGGCAAAAAAATTCCTCGAATGTGGCCTTGATCAACATGTTGAGCAATAAGATATCTAAGATCATTGGCGGTGAAGACAAACATGGTAGGTGTAGGAGGGCACCCCTAGGCGACAGAGCGGAAGAGGACAATCAAGGAGTATTGATGCCCATTAATAGTGAGGCAAATAGAAGCATTGGAGAACAAATTTCGGACCACCAAGGTATAAAACACTCCAAATCCTAAGGCTATTCAAGCATAGCCAAAATAAAAGGCCATTTAATACGATCATAAGCCTTTTCAAATTTTATTTTGAGAAATAAGGTTTGTTGTGAATATAACATAGCCCATTCCATTCCCTCCCAATCTACTATAATATTATCTAGAATAGGTTCCTTTAATGAATCCTGTCTGCACTCGAGGAGAATAATCTTGGGTAAAATATCGGCAATGCGAAGATCCAGGGCCTTTGAAATAATTTTGTAGGAAACATTCAACAAGGTGATAGGCCTCCAAATAGTAATCTTCTCTAGATCACCAAATTTAGGAATGAACTTAATGTTTCCTTGATTGATGAAAATCCCTAGAGAATTAGATTGGAGAGCTTCATTGTAAACCCAAAGTAGGTATGGACCAACAAAGGACAAAGTGGTTTTATAGAATTCATAAGGAAATTCATCTAAACCCAAATATTTATCATCGGTAAGGCACAACAGAGTGACATAAGCTCCTCTAAAGAAAGAGGAGCATTGCATCAACTATGATACTTACAAGAAAGTTTGGCTGGAACAACCTTAAAATATTGTTGCAAAGTGGCATCTCACTCATTGGTATCCTCTTGAGCCGGAAGACTAACTCATTAATGCTTCACTAAGGCATTTTTTATCTCTAGAAAATCCATGAGCCATCATTGAGAAAAACGAATAGATTAGATCTATTATCGAGCATGTTTTACCCAAAGGGATTTGAAAAAGTGCTTATATGATTTTCCTCCCACCTTGAGCCGAGTGCATCCTCAATCGGATCTCGCGCTACATAGGCTTGAATAATATTGCATGAGCTTGAACTTGTGCCAAGTATCATCACCTATAATTGAAGGGGTGTGTTGAAAGGGTTGGACACAAGGAAAACATAAATCCTCCTGAATTCCTTATGTAGATCTGATTCCTCCCATTTTTAACACAAACAACTTGTTTACCAAACTGGAAGAGGAATTAGGTGGTGCATTGAATCATTGATTCTCACCACTCACTCCAACTAGAAGAAAAGAGGACATGGTGCCATGTTCCAAACTTTAGCGATTAGCGAGACCACCCCTGGGTGACTCAAAAAATAAACATTAAGAAGGAATTGATTAGATGGGACCTTGAACGGATCTTAACACCAAATAATCTTAAAATAAATAGGACGATGATCTGAAAAAGTACATCCAACCACACTTTGACAAAGAGAGGCCTTGTGTATCAAAATAAAAAATAGTCTATAAAGATATAATTATATGATCAAGTCTTTAAAAACCTCGATCTCATCCTTCTCAAAGATTGGTCCAAGTATACCAAGCTTGAGCCTTAAATTATTTCCTTCGTCTGAGAAAAGGATTGGAAAGCTCCCATTGGATTTTAAATAAATACCAAGCCGCACGCTCACTGACATACCAACGCATAAGGAGGGTATCAAGCTTATCTTCAAGATGTTTTTATCATATTAAATTCACCATACACCATCCAATAAGCTAAAGGCAAGTTGTCATCTAACCCTTTCCATAAATTCATTCTTTCAGAGCTGTCATTAGGAGCATAAACATTAAGAATACGGAAATAAAGATCATTAATCACCGTAATCACTCAAACGGGCCGATTTGAGGGATCTTGGACCGAGGAGGTGATTAAGGCCAATAATTTTGTGGCAGTGGAAATAGTAGTGCCACCTTTTCCATCAATGTGGTAAGTATGAAAATGCAAAAAAAAGAGCAATATAAGTTAGCATATTCTGAAGCAAGAAACCAGAAATTTTAATTGCCCGTGGATAAATAATATCAAGGTAACTAAAATGATGGCAAGCTAACTGAAAAAAATATTTACGAGAGGATTCCGTAAGACCCCTAACATTGCATGAGATAAGATTCATGGAAAATCAAACTTATCAAACCCCCCTACCTATCTCATACACCATGCTCCAAGCTAAGAATTGCAAAATTATTAGTAAGAGGGATCTGGTATGAATTATAAATCTCAACATGAATGGAGAAGCGTTTGACCCCATTATATCCTCATGCATCATGGGAAACCTCCTAGGGTAGATGGGATAGTAATGTAGAGGAAGAAAATTTGAAGCTAAATTCCCGAATTATCTCGATCGTGTGGGTAAAACCCAACTTTGCAAGGGTCTCGGAAGGAATGGAAACCGACGAGGGTGGAAGTGATCCCTATTCATCCTTATATGGAGGAGGGGAAGGAGAAGGGGTAGGTGGCACCACAAGAGTGGATTTATCACTAGAACCCTTCTTATTCCCAACCGTAGTCCAACCATTAGTCAACGATCACCTTTAGGCTTAAACACCGAGGATTGTGTCACCACTAGTGTGGAACAAGATAAAAGAGGATAGTCATGAATGCGGTGGTGCTGGGATTGACATCAAAATTATGTGTTGGGGAGGTTGAAATATACCACCTTTTGAGAGATACATAAAGACCCAACTTGATTATCCAGGTGGTCTTGCAGAAATTTTGCAAGGTCAACTTTGACATAAATGAGGTTGTTAGGATGGGCATAAAAAAATGATCTTTCTCATGACATATCACCCTACCAAAGGGTTTAACTATCTCTAGAAGGAAAAACCAGAGATGAATTGGGATTCCAGGAAGCTCAATCCAAATTGGTATTTTCAACGAAACACAGCTAGTTGGAATCAAGTTGGGAGTCCATTAAGAAAGCACTAATAGGGTATTCCCTATATCCTAACAGTCGCCTTAAGAAAGAGGGCTTGGAGCTGAGAAGGCTTGTGAAATGAAAAGAGATAAAAACCTTTAGTGAGGTTACAAATGCCTGAAACTAGGATACCGTTAGACTCCAAATGGTTCTTTATCCAATTTTATAGGTAAGCTTCTGAGGGATGCAGCCACAAAATACGTAATGAGGCAATTATTATGATACCATTTGACCATAGGGTCTAAACATTCATAAGAAATAACAAAATCGATAGATGATTCAGAATTCATTCCTCATCGTAGACTTTTGACATAAACTTCCAAGCACGTTTGGGAGCCATTTTCACCACTAAATTTGCAACAATGATCGTTCTGCAATGGAAGGATAATTGGCCATTTATAGGCAACTCACCACCTTAGCGGTGGGAAAATAGCCGACTAACAATATGATAGGACCGCAGGGAAAACCATAGAAAAGTTAAAGGGACACAGTGTAAACAACGGGATATCATAAGAGCAAGCATATAAACCCTAACAAATAAAATTATTATATGTTGATCTTTAAAATATAAAAAGTAAACATAGACATCAACAATGATAACATGCATTCATAGGAAATATAAATATAAAACTATATTTTATTTTATGAGAGTTGGCTTCAACTATATATCACAAGTGACGATACATGTGCCTCGTTGATGTTAAGTGTGTATACTAATAAACTAGATAAATTTTATAATGAATAGTTTTATTTCATTCCCAATATTAAATATAATTAAAATTGGTACATAAAAATGCATACAAATAACCTATAAGAAACAATATTTATAAAATTATTAGGTCTTAATTTTTGTATATATAAGGAATTCTATATTGGGCCGGACCAATAAATTTATAAATAGGAATACATGTCTATGATTCACAATTACAAGTAGGCTAGAAATTTAATGACTTGTCGACCATTTTACCCCTTAGAATAATTTTTGCCTCATAAAAATGAATAACTTGTTATAACTTGTAAGAGTAATTTTAGAATATTTTGTGTGCACTATGTTTTTTTATTCTTCACAATATTTTGCTATTATCTTCTAAAGTTTCAAGAAACCTTATTATTTTTTCTTTTTTTTCTATTAATTTCCAGTTTACTTTACTTTTTATGTATTCGTAGTGTAGATATTGTTTTTGAACTTGAGGATCAATGTCATTGTTATTATTGTTTCTTCTTATTCTATTAATTTCTAAATTATAACTTAGATTTTGCAATACAAATACAGATATTAATGCTTCGACTTAAAGATGGAATATAGGGACAATATGAGGTTTGTAATGGATAATAGATAAAAATGATAAGCTAAAATAAATATTATTAATTGAATAAAGATATTATAGATTTTTTAAGTTCATATGTAGATTATTTGAGATGGATGTAGTTGTAAATAGATATTAACTTACAAATATGCTAAATACATCCATTTGAAAAATGTCACATATATATCAATTTAAAGGCTCTTTTTGGGATATCATGCATATTACATTGATTAATAATTTTATTACATTCTCTTCATATTCTTTGGTAATAATTTTCTATTTTTAGAAAAAAGAGACCCAAACTCTACCATATGGTCAAGATATTACTATTTTTGATTGACTTCTCAAAGTTAAAAAAATAATTTAATTAAGTGACAATCAAATATAATATAGAAAATAAAAGTTAGGATGGTCACACCATTAGATCCCACCCCTTATTACCATTATAGAAAGATATTACTATTTTTTTATTACATTCTACATCCCACCCTTTATTTCAACTCTAGCATGATATTAGTATTTTTATTACATTCTCGCATCCCAATCGGGATCAAATTTGAAGGGTTGGTCTGAATTTTTTTGTAAAGGGAAAATATTAGACAATCTGAAAAGAGTTTGCGAGAATCGAATCGAAACGAGGCACCACAAAGTAGTTGCACTCCAACGGAATCATGAAAGCTCCAGCGATAGCAAGGAAAAAATGATCAGTAATGGAAGAACTTGCTCAACAGAAATAAAGCTTGCATAGAGGAAAGACAATGGAGTGTCTTGGCATGCTCATAAATGAATAGAAAAGGGGTACATATAGGGTGTTGAGTAACCCTAGTGCATGACACACATGAAACCCTAAACCTAACCCTAAACCTAACCCATGTGAGATGACCCTCCAACATGAGAGGAGGACACATAGGATAACTCACACTAACACCCCCCTTCATCGAAGCTGGGTAGCAGCTATGATGAGTCAGACGGAAAGAGGAAGACACTCCTAAACAACTAAGAAAGATGTGTCAATGGGGCTCGCAACTAAAGGCCTGATAAGGTGCCCATATACAAACACAATCTTCCTAGAAGAAGAAGAAGAAAAGAAGGACTAAATAGCCCTAAGAAGATGGGTAGTTGCAGAAGACCTCACCCCAAGAAGAGACCGTAAGTGAAGAAACTTCATCTTAGTGAAAGGCTTGGTGAATAAGTCTGCAATCTGATCAGCTGTCTGAATGTACTGAATGTTGATGATACCATCATGAATAAGCTCCCGTATGAAGTGCATATGGATCTCAATGTGCTTCGTCCACTGATGCTGAACTCGGATTTCGGAGATAGAGAGTGCTCGTGTTATCACAATAGATAATAGTAGGCCGCCAAAAGTGGATGCCAAACTCGCTGTAATACCACTGTAGCCAAATAGCTTCTATGGCGTGTTAATCTCTTCCTCCTCGTATTTTACCTCAGAGATGATATTGCAATTGCATTCTGCTTCTTGCTAGACCAACTAATAGGACCCGAACCAAGAGATAAATTGTATCCAGAAGTAGATTTCTGATGATCTAAGTCACCGGCCCAATCAGAATCTGTGAATCCAATCAAGTCAATATCAACCCCTCCATGATAGTGTATGCCATCAACATAAGTGCCACGAACATAATGAAGGATCTGTTTAGTTGCTTTCCAATGTAGCTCATGTGGCTCCTGCATGAATCTGGACACAATCCCAATAGCATATGATAAATTTGGTTGAGTGTGAGTCAAGTAGATCAAGCTCCCAACTAACTGTCGGTAAAGAGTACCATCAACCAAGGGAGTAGAGCAATCTAAAACCAACTTAACCCCGGAAAGAAAAGGAGTAGGAGAAGACTTGCAATCAGACATTTGAAACCGAGCTAGCAAATCAAGAGCATACTTAGGTTGCGAAATCAATATTCTCGAGTCAGATTGTGAAATATGGATCCCAAGGAAGTAATGAAGCAGACCTAAGTTAGTCATGGAAAACTTGTTGGCTAAGGAAATCTTCACATAATCAATAATAGAGGAAGAGCTGCCTGTGATCAACAAGTCATTAACATATAGAACAAGAATGAGTATGGATTCATCTTGCCATAGAATATAAACATTTGGATCAGAGTGACACCTAGTAAACCCTGATGTAAGTAAGAAGGAGTCCATCTTGGCATACCAAGCCCGAGGGGCTTGTTTAAGGCCATAAAGAGACGTCTTTAACTTACAAACGAGGGAGGAATCTTGGACATAACCCGGAGGTTGTTCCATATAGATATCTTCCTCTAGGTCACCATGAAGGAAGGCACTCTTAACGTCCATTTGATGGACTTTCCATTTGTTTGTTACGGTAAAGACTAGGTCACCAAATAGAATTCATCTTTACAATTGGAGCAAAGGTTTATGTATAATCAACCCCAAACTATCCGGGAGAAACCCTTAGCTACTAATCACGCTTTAAATTTTTGCGACGTCTCCATCTACTCCATACTTTGTTCGGAACACCCACTTACACCGAACGATTTTTCTTCCTTTCGGAAGAGTGGTGAGATCCCAAGTATCATTCTTCATGAGAGAGGAATACTCCTCATCCATGGTAGAATACCACTCAGGAATACCAGAAGCCTCCCGGAAAAACGTGGATCGAAGCAGAGGCAAAGAAAGAGTGGGGTCCAACAAAATCTGAGCGAGTACGTCTCATATCCGAAGTATCTCCAACTAAATCTCTAACACTTTGCAAAGTTTTCCTGGCCCAAAGGGGACCAGGAGGATCAGGCTCAGAGTCGGAAGATTCTTCACTTGAGTGAGAAGGGACATAGTCCTCATCATCACTACTGTCAAAATTAGAAGACTCAAGGATATGATGGTTAGGAGGATCGAAAGAGGAGCACGCTCAACAAGTATCATCATCGATGAGTCGAATCAATCAAAGTGAGTGAAGAACCTCAATAGGTGGAGAAGTAGAAGTTGAAGAAGACTCAAAAACTTAACACTTCTCTCAATATATAGCTCATGAGAAGTAGAATTCATCAATCGATATCCCTTCACGCCATTAGGATACCCTACAAAGATACAAGGTTTGGATTGTGGTTCCAAGGCCTTACGTTTCTTCTTGGGAATCCGAGCCATAGCCTTGGATCCGAAGACTCGAAAGTGCTCAACATCAGGCTTGTGTCCAAACCAGGCTTCAAAGGGTGTCATCCCTCTTACTGCCTTGTGTGGAACACGGTTCTGAATGTAATTTGCACAATTCACTGCTTCGGCCCAATACTGCAAAGGAAGAGACTTCGAGTGAATCATACAAGTGGCCATCTCCTTAAGAGTACGGTTCTTTCTTTCTACGACTCCATTATGTGAAGGGCTATAAGCAATTGTATGTTGCAAAGAGATCCCTTCAGAAGTACAGAAATCCATGAACCTCGTTGTTTACATATTCACCTCCATTTTCAATTCGGAGAACCTTGATAGACCGTTCCACCTGTTTCTCAGCAAGAGCCTTAAAATCCTAAAAATGTTCAAAGACTTTAGACTTAAGCTTAAGAAAATATACCCAAGTATATCGCGAATAGTCATCAATGAAGGTTAGCACATAAAGAGCTCTAGTAAATGAAGGAGAAGGAAATGGACCAGAAACATCACTTGTGAACAAGATCCAAGGGACGAGTGGCTCTCCAGATTTTCCTTTGTCAAATTTCTTTTCAGGATGCTTTCCAAGGGTACAACCCTCACAAAGACCCTTAGAAAACTTGACGTGAGGCAACCCGTTGACCATTTCGTTTTGACTCAATTGTTCAAGGTAGCGATAGTTTAGATGTCCAAAACGCTCATGCCATAGCTTACTAACCTCATTTGCATGAGTGAGCAAGGCAGTGGGCGTAGAATCAAAAGTAAAGTGGGAGAAGGTGTACAACCATGAATGGTGATCTGCCTTTCCCTCAGCCACTGTAGTGTCATTGTTAAGCTCACGAATAATCACCGAGTTAGGACCAAATTCCACTCACATTCCTTCACCAAGGTGAGTAATTTGGTAAACTGATAGGAGATTGGTAGAGAGATCAGGAACACTCAACACTTGGTTAAATGTTCCCCCATCCATCTCTACCGATCCACTACTGGAAACCGACACTGTCGTGTCATTACCCATCATGATTTGGGACATTCCACAAGGTTCAATGTTGGAAAACTCAACATGCGAAGAACCCATGTGGTGCGAGGCACCGTAGAATCTATAATCCATGTCAATGAAGGAGCAACTTTTGCTTCTACAAGGGCTTTCCTTTCTTCTTATCATTTCTAGCACCTTTTGTAGCAGAAGACTCGGCCTTCGGAGCACTTTGTTTTATTGATTCAGGAACACTTATTTTATTTTTCTCAAGTAAATGAGATAAGTGATCAATCTGTTTCTTAAAATAGTGTTGCTCGTCGTGACCAATCTTCTTGCAATAGGAACACAAATACTTGCTTTTCTGCACCCTAGGCTCAGAAGTTGAAGTGTTTGTGTCATTTTTAGGTTTGATCTTGGTTTCTTTCTTAGGTTGATCCTTAGTTTATTTCTTCTTTTCAGTCTTCTTTCCCTTGTTAGTACTTGCTGCAAGGGCATGTGACTTGGACTTGAGAGACCCCATTTGAATGAGTTTTCCTGTTCTCGAATGAGTTGGGATGAAAAATAGTCAAAGGAGGGCATTGTCCAAGTATCACCCAAAGTAGCTTTTGTAGCGTAGAAAGTTGACATGAAGACAGAATATTCGGGACCTAGCTTAGAGAGAATCGAAAAGATCAGTTGAGAATATTTCTTTTCTACTTGACATCCTTTTAACAATAATCTAATGTGGACAAATTTCGAGAAGAAGGCTTGTAGGTTTTCAAAGTCACTAGGATTTAACCCTAGTAGTTCGTTTTCCAACTCATGCACTCTCATGTCATCTAGTTGTCCAAACATTGCATCCAACGATTTTCCACACAGATGTAGGTGTTTCAGATGCCTCAATGTGGAAGAGAAAGTTAGGAGAAATGGACATGCAGAGAAGACCTAAAGCTTCATCACTACGGTTTAACCACTTAGATTTTTCAGTTCGTAAATGCTGTTCAGTCTCAGTTCCCATGGTGATGTGGTATAACCCTTTACCCCTTAGTTTCATTATTATTTTTTATCTCCATTTGAAAAATTTGAACGACATAAGAAAAGGAATTGAAAGTGCATCCATAGTGAGAGAGAGAGAGAGAGAAATGTAGAAAAGAAACACAACCACCCATGACAATAACAACCCCCTACTTTCGGTACTTTATAGTTTAGTGCGTTGATTACAATCGGGTCCGTGCATGTGGTTTGAAACACTTGGTAACTCGTCTTGCAATTAGCGTAATAACGCGCAAGAGAGGAGACCACAACAGTGTTTCATGGAGCGCAACAAAAGAGGAACACCGTAAACAAAGCACAAGCAAAAAATAGAAAGGAGGCGAAATCCAACCCTGGTGGTGAGAAAAAGCGTCTCATGTCGCACAAAAAATAATCCCTTTGTCGTAAGACTGTGGCGGACGCGCTCACAAGTCCACGAAAAAAAGGAATGGAACAAAGCTCAAAAGAATGAGTTGAATTAAGCAAAACAAAGACACCCCCTAGAATGCGGCACTTTATAAAATTAGTGCATTTACAAAGCTAATGATCCCATCATCTAGAGTGTGAAAAAATATGCAACTTTTACTAAAGAAGTGCTCAAAACCGAGCAACGAGTCAAAAGTTATAGCAAAAACCAATTCCCGTAATTTGATGAGAAAAAACCAATAAGCCTGCAAACGGATTAAAAAAGTGCCCTAAACGCATGCAAAGGGTGTTGTATGTATGCTCGTTGGAAACGGCATGGAATTTGAGATAGGGTTTGTTTGTATTGCGAGGGGGGATTAGCCACCTACCAATCCCGGACCTCACCCTTCGTCTTCGGCACTTGACGGAAGGTTAAAAAAACACAAAGCCAATAGACCAAATTATAATGCCAAAGAAATTATAGTTTAAATAATGTGAAATTAAATAAAAAATAGATCTAATTTAATTAAATCTAATGAAGATTTTTAGATGAAGATTTTTTAAAAAATGAATGTTTCTAATTAAAACAAATTTCTAAATGGGTTTTAGAAACTTGATAGATTTAGAAATGTTTTTATAAAAAAACTTACTAAAAAGAAGTTGATTTGTTTTGTGTTTTGTGAAAAAGCTTTTAAAGAGACTTCCACGTATTGGAAAAAAATTGGAAAGTATTTATGTGAGATTTTTGGTTTTTTAAAAGCATAGATTTTTGGTTTTTTTGAAAAAGCATAGATTTAAAACTTACCAAAACAAATAGATACATACCCAAAAAAAAGCAGACCGAATTTTGTGAAAAAAACGTTTGGATTTTTAAAGAAGAAAAAAGAATGTATGTTTTGAAAGAGAAAGAGTTTTAAAAACACTTACCAATCAAAAACGTACCATGCGAAGCAAAAAGCCGCCTAAGTTGTTTAAAAATGCCCAAACTTGGAACAGGCCGCGCCCAAAAAAGAACAGTGAAAACAACCACGCAAAGGAGAGTTTACAGGCCGTTTTGGAGGTAGATGATGGTGAAAACAGTCCACGCAAGAGAAATTACAACCCCACGATGTGCACAAAGTCTACAGAAGCATAAAAACGTGGCTGAGTAATTTAAAACGCCCTGCAGACAAAAAAAACGTGGTTGTTGGTAAAAAACACCTGGAACAGTCCAAAAAATGCCTGGAATGAAGAAAAAAAGCAGGCCATGCGTGAATGAACAGTGATGGTAGTTTGAATAGTCCAAAAATGGTCAGAGGGACAGCAATTCATTGATGAGCAACCACGACTGAAGAACTCAAGGATCCTGCAACCACGCATAAATACGCACAAGAAAAAACACATAAACTTTCCAAGAAAGCTTGTTAGAGATATTAGCAAGATAATTTCCAGAAAATAGTGATCAAAAGACTTGCATGCAGAGTAAAATAACGAAACCAAGTAAGAGTAATAACAAAAAATAAATCGAGTGCACGTTTACCCGATCTCAGCTCTGATACCATGAAAAGAGTTTGCGAGAATCGAATCAAAAACGAGGCACCACGAAGTAGTTACACTCTAACGGAATCGTGAAAGCTCCAAATGATAGAAAGGAAAAAATGATCAATAATGGAAGAACTTGCTCAACAGAAACAAAGCTTGCATAGAGGAAAGACAACGGAGTGTCTTGGCATGCTCATAAAGGAGTACATATAGGGTGTTGAGTAACCCTAGTGCATGACACACATGAAACCCTAAACCTAATCCTAAACCTAACCCATGTAAAATGACCCTCCAACATGAGAGGAGGACACATAGGATAACTCACACTAACAAAGCCCTTCGATGATGAAAAGTAGTATGAATATTTTACACTTCATATGACAAGAATAAATCAAGTATCCACGTCATAAAAATAAGTATATTTATTTAAAATGAGAAATTGTTTTAAAAAATTAAGTCCTGGTTGATTGGTAGTTTAAATAAAAGAGAAAACCAAGTAATCCGTGAGAAAATGGCCCCTCAATCAAAATGGTGTAAAATTAAAAATCTATTTAAATTGGTAAAATAATCAAATTATGATGTAATGAACGCCCAAATTTGCAATATTCTAATTTCTTAAAAATCATCATAACTAAAATAAGCATTAAATAAATTTAATAAATAAATACATAAACAAACAATTGAAATTAGACGAGAAGACATGCAAATTAGTAAACACATAAAAACCATCAAATGTGTGTGGGACACTAGGATCTCTTATCAAAATCATTATGAAAAACTTGTAAATAATAAAATAAATAACTTTAACTTCTACTTGGATTTTAGTGCTAAAATTAAAACCCATTTGGATTCTTATCACTTCAACAACAAAAATTCATTCGGATTTTAACCACTAAAATTAAAACCCATGTAAATTTTAATTAGTAAAATGCATTAAATTAGATTTTTTCCAACTAAATTAAAGAAATTGTGCATCCATACATTGAAACACCTACACTAACTATGTCACCGATATGTACATTGAGATATTCTTGGTCAGATTCAGAGCCAAGAGCTTCACCTTGTGCACAATATGCATTCATATCTACTACACACAAATGATGTATTGTCAAATTAGACTGCTCCATTAAACACACATACCCTTCATAATCCTCCATGAATCTGTCCACTACCATCTTCCTCCACTCCTTAGGTATATAGTTGAGCCACATTGTCTTGAGCACAACTATAAATATTAAATTCTTGTTGGCTTCCACATAACTACTATTGAATAATGGTTAGACATAAGATATGTTGAACCCTTGAAATACGCTAAGTATTGCGGCATGAGGGTTTTTGACGCGCAAGTTAGGCGTGAAGGCACCCACGAGAGAAGAATAGGTAGTGTGCGGAGGCTCGCACCCGGGCTACACACATTCGAGACTTAGCCGCATTTTGAGCCATGGGACAAGTAATAGAAGATGAACAGTTGGAGTGGCGATCAAGCAATGTTTTAAAGATAAGGTTGAGAATGAAGACTTGTAGTTCAAAGCCAAGTCTCTTTTGGGAAAGAACTCATGTGAAGGAAGATAAAGCGCCATGCAAATATTTGGTTAATAATAGGATTATATATGTATTTATTAATAGATAATATATTATTAGTGATTTTGCATGCTTCTGATAGTTGACTTGTAATACACGCATGGATATTTGTGGCATGCGGGCTATTTTGAGGATGCATAGGCGGTGATGGGCAAGTCTCCACCCATATATATATATATATATATATATATATATATATATATATATATATATATATATATATATATATAGGTATTTTAAGAGTTATTTCGATGATCCCGTGAAAGTTTTGTAAGGTTATGTTGTTGGTTTATGAGCGCACATGACCTATGGTGATACTCTTATGTATGTATTCAACTTCTATGTTTTACAGTGATTAATGCAATGGATCTTTGTGGTTGGATATTTTTGTAGATATATATCTCGTGATCGGAGCTTTCATGGTAGATCTGATCTTCATTCTTGTTTAGTTCATTCTTGCATATGGTTTTGATCTAGATCTGTTTATGCTTTATCTTTGCATGTTTGTTATGGATCTGGATTATATGTCTTTTCATGCTAACACCTTGACAAAGATGCCATAAAAGAGGAACCTGGTACCCTTGCACGCTTTGGGTGAGCACTCAAATTTTTCTGAGTGATGTGTCAACGCACCTTGGGCTATTTGGTAAAATAAAAGACTACATTTTTGTTTCATTGACGAGACCTCTTTTTCAAGTTGTTGCAAGGATGGTGCATCTTTGAAGACGTATTGGTTGACTCTAGCCGATTGAGAGTTGGGTAGAGAATTTGGAGGATGAGTTTACTCACGATACAATCTGGACCTAAATTTGATGTACACGCATGGGTTGAAGAGAATATGTATCATGAGTTCTATAAGACGTTCTTTTTTTGCTTTCTCATAGATTTGTATGAGTGGTTCGTAACATATGCATCAGAAGAAATTAGAGATATAGATCTATTGTTTGGACACGAAGAATATCGAATATGTATGATGCTGATGTAACTTGGACATGCGCCTTAGATCATTGGTGGAGTGGTGTTTTGCATAGTTACACATTGGATTACATTGTTTCTACTTATTCCTGTCTAGAGGTTGTTGAGTTTTAGTTCTTACGTGAACCCAAAGGATCTTATTTACACACTATCCCTTTAGCAATTAAGATCTTGATGGTGACTCGGATTCGTAAGAACGACCTATGTCTAGTTAAAACCCCACCGCGTGTAGGGGTAGGAACACGTGTGGTGAAGGATGTTTTATCCTATGACAAAAAGGGAAAGAGAAGAAAGGCGAGAAGCGTGGGAAAGGTAATTGGTGAAGAAGTGTGACGTTGATGAGTCTATGGGGTTGTTGAGGTAGATGTTGCGTGAAGGATTTAAGTTTCATGCCAAGGACGTGAAACTTGAGAAGCGTGACTCCCCATTTAGGAAAGTGTGGAAGAGAATACCCTTCTGATTCTTATAAGAGTGTGTCGAGGAGGAAATAATAAGGGTCATAGATGCACATCCGATTACACTCCGGTGATATTACCCTTATGCTTGGTGTTACGATTCCTAAAACAATTGTTTATACTCGTTAGTAATGGTGATAGAGTAACATCCGGCAGATATCATTTTCCATTGAATATAGGAGAATCTCATATGGCCACGCAAAGTATTCCTTGTTTGGTGGTTCAATTGGTGGTATATTTTTCGGCACATCGTCGGGCATAACGTGGTCACACGGACCATTGGTAATATGTCCGGAAATAGCACAACTTTGCAGATGTGGGAGTTCAAAGATAGTTTAAATGTTAGAACACAAGGCAACACATCCTCTAGTCAAATGCCCACTACGGGAGAAGGATCAAGAGGCTCGGGATCTAGTGGATCTAGTGGTTTTGGAGGTGAAGGGAATATTGGAGGTAATATAGGTTCTCGCATCCGGTGGGCACACGTCCACACCGACCCCAACAAGTATATTATGAGATGTCTCTTTGTCTTCCGAATACATAGACATTGAAGATTCCACGGAGCACATGCATATGTGTGAAATACTATGGTACACTAAGGAGGTTACAGCTCCGGAGCGTAAGGCAAGTCGGTTTGCAACTACATTGCAAGGCGCACACATAGTTGGTATAGGAAGTTTGATCCGACCCGCACTATTGTTAAGTACAACGTCTTGTGTGATGCTTTCTTGGAAGATTTCCATATACCTAATTTTGAATAGAAGAGCATCAACACACTAAAAGACATAAAATAGGGCATGGCTAAGAGTGTAAGAGAATATGATGCCCATTTTAAAACCTTGTTATCAAAGTTATCCTATGATATTTTTCCTATCTAACATGCACAAAGTGGTTTGTTGGTAGTTTGGTAATACCTTTTAGAAGGGCGCTCTCACATAAGACCTTTATAGATCCGTTCGAGGAATTGGAGGAAGCTCTACACACTCAAGCCATTAGGAGCATAGACACTAGAGTAATCCCATTCTCAAAAGAACATATAGCATATGTGATAAAGTAGTTAGAGAAATAATCACCCAATTCAAAACATGATATGCACAATGGATTATGGTGTACAGATTGCAAGGTGGAAAGTCATACCAAGAATAGCTACCTTCATAAATCGGTGCGTGCCATGTTGTTGGATTGTGATATTTTCAACTTAGATCATAATTCAAGTAGGTTCCCTTTATTGCACCACATGATCAGGAATAACATGTCTTGCTATTGTAATATTTCTAAGTCACACACCCATGATACAGAGAATTACATATTGATTAATCAGATTCATGAGGCTATTAAAACTGGAGTTCGTCAAACCAAGTGTTGTGAGTAATTCCAAGGAACAGGTGATAATCATAATCATAATCATAATGAAGGGAACTCTGATGGAGGTGGTAGAGGCAAAGGCTACCGTTGAGGATTCGTGAGGCCATGGTCGCAGCGGTGGAAGGATTGATTTCCCTCATGGAACTTGTTTTCAATGCGGATCATCGGATCACTACAAGAACGAATGCCCTCAGAATATTATTTTCTCATGGTGTGGAAAGAATCAAAAGTTTCAAGAGTGCCCAGATTTGTATGAGCATGTGAGTAAGCAACACAAGAAGGATAAGGGTGTAGGGATGATAAGAGTGTAGCGCGGCTATGGAATATTAGTGGATGCCGGTTAGCACCTAATTTTGATATGATACCTTTCCCCGGTGACTACATGCGTCGAGGTTGCACATGCATGTGAGGTTCCAAAGAAAAATCTGTTATTTCAAAGCAGAGGTGATCAATGCAAAGTATTCTAATCCTACCCATCAAAAGGAAGTATACCATGAGTCTATGGAAGTGATTAAAAATTTACGGGGTGAGATACAATGCTTGAAGGAACATTCGCGGAAGTTGGAATGGGAATGCAAAAGTAGATAGTTTCCAAGTATTTCTTGGGCACCCCTAGTGTTATGTAAATAATGTTGATCTGCACTTCAATAAAGGTTATATTAGTTTTGAGAATAAGGAGGAGCGTGTGATCATTCCTTTGATAGATGGAAAAGTTACACCTTATGTAGAACCTTTGAGTGAAGAGGATTTGAACAGGATATATGTACAAACAATAAGGGATCATGAAGTGTTTGATCCATCCGAGGAAGGTGTTGTTCAATGGGATGATGCTCACTAATGAGTGATACAACAAGCATTTCTTGTGACAATTGGGCGCATGGGATATATGAAATAGTTGGACGTGAGATGAATATTGCATTTACTCATGTAAGTAGTACATGCTCTATGAGGCACTTGGGTAGTAACCAAGTACTAGGGTACATTGTTGAGGGTAACAACGTGATACACGCATTGCGCCCTACATGTTAATTGGTGGAGATTTATACAAGTTAGGTCGGGATGAGGTTTTGCATTGGTGTGTACTTGAGCATGAGTGTACTGCCATTATGGAGGAAGCTCGTGGTGGGATTGCAGGTGGACATTATGCAGGAAATGCTACCACGTGCAAGATTTTATTGGTAGGCCTTTGGTGGGAAACAATTTACAAGGATTGTATAGAATATTATAAGGCATGTGACCATTTTTAGCACCTTAAAAAACCTGGGCATAGGGATGAAATTACCTTGAGACCTATTGCTACTGCAGAACCTTTAAAGAAATGGGAAATTGAATTTGTGGGTCCTATTTCCCAACTCATGCACAAGAATAGATCATGCTACATTTTTACTTGTATAAATTATATTACAAGTGTGGCAGCGTAGCGCATACAAAGGATTACATGACAGCTACGACAACAAGGTTTCTATGGGAGAACATAATCAATAGGTATGGATGTCCATTGAGTTTGACAAGTGATAGGGGAACTCATTTCCTTAATGAGACTATCAGATACTATTGGCAGAATTTATGGTGGCACACCATAAAACAACACCCTATCACCCACAAGCCAATGACATTGTTGAGGCTTTCAACAAGATATTGGGACATACATTGACAAAGATCTGTGATGTTGGAAGAAAGGATTGGGATGAAAAAGTATTTGTTGTACTTTGGGCATATAAGACTACTTACAAAATATTGAACAAAGCGACACCATTTCAGTTGGTGTTTAGCACGGAGGCTATTTTACCAGTGGAATTCATGTTACCTTCCTTTCTTATTACGCGTGCATGTGGACTAGATGATGAACAATCACTTGAAGAGTGCATTGATAAGTTGATGTAGTTGGATGAAAGGTGTGCCATTTCTTGGTGGAGCCAAAAGATAGAAAAGGCTAGGTAGAAGGTATGAAATGATAGGCATATTAAGAATAAGTAGATTGAAGTTGGATAGATGGTTCTTCTTTATGATTCTAAGTTTTTACACCACCCTATAAAGTTCTAAGTGCATTGGTTGGGACCGTATATTGTGACTTACATACTTGACTCAGCTAGTTGCCTGTTATAGGTGCTAGATGGGACACAGTTTCCCAGTTACTTCAAAGGGAATAGGCTAAAGCCCTACTATAAATAAGTATTCTTGGTGTTTGTAGTAGGGCGGTATTTACCACTTAGATTATATTTCTTCAATGCATTCTTTTTATATGTTTTTCCTTTCATTATCGTTATGTTTTTTCTATTTAGTTCAGTGTTTTGTTGTAATAAGTGCATTTTCACTCTAGTTGTTGATTACTATCTATTGAGTTCATGCGCAGAGGACCACACATACTTTTATTCTAGGGTGGATTGAAGTACAAAGACAATAATTGTTGATTCCCTCTTAATACAAAGTTGGCTTGGTTGAAGGTCCCTTGAGAATGTTTACACGGAATGGTATAAGATGAGATAAGTGTGGTTCGTAAGGTGTTTTGAAGAAATTTGATCTTATTGAAGACCAAGAAGGGAAAGTGATCACATAGTGTAACGTCAGTAGTGCAACGACATGAGAAACTACTTAGGATATCACGTAGATATTTTTACTTCAACGTAGGGAGGCGCATGGAGGAGGTCATTGGCTAAAAAGTAGTATAACGCGCTAGAAGGTTACGACTACATCACGTAAGGTGAAGTCGTGAAAGTTGTCAAAGTGGAAAAGGTACTTTGTTGAAAAATTAACTTAAAAGTGTGGGTCGTAAGTGCAAATTGGACCATTGGGGTCATGGAAAAGTATAAATAAGAGGTTAGGGTAGTCATTTGGCTACCTTTCCTTCGAAGAAAACTTGTGTTACCAAGCAAGTCGGTGTAACCGAGCATAAAAGTGACGTGGATTTTATGTGAACCGAAGTGCTTGTGAGTTGTGCATGAGTCCCCGCAAAGGAGCAAGTTAGAGCTAATAGTGGAGCACGAGAAGGGTTACATATATTATAACCGGTCATAAGTTTGCGGTGCTTGGGTAGAAGAAAATTAGAAGGTAGAATACCTAGGCTCGCATTATTACAGAGAGATGACACTAAATCCACGAAGTTGAAAACAAAGAATCCTGAGGTTGTGGCGAAGGAACCCTTGGAAGAGATATACTCAGAAATGCAGTACCCTCTGGTCATGTTAAGGGTTGAAATTTGGAAATAAAATCTCGTTCGATGAAAAATTAGTGAGTTTAACCATTGTATGATGAGAATGAAAAGAAGCTGAGGGTAGATTTAGAGAAAGTCTTCTCGGGGGTAGATGAAGCTAGAAACCCTCTAGTTGATGACTTCATGAAGTGGGAGTTGGAAAAAAATAGTTTAATGCTGATGTGGGAGCTTCCTTTCTTTGGAAAACCCGCACACCTCTTTCAGTGGTTAATGTCGCGGGTTCACAAAGATTTCTTCTACTTCACGAAAGAAGGATGCGGCTCACCACTCAATTGATTGAGCATGCTACAAGTTTGAGAAGCACATGGGAAGATATGGCCCTAGAGTTATGTGGCACAATAAATATTAAATAATTAGAAAATAAATTGAACTTCGAAAAGGGAGGTAGGGCACAAAAATTGCAGATATGGATGACCCAAGATTAGGTTTGCATCCCACCTTGTGAGCTACAAATTGGGCATGTCTCGAGTGTTGGACAAACGTTAATAAGAAATTCTTTTATGTGGCCTATCGGATTTCAAAGAAGGCACATTATAAATTGGTGCAATTCACCGCGAATGAGATCATTGAGGAGGAAAAATAGCAGAATGAAGAGGGAGAAAAGATTACCCGGGGTTCCATTCTACTTTTGATATTGTTTTGGGTGATCAAAGTATCGATGGGCCCGAAGGCAACATATGGGTTTACCCATCCGCAAACCCATCCCCCAAAGATATAGTTTGTATGGTTTACTTGTGATGGGAGCATCTCAAATACATACAAATCCAAAATTAATAAGTGGTATGATAGACTATGTGAGGCCTTTGAGAATGAATAGTGCATTCCGTGCGAGCTACCTACATTAATCGAAGATCAAGTGAAGTTTGTAGTAATGTAACATTTCAACCTTGTTCGGTTCTGCATGGTTAAGGGCAAGATGGGTCCATGGTGAAAACTTTCATTTGCATTCTCAGAAAAATACTTGAAGTTCTCAATCATTTGATTGAAGGACGTAAAAAATTGACTTATGATGCAGACAAGGTGGATTTGGATTTGCAAACAATACATGCAACCTACATTTATGACTCTAGGCCCGTGCACTGAAGGTCTTGGAGCCTGACTGTTAGATTTTCATCCAAAGGTAAATGTGACAATTAAAGGACACATTAACAAAGTGTTCATATAGTTACGGCCCAAGACTCAAGGAGAGTCGAAGTGGAGGTTACAAACTCCACCTTCCCATAGCCTAGAGTAACATGGGTGTCACCTATTCAAAAGGTGCACGAAGAAGATGCATAGGAGGAAGAGGAAGGTGATGAAGAATAGGGGAAGTTGGATACCTCTCATAAGATAAATTATTATTCACACGTAAGTAGTAATGGGGGCATGGGTACCTCTCAAGTAGGGTAGCACGGAGCAAGAACATACTAGTATATGTAGTTTCCAGCTCTAAGACAGAAACAAGGTCAGAAGAGGAGATGAAATTCATCACACTCAGGGATGATTTGTAACAATAACTTAAGGAACAAGAGAAGCGTTCGTGTGAGAAGGAAACAAAGCAGGCTCGTGAAAATAAGAAAGATCCAATGACTCAAGAAGACATAAAGAAGATCCTACTAAAGGATAATACACCGGTGAAGGCTAAAGAGAAAGGAGAGAAAGAGATTGGTGACACTTATGTCATCAAGGAGGACAAGTACCAGCACTCCTACCCCAAAGAAGCAAAGGATAAAGATCAAGGTGTTGAGGAGGCGATGGACTCCAAGGTCACCGCACATGGATTTTTAGATGATCCAAAAAGATGTTGTGAGTGTGCTTCAGAGGACATTGCCTACGGAGAAATTACATGCATGGGAGCTACTAGACCAAAATGGAGGAGTGTCTAGAACAAAGAAGATGATAAGTTTAAATTTACACACTCATTTAGAGGAGCCTGAATTTGAAGTGAGCGAGCATGCAATTGAAACAATGATATTGTAGAAAAATCCAAGAAATAAGTACAAGGCCATAAACCCTAATCAGTTGATAGATGAGAAGGCATGTAACACCTTAAACAAAATGGCCTTAGAAGTGGTGAGAATAAATTTAGATTCAAGCGCCATGGTCCGTACCTTTTTCTTTGATAAGAAGAAGGAATGAGAAATAGATAAACTGTGCAAAGGGTTACAAGGAGAACAAAAAAGAACCAAGGAAGCATATGATAGAGCCAATGGGCTTGTAAAGAAAATGTTGGGACAATTCCCTTCCTTAGTGATCTAGGTCGGGATGGATTATGGAGATGAGATGGAATATCCGAAAGATCTAATCAGCATGCTCTGGTTAATATCAAAATCATAGGGCCTACGAAGGAGGAAATTGCAAAGGAGAAAGAGAATAATAAGATTGCGGTGGAAGCCGGATCATGGATCTCGAAGGAATTTCTCACCCAACTCAAGGAAACAAGCACAAAAGTAGATGTCACTTCACTAGGTGTCATAAGTGCGAGCCCTTCGTAGTGATTTGGTTCGTGGATGAGGAAAAAAAATTGAAGACTATACAAGAAAATACCCTAACCAACAAACTTGAGCGCTCTCGGTTGATCGCATAAACCATAGTGCAGAAAAGATAAGATCAAGCAAAAGCGTGAGAAGCTTGAGAAAAGATTTGGTGACTTCTATAATTCTATACTAGAACACACGGACATTATTGATGGCACTTGCACAAAGTTAGAGGTGGTGATAAAGGAGTTGAAGGGAAAAGTCAAGGAGATTACTCCCGACTAGGTGTCGGGATCATGTGGAGGCCACGCTGGAAAGACTCTAAAGGATTTGTAAGAGTAGAAGAAGTTAGTAGATGGAGTGGCTATATAATTCCTAGAAGTCTTCCAAGCACCTTAACTCATTGTGGTATGATGCTTGTTTTTGGAATTTTGGAATTTTCTTCCTTTTTTTGAAGTTTTGTACTTGGTGAACAAAAATTTCGGGGCAAAAATCTAGCTACTTTGTGGGATAATGTTGGACCTTTGAAAGATGCTAAGTATTTTGGTGTAAGGGTTTTATGCACACAAGTTAGGCATGAAGGCACACGTGAGAGAAAAATAGGTAAAGACGCAGAGGCTCATGCCTAGGCAACACACATTCGAGACTTAGCCACATTTTAGCCATGGGAAAGTATTGGAAGATGAACAGTTGGAGTGACGATCAAGTAATATTTTGAAGATAAGGTTGAGAATGAAGACTTGGAGTTACAATCCAAGTCTATTTTGGGAAAGATCTCATGTGAAGAAATATAAAGTGTCATATAGATCTTGGGTTAATAATAAGATTATATATATAGCTATTAATAGATAATATATTATTAGCGAAGCTTGCATGCTTCTGTAGTTGACTTGTAATGCACACATAGCTATTTGTGGCATGCGGGCTATTTTGAGGATGCATAGGTGGTGAAGGGAAAGTCCCCACCCCTCTCTCTCTCTGTGTGTGTGTGTGTGTGTGTGTGTGTGTGTGTGTGTGTGTGTGTGTGTGTGTTGTGTGTGTGTGTGTATTGACATGCATAGTTTAAGAGTTATTTCGATGATCACATGAATGTTTTGTAAGGTTATTTTGTCGGTTTATGAGTGCACTTGACCTATGGTGATACTCTTATGTATGTATTCAGCTTATGTGGTTTATAGTGATTAATACAATGGATCTTTGTAGTTGGATATTGGTTGTAGACATATCTCGTGATTGGCTCTTGCATGGTAGATTTTATCTTCATTCTTGTTTAGTTAAATCTTGCATATGGTTGTGATCTAGATTTGTTTATACTTTATCTTTGCATGTTTGTTATGGATCTGGATTATATGTATTTTCATGTTAACACCTTTACAAGGTTGCCATAAAATAGGGACTGGTACCCTTGCACACTTCGGTGTGAGCATTTATATTTGTCTAAGTGATGTGCCAATGCACCGTTGAGTAGATGTAATATAGCTCAAGGTTGAAAGCGCAGAAGTTTTGGGCATGCATACATAGGGTGCACGGGAGCATGTGGAAGTATAGCAGAATACGAGAGTGCCTAAGAATAGTTAGAAAATAGGACTTAGCCACTTTTACATGTCAAGGATATTTTTGGATATCAAGTGCGGAACACACAAAGATATAGAGACTTGCAGTTCACGCAAGACTATTTTGGGTTTAGCAGTAGTTCAAGTGCCATGCAGGGTTTTGCTCTAATAATTGGATCTATGCTTAGAGTTAACTTTAGAAGATCTATTATTAGCACTTGCATGCTTTTGTATTATCTTGTAAAAGTGTATGGTTATTATTAGCATGTGGCCTATTTTTGGAAGGTGAATGAGCGGTGAAGGGAAAGTCCCCACCCCTATATATATGTATTGATTTACACAGTTTAGAGAACACCCCGTTGATGTTGCTTGATTATAGAGTTATGTTGATGGTTTCATTCACATGCATGACTCATGATGAAACTATTGTGATGTATGAAGCTTCGTGTTCTGTAGTACTTAATATAATGTATCATATTGGCATGATATTGGTGTTAGATGTGACTCGAACATGGATCTTGCATGACAAATCCCATTATAGTCATGGTCTATCTAATCTTTCATATGGTTTAATCTAGATCTAGTTTATGCACTGTGGATTGTTTAATATTTGTTATTGAACCGAATATATACAAATTCAATCATGCTAACATTCTACACAAGAAACTCTAAATAGGTACTGGTACCCTTACACGCTTCGGTGAACACTCGATTCAGCCGAGTGATGTGTCGATGTAACTTGGGATAATTGCAGTGAATTCTAGGCTACATCATTGGTTTCATTGTCGGGACCTCTTTCCCTATTGTTTTTCAGATGTTGTGTGACGAAGACATATCGGTTGAACTTGGCCGTATTTAGGCGTGGTTAGAAGATCCGGAAGAAGAGTATGCTCGTAGATTCAAAGATTGGACCCGATTTATATGTACACGTGTGGGTTGAAAAAAACTTGTATCATGAGTTGTATGAGATGTTATTTTCTTTCTTCCCTATAGAGTTATACGAGTGGCTAGTTGTGTATGCATCTAAGAGGAACTAGATGTTTTACACACTTGTTTGGACACAGGGAAGAATTCCATGTCTTGTATTATGTAGATATTATTTGGAAGCACTATTTGGATGTTTGCTTCCATGGTGTTTTGAATAGCTACACATTGGAATGTGTAGTTTCAACGTATTCTTTCCCGAGAGGTTGCTAAGTTTCATTTTTTACGTGAACCCAGAGGATCATATTTGTGTGGTATTCCACTAGCGATCAAGATCCTAATTGTAACCCTAGATTTGGAAAAGAATCGATGGCTAACTAAACCCCGCAATGTGCGGGAAAGGAACAGGTTGGTAAAGATGGTGGACCTAGAGGCAGAGATACAAAGGGAAGAAAAAATACTTAAGTTCAATGATGCACCCGAGATGGATTTAGAGAAGCATCGTAAAGTTACATAACTGATGGTGTTGTGGAGAGAGATGGCTCATGAAGGATTCAAAGCTCACGTAGAAGACATGGATCCAGAGCATTTGGAACTCCCCCATTTGAAAAATCATGGTAAGGAACCCTCTTCATCCTTAGATGATAGCATGTTGGTAGAGATGACATGGTCCGCAGTGTGCATCTTAATCTACCTGGTTACCTATTGTCACCCTCAAAATTCCCCTCATTTTCCAAGTCTAGACTTAAAATTTTGAGTTGGTGCCTCTAAAAAATATTAAAAACAAAAACTATGAAATATGGTTCTTTCTAAGGGCTTGTGGTCTCCTGGAAACTTCTTCATTAGATGGGAAATTTCTTCCCATTTCCGAAAAGGTAAAGAAGTCCTCCTAACTCTTCATATTTTTCAAGTTATGGCCCAGTGGACCTGAGATGGTATTATTTGCCCAAGGCGGGCTGGTGGGGCTGCGGGAGTTTTTAGCACTTAACACCTTTTGGCAAAGGGAAAATTTGGAGATGGCGGGCCCGCGAGCCCGCATAGAGAGATAAAAAAGAATGCCTAAGGCCCACCACCAATCAGATGGTGCCATGTAGCCACGTTGAAAATTCAAAGCGGGGATGCGGGTCGGCGGAGAATTTTGAAGTTTTAAGTTTTTATCAAAAAGAGTTAAAAGTAAAAAGTGATCCATGACCCCATCACTAAGAAGATAACGCCACGTGTCTGACCGTTGAAAATTCAAAGCGGTAAGTGGCCAAAATGTTCCAAAATGCCTTTTCATTGTAAAAAGTTATAAAGCGTAAAGTTTCCCCGCTCTGCTCCAATAAATTTCTTCCACGTGGTGGCCCAAATTTAAAGTTGTAAAAGCAAATCTAATGGCCCGTATTTAAATCAGCGAAATAATGTAATAGCCATATTTTGAAAACTGGTTTTTCGCTATTAACATTTCTTTGTGAATCAAGAATTCGAAAGGGTACGAATGATTGGAATGAGTTGTAACCATTTCTTGCTTTCTCAAGGAAGTTGTAACCGTCTCTTGTAAGCTATTTCATGGGATTTCAAATCCATCATAGGGGTTAGAACTTTTATATTCGGAACTATAATTTTGGATATGAAGAAATCAATACAAGGGTTTTCCCCTTTTCCTCTATTTTCTCTTTCCTTCTTGCTCTAATTTGTGAATCATTTAATCCTTGCATGCTTAGAAACTTTGTGTTCTATTTTATACAATCTCAAGAACTTTGAGTCTGTGGATTGTGCCTATTATAAACATGAATGGTTCTACTCTATATCTCATTTACTCAATACATATAAGGGTTTTCTCTGCCATCTCTTTTCCCTGAAAGTACTATCTTCTTCTACCTCCCTCCTCTCTTCAATTTTTCTATCCTCATGTATTGATAACTTTCTAGGCATTAAATACATTTCAAGATATCGGGAAACCACCATTGAATGAAAGATTGTGTATTTGTACATAGGTTTTTCCCCTGCTTTCAATAAGGGAACCTCTCCCATTAAAGAGGAGGGACTTGTTTTTCCTCTAACCGTGGTTTTAAAACCCAACTATTTTTGGTGACTCTACTGGGGATTTGTTTAACAAATTTCCTTTCTAAAAATAACAATCAATTTGATCATTTCTTTGATCTGGCGACTATAAGATACACTCGTGGTAGAAGGGCTCTTGGAATTGAAGAATCCCAATTTCAACTCCTGATCAACAAGGTTTTCAACTTTTTCCAATAAGAAGAAATAAAAGAGCTCGCTCACAAGCACACCTCCTGTTGAAGATAGAGCTTCTGGTAGTAGCATTCCTCAAGCACAACTTAGCCCTAATCTTCATGCCCTAATTCTTGTTGGTGTCTCAATTCCACTTCAAGCAATCTTTCCAAGGATGGCAACACCTTTGCCTTGGGGACAAAGAGTTGGGCCTCTGGCTCTTCCTCAACCATTGCATGAGTTACCTAGGGGTAACAGGAAGAATTTTCCCAAATTTAGAGGTGATGGCAAAGTGCACCCTGATGAACACATTGCAGCCTTCATTATTACATGTGGGGTCCTTGGAGTTGAACATGAGGATGTCTCTGTTAGGATATTTGTGGAGACCTTGCAAGACAATGTTGTAGATTGGTTTTACCATCTTCCTATTGGGACCATCACCGATTGGACTAATATGAGGACTGAATTTGAGTAGTGCTTCAAACCTACTGAAGATGTGCATGCTTTGTTAGCTCAAATTTCTCAAATCAAAAGGAACCACATGAGCCTATGAGAAAATTTGTGGCCAAGTTCAACAAGTTGATTAACAAGATTCCACTAAATACTAGGCCTATTGATCAGATTCAGAAGTGTTTCTTCTTGAATTCTCAATTGTTAGAAGTAATCTATGCCTTGAGGAGAGAAAATATTACAACTTTGGATGTTGATCAGAGATTGGTTGTCAGTGTGGAAGATGACTTGATCATGTCTAGCAAGCTGAAAAGGGAGTCTTTCAAATCCAAAGCATCTTCTTCTTCCTCTTCTCCTAGAGGTAATGCAGATCAGTTGGTGCAAAAGTTGGCTAATGACCTCATTGCCATCAAGAAACAATTGGCTCAACATGCTCCATATCAAGATGTTCCAAGGAAGAACTTTCAACCTAGGAACCTGCTTGCCCTCTTCTCAAACTAGGTTGGTCATTTAAGTTCCACCCCTCAAAGTGTCTATCAATGCTACTTATGAGGTTCTTGAGCCTGATGATGAGGAAGAAAATGGGCTCTATGATGAACAAGAAGAGGAAGCTGAGGAATAAATGGAGGATCCTGGTGGTTCTCGAGTTCATTTCCTCGCCATTGAAGGTGTGGATGATGAAGATGACTATGATGATGTAGTAGCTGAGATGAATAGTTAGTCATATGTTGTTATGACCTAGGAGCAGACCAACAAAAAGGAAAAAGTGGTGCAACCTGAAAAAAATCCAAGGAGTACCCCATCACCATCCTAGTGATTGCAAGAAGAGGAGTTCCTATTCCTACTACTTCCTCCCAAAAGGAGAGTTATGTTAGTCCTTCTCCCTCTACTTTTGTTTCTAAGAATTCTTGTCCAAAAATGATAAAGCGATAGATCAAAAGCTCCTCCTACTCCTAGTAGTGATTCCTCATCCACATCTGGATCTTTTGACATTATTGACCATCTTAAAAATACCAAGATTAAGATTTCTAAGGCAAAGTTCTATCAAACCCATCCTAAAGCCTTTGCCAAAATGGTTAACTTTGTAAATTCTAAATCTAAAACCCCAGCCCATTATTCTAAAGGCCTTTTGCCCACTCCTTCTTCTCCACCTCAACCCAGCCTTGTGGCTGCAGTCACTTCACCTAATGAGAAGATCAAACCCTTCTATGTGACTCTCCTCATAGTTGGCCATAAGCTTAGCAATTATGTCATTGATTCTAGTGCATCTGATAATGTAATGCCTGCAAAAGTGGCTCATGCTTTGGGTCTAACCCTAACCCGCACTTATGGCTCTTGTTATTCCATGGAAAGTAGAGAAGTGCCTTTGGTTGGGAGAATCAAGGATGCACAAGTAGCTTTTGCTGCTTTACCAGAGAAGAAGGTCTTGGCTACCATATTTTTTGCTTATATCCCTCCTTCCTATGGCATGTTGATAAGTAGGAACTTTTGCAAAGATGTTGGAGGTGATATCCAAATGAATTGGTCACATGCCTTGATCCTGTCAATCGAAGATGAAGAAGTTGTTGCATGAGAAACAAACAGAGTATATTTTGTAAAATACAGATGATGATCGTAAAGCACAAATACTTTGTATGAATACATTGGGCATGGGAACTACATGATCATGTCACAAGAGGAGGCAAGTCTATCAAATGGAGTGTTGTTTGATCTTAATGGTGTGTGGACTTTGGAGTTTGATGGAAGTTGATCTTCAGCTGGTTCTAGAGCTGGTTTAGTGCTCATTTCTCCTAGGGGTAAGGTTCATCCTTTCTCCTTCAAGTTTCAATTTGAAAATACCAATAATACTGCTAAGTATGAGGCCCTCGTTCTTGGGTTGAGCATGGTGAAGGAAATGAGAGTGAAGAACCTTCTTGCTCGTGGAGATGCAGAGCTAATTGTAAAACAAGTTAGAGACCTTTATCAGATAAAGAACAGAAGGTTGAAGCACTATAGGAATCTAGTATGGGATTCCATTGAATTCCTTGATGCTTTTTCCATTGAATCTGTGCCAAGGGAAAGGAACACTAGGGCTGAATCCCTAGTTGTTTCGAGGTCCTTGTTAATTCCTCATCCTAATTTCCCTCATGAGAAATTCACCATTGAGATGATCCATAGACGCAATGTGCCTGACAATGCAAATAATTGGAAAGTTTTCAATGATGACCAGCATTTGCTTTCTTTCTTGGAGCTCAAATACAACTTTGATCAGCTGTACTTTGAAGGAAGTGACAATCTTCCTAGAGAGTGTGTCATCTAATGAAGAGGGTGTCAAAGAAGAAATGGATCAAGATGGATGCATCAAACTAAAAGGAAAAAAAATCCCTAAAGGGCTGGTGAGTTTAGAGGATATTTTGATAAACATGATAGGTATATGAAGTCTAAAGTTTCCCAAGGAGCCCAGCAATCTGTTGAGATTGAGAAAGTGAATATTGGGAGTCTTGATGATCCCAAAATGGTCAACATTGGAAAATGCTACACTCAGGAAGAGAAAAAGAAGGTGGTGAATTTGTTAAAGAGGTATGCTGATGTTCGGATTACTCTTATGATGATCTTAAGGATTTTCAACCTAAATAAATGCAACATTTCATTCCTCTTAAGCCTAGGATCAAACCCTTCAAATAGAAGCAAAGGAAATATAATCCAAAGATAGCTGATACAATTTTCTAAGAAATACAAAATATTTTGAAGGCTAAGATCATCTTCCCCATCCACCATTCAATGTGGATTGCTAATATAGTTCATGTCAGAAGAAGAATGGTGAGATCCGGATTTGTGTGGACTTCAGAAATTTAAATCAAGGTTCTTTGAAGGACAACTATCCTCTCCCCATGATGGACCAAGTATTACAAGCTGTCATAGGCTCGGAGATGCTATCTATGTTAGATGGATTCTCGAGGTACAATCAAGTAGAGGTGAATACTACAGATCAACATAAGATTGCCTTTACTACTCCTTGGGGTACCTTTGCATACAAGAGGATGCCATTTGGTCTCATCAATGCTGGTGCTACTTTCTAGAGGGCCATGGAATTGGATTTTGGCAGTTTGAAAGGGAAATACATTGTTGTGTATTTGGTTGACTTGATGTGTGTTTTCTAAAGCAAGAACATATCACTTCCAACACCTTGAAATAGTATTACGTATGTAGAGAGCATGGGATTTCTTTAAACCCTAAGAAATTTGTGTTTTGTGTCACTGAAGGAAAGATGTTGGGACACATTGTTTCAAAGGAAGGGATCAATATTGATCCGGAGAGAGTTCAGGCCATCCAACAAATTCCTCTTCCATCAAGTAAGAAAGGTGTCCATTCTTTCTTTGGTAAGATAAATTTCCTAAGAAGATTCATCCCCGATTTTGTAGAACTTACTATGAGAATTTCTCACATGATGCAAGGGAAGTAAACTTTTGGTTGGTCCTCTAAAGGAAAGAAATCATTTGAGGACATTAAATAATCTATTGCAAAGACTCCAATCTTGGCGTGCCCCGACTTTAATAAAGATCATTATCTATTTTTATGCCACCTTGAAAATACCATAGCTATTGTATTAACCCAGAAGAATGCTGAAGATCATGAGCTCCCAATTGCATTCCTGAGTTATGTCTTAAAAACTCATGAGCTGAAGTGCACCATGATAGAGAAACATGCTTTTGCAGTTGTCAAGGTTGTTAAGTAGTTTAGGTTTTACATCCTTAATTATCATTCTGTGGTGATGGTGCCTAATGCAACAATCAAATCCATTCTTACTCAGCAAGAATTTTGAACCAAGATAGGTAATTGGGTAGCAAAGGTGCAAGAGTTTGGTCTTGACATCAGACCAACAAAACTAGTTTGAGGTAAGGGCTTGTGTGAACTCATTGCTGAGGGGGTTTCTACGGATCTATCCAAAGATGGAGTTGATGTCCATGTTGTTCTGTTCCTTAGCTCGACATATGTATGGTATGCTGACATTGCTCACTTTCTTACCTATGGAGAATGTCCATCTTACTTGACTACCAAAGAGAAGAGAGCCATCAAATTGAGGTCTACACAATATGTGCGATGGTAGAAGGCTTTGTTCAAACGAGGCATAGATGGAATGTTTTTTAAGTGTGTAGATAAGGAGCAACAAAATAAGTTATTCTCTTCTTTTCATGACCAGGCTTGTGGAGGTAATTTCTCTTCTTCTATAACAGCTCATAAAATACTTCGTGCTGGTTATTATTGGCCCACTCTATTCAAAGATACATCAAAATGGGTTGGTAAATGTGAATCATGCCAAACATTTGTTGGAAGACCTAAGTTGGTTGCTTTTCCTCTCAAGCATGTAGTGATTAAAGAGCCATTTCAACAATGGGGTTTATACTTCATTGGAGCACTCAATCCATCTTCCAGTGTTGGGCATACCCATGTGTTGTCTACCACAAATTACTTCACCAAGTGGGTGGAAGCCATCCCAGTCAAGAGCACTACTTCGAGGTAGTTTGCAGAACTTCATTGAGGAGAACATATTGATCAGGTTTGGGACCCCAAACAAAATTGTGACTGACAATGCTTCCAACTTTTATTCTGTTGAGATGATGGACTTCTGCTATGGGTATGGGATCTCCCTTTCTCATTCTTCATATTACTACCCCCAAGGGAATGGACAGGAAGAATCAACAAACAAGAACTTGGTGAACATAGTCAGAAAGCTTGTTAATGATTCTCAGAGGAATTGGCATAAGAAGCTATATGATGCACTTTGAGCTGATAGAATTACACCCAAGAGAGAAATTGGAATGTCTCCTTTCCTAGTAGTGTATGGTGTGGAAGCTCAACTGCCCGTCATGGTGGAATTTCCAGCCTTGCATCTGATGAAAACCATTGAAGATTCAAGTTTCAGTATATCTTTGGACAAGATAATTTTGTACCTTCAGAAGCTTGATGAGGACAGATTGCAAGTGGTTGATAGGATATCAGCTCATCGGTTCAAAGTGAAGGCTTCATTTGACAAGAAAGCCAAACCCAAAGTTTTCCAAGTGGTAGACATTGTGCTGCTTTGGGACAAAAACATGAGCCACAAGGAAGCCGGGGTAATTTTGATTCTCTTTGGCTTGGTCCTTTTAGAATCAGATATTTTACTTGGAGAGAACTCTTTTTATCTGGATTACATGGATGGATCTCCTCTCCCACTTCCTTATAGTGGGCAGTACCTAAAGTTGTTTAAGTCCTAGGTGGCTAAGAAGTCCTTTTGTACATTGCGTTTGGTTTTTGGTTTTGGCTTGTTTCCCTTTCTTGTTCTTTTCTGTGGTGTGTTTTGTTTTGGGTCTTCCCTTTTGGTTTGTTTTGTTTCTTTTCATGTCTTGTGTGTGTTTCCTTGTATTGGTTTTGCTTTTGACTCCTTTTCCCAATGGATAAGGCACTGGTCCTCTTTCCCAGAGTTATCTATAGTTCTTGATCTTGCCTTGTGTCTTTGTTCCAAGCCAAGTCATCCCCAGAAAGAGCCAATCTGTTTCACCCTCAAAATTCCCCTCATTTTCCAAGTCTAGACTTAAAATTTTGAGTTGGTGCCTCTAAAAATATTGAAAATGAAAATTGTGAAATATGGTTCTTTCTAAGGGATTTTGGTCTCCTGAAACTTCTTCATCAAATGATAAATTTCTTCCCATTTCCAAAAAGGTAAATAAGTCCTCCTAACTCTTCATATTTTTCAAGTTATGGCCCGACAGGACCTAAGATGGTATTATTTGCCCAAGGCGGGCTGGTGGGGTTGTGGGATTTTTTTAGCACTTAACACCTTTTGGCAAAGGGCGCAGTTGGTGATGGTGGGCCCGCGAGCCCATGTAGAGAGATAAAAAATAATGCCTAAGGCCCACCACCAATCAGATGATGTCATATAGCCACAAAGAAAATTCAAATAGGGGATGCGGGTCGGTGGAGAATTTTGAATTTTTAAGTTTTTTTAATCAAAAAGAGTTAAAATTAAAAAGTGATCCACGACCCTGTCACCAAGCAAATAACGCCACATGTCTGACCGTTGAAAATTCAAAGCAGGCGAGCAGGCCAAAATGTTCCAAAATTCCTTTTCACTGTAAAAGTTATAAAGCGTAAAGTTTCCCCCCGCGCCCACTCCAATCAATTTCTTCCATGTGGGCGGCCCAAATTTAAAGTTGTAAAAGCAAATCAAATGGCCCATATTTAAACTGGCGAAATAATGTAATGGCCATATATTTGAAAACCTAGTTTTTCCACCATTAACATTTCTTTGCGAATCAAGAATTTGAAAGGGTGTGAATGATTGGAATGAGTTGTAACTATTTCTTGCTTGCTCGAGGAAGTTGTAACCATATCTTATGAGCTATTTCATGGGCTTTCAAAGCCATTGTAGGGGGTTGAAATTTTGATATTCTAGAACTGTAATTTCAGATATGAAGAAATCAATACAAAGGTTTTCCCCTTTTTCCTTTGTTTTCTCTTTCCTTCTTGCTTTAATCATGAATCATTTAATCCTTTCATGCTTAGAAACTTTGTGTTCTAGTTTATACAATCTCAATAACTTTGAGTCTTCGGATTGTGCCTGTTATAAACGTGAATGGTTCTACTCTATATCTCATTTGCTCAATACATATAAGGGTTTTCTCTACCATCTCTTTTCCCTGAAAGTATTATCTTCTTATGCCTCCCTCCTCTCTTCAAGTCTTCTATCCTCATGTATTGATAAATTTCCAGGCATAAAACACATTTCAAGATATGGGAAACCACCATTGAATGAAAGATTGTGCATTTGTACATAGGTTTTGCCCATACTTTAAATAAGGTAACCTCTCATATTAAAGAGGAGGTAGTTGCTTGTCCCCTCTATGGTTTCATTCCAAGTGAAAATCTGAAACCCAACATGACCTAGCCCTTGCTCTTGGTTTTCCAATTTCTACAATAATCAGTAATCATCAAGCTAGTGTGAGCATTAGAGTTGCATTATATAGAGTTAATTTGCAATCAAGTTCAGGAGTTAATCAGGGAACTTATTCATCTATGGCACAATCATCATCTACTTTATTTGGAGGACCATTTGGAGGTATCTTTTCTAGCGCGTCATCGGCACAGAATGTAGGCGTGCAAAACCTTGGCATAACGTCTGGAAGTAGTGTAACTTTACAAACTATGGGTGTTCAATTTAGCACAACCATAGGAACACAAGGTAGTGCATCCTCTAGTTTTTTTCCTACTACAGGAGGAGGATGAGGAGGATCAAGTGGCTTAGGCCCTGGAGGAACTGGTGGATCTAGAGGTGGTGGAAATACAGGAGGAAACATAAGAGGCTCTGGATCTAGTGGGCAAGGTCCACACCAACCTCAAGCAAATTTACATGGAGATGTCTCTCCATCTTCCAGAGTATATAGGCATTGAAGATGCAACGAGAACACATACATATGTGTGAGATATTGTGGCATGCAAAGGGGATTACAACTCCAGAGTGAAAGGTAAGTTAGTTTACAACTATGTTACAGGGACACGTGCACAACTGGTATAGAAAGTTTGATCCTGATCATACTTGTGTGGACTATATAGCACCGCGATATGATTTCTTACAAGAATTTTACATCCCTAAGTTTGAGCAGAAAAGCATAAGTGTGCTTAAATACATTAAACAAGGCACTACTGAGAGTGTTTGGGAATATGATGCTCGATTCAAGACTCTTTTGTCTAAGTTATCTTATGACATCCATGCAAGCCAACATGCACAATGGTTCATTGGAGGACTAATCACACCTTTTAGAAGAGAGATTTCACATAAGACTTATACATATAAGAAAGAGGCACTTGAAGCAGCCCTATGCGTTGAGGCGGTAGGAAGTGTGGACACATGAATGAGTACCTTCTTGGAAGCTCGAGATAGAAAAAATGGAAAAATAGTAGGAGAAATTATTTGCTAATTCAGGAAATAAGACACACAACAAAATTTGGTGTACAGATTGTGAAGTAAAGGGGCATACTAAGGATAGTTTCCCTCGGAAATCAATGCGCTCCTTATTGCTAGATTGCGAGATATGTCACTTGGACCACAATTTAATTCGGTGCCCATTATTGCAATGCGTGATAAGAAAGAATGTGTCCAATTCCTGTAAGATATGTAGGTCCTCAACTCATGATACTGAATATTGTAGGTTGATTGATCAGATCCATGATATCATTGATATTAGCTTCGACAGACTGGTGTTGCAAATAATTCCAAGGATAAGGGTGAGCATCATGAATATGATCACAGTGAGGGGTGTTTTGATGGCGGCCATTGTATAGGTTGAGGTTATAGAGGTAGATTCAAAGGTCTAGGTCGCGGGGGCAGAAGCATTGATTTCCCTTGTGGGACTTGTTATACATGTGGATCTCCTGATCACTACATGCGTGAATGTCAAAAAAATATTGTGTGTTCTTTTTGCTAAAATAATCATAGTTATGAAGAATGCTTGTACTTGTATGAACACTTAAACAAGAAACATAAATAGGAAAATAAGGGCACAAGAATGGTTAGAGTGCGCAGCACGTCGTGGAAGACGATGGATGCCAAAATTAGAGTTGGATCCTGAGATGGTTCCTGTGAATATTACTACATGCGCTGAGGCTATGCGCGCTAGGGAAGCTCTACAACATAAGTTTTCCATTATCAAGGAGGATTTCCTGCATACAAAGTATCTAGACCATATGCATCAAAAGGAGGTCTATAAAGAGACCATGGAGGTAATTCGGAATTTAAAGGGTGAGATAAAGTGTTTAAAGGAATAGTCGCAGAAGTTAGAAAAAAATAACGCAGTTGAGCTCCATAAAAAAATGTTGATGATTTGAAGGATGTTTGTAAGATGTTGTGCTAAGAGAACATTATTCCATTGTTAGGGAACTGGTTGAAGGGAAACACTCCACGCACTGGGATTGAGCATGAGAGATAAATTTTGCATGCTAATCTTCCTCCAAAAATTTTAGATTATGATAAGGAGATTATTCTAAATTTCATTGTTGATGGTTGGATTTTGAGTAACATTTTGATTGACATAGGCGCGGAAGTGAATGTACTCACTTTGGATGCATGGGTTCAGATGGGTAGACCTCCATTGCAACCATCCTCTAATGTGTTGTTCATGGAAAACCAAACTAAAGCCACACCCATTGGAGTTTTAAAAAATGCATACATTACTATACAGAGGGCCAAGTTCACTGGGGACTTTGAGGTTTTAGCACTTGTAAAAGTAGACAATTTTCCTGACATTACTTGGGCACCCTTGGTGTTATGCAAACAATGTTGACTTGTGCTTCAATAAGGGGTATATCAGATTCAAGAATAAGGAAGAACACGTCATTATCCATTTGACAGATGGGAATTCTTCACCCTATTTAGAGCCCTTAAGTGAAGAAAACTTGAAATAGAATTTATGTGCGTACCATTCGAGATTCGAAGTTCTTGATTCATCAAAATAAGGATTTCTCTAGTGGGATGATGCATAGCCATGAGCGATACTACAAGTGTTTCATGTGACAAAAGGGAACACAAAACTTAAGAAATGGTTGGGCAAGAAGTACAAAGTGTAGTTGTGTACGTTAGTAAGCCATGCGAGATCGTGCATTTGGGCAACAACTATGTACCAAAGTAAACATGTGAAGAGAATCAAGAATTTTTCCTTCTTGTTATGGAATTTTAGTGGAAATGTCAGGTGGAAAGAAGGAACATGTTAGTGTATACTCTACGTGGGATGGCAGCACGTTGGTGGATGGTTCACAGGGATAATCTTTTGGAGTGGAGAAAAGTGAGGATTAATTTATTTGCTAGATTTTTTAGGAGTAATGGCCTACTCAAATCTTTGCATTTCATGGTAATGATCTTGTTCAGCACCACGTTTAGTAGTGTGAGAGACTCTGGACAGAGGGGTAGGAAGTGTTACCACCTTTTTGTGAGTGCATAAGCTTTATTTCACCTTGTGAGGTTACGCGCGCACATGGTATATCTATGCAGAGTTGAATAGAGACACTGGAAATTGGCAAGAACTTATTGTATGTATGATTCATACCTTTGAATATTATTTCCACTAAACCTCCGTGAATGAGGCATTACAGTTATGAAGCACTTAACTATGGGAGATAGTGCAAAGGCCAAAGAGTTGCTCGAGGAATTTTTTGGTGAGTCGACTTGGTGGAGCATTTTGAAGTAGAAGAAATGTAGATGAACAGCTTGGGAATGCCTACTTAGAAAGAGAAAAGGGTAAGATGATCTACATGGTTGATGATGAAGAGGTAGAGGACCTGGACATTGAGCACATAGAGGGTACGCACGAAGTCTTGGATAGTGCAAATGAGAAGGCGTGTGCCTACCATGATCCTATGAAGACCAAGAAAGTGAACATTGGGATAGATATTAAACCTAAGGAAGCCATTATCAGAGATTACTAGTCTAAATTTGAAGTTGTTAAAATCATTGAGTTGTTGTGTGATTTTCAGATTTGTTTCCTAGAGGCTATCATGAATTGAAAGGCATACATGAATCATTGGGAGAGATGAAGATAAAGCTAAAAGAAGGTGTGTGCCCAGTTCGGAAGAGGCCTTACATGATGAATCCAACTTACGCATCAAGGTAAAAGAATAAATTAACAAAATGTTAATTTCTTGAATCATTGAACCCATCAGGAGTTAGAATGGGTGAGCCTTATGGTGATCAACATCCGAAAGATGGCGAGAATCAGAATTTTTTTGGATTACAGAGAGTTGAATGTTGCATGGGTGATTGATCCCTTTCCCACACCATTTACTAAGGAAATCTTGGAATGCATTACAGGGCACAAAATATACTCCTCACTGATGGATTCTATGGATATCATCAGGTAAGGATAGCTAGTGAGGATCAAGAGAAGACAACTTTCACCACCGAGTGGGGAAGTTTTACATACATGGTTATGTCCTTTAGATTAAAGAATTCACTGCAGGTATTTTCACGTGTAGTCATACAAGCATTCTAGGATTTTATTTAAAAGTTCTTGTAGGTGTATCTGGATGATTGGACAATCTATGGGCTCGTGAAAGATCACTATGATAATTTGAGGCTGATGTTTGAGATATGTAGGCAGTTGAGCATATCTTTGAACATTAAGAAGTGTATGTTTGGCACACCCTTTGGAATTTTTCTGGGACACATAATCTATAAAGAAGGCTTACTAGTGGACCCTACTAAGGTGGTTGTGATTTTGGGCTTAGAAGAGCCTACTAGCCAGAGTGAGTTTCGTGGATTCTTTGGGTACACAAAGTTATTATAAAAAATTTATTAAGGGATATTCCAAGATCATTGTGCCTTTAGAAGAGTTATTAAAAGGAAAAGGAAATCCTTATTGGAGTGAGGCAACAAAGGTGCATATTTGAGACACTTAAGGAGAGACTTACTACAACACCTATTTTGTGCTTTCCTTCATGGTCCAGCCTTTTCACACTCATGTAAACACCTCTGGCATGGCCATTGGTATGGTAATAGCTCAGCCTAGAGAATGGATTATCGATCATCCTATTTGATTTGCTAGCAGGAAGTTGACTCTAGCAGAATAGAATTATACAACGACAGAGCGCAAGGCCTTGTCTATGATCTACGCACTCCATAAGTTTTGAGTATTTGCACCACCTTTCATATTTTATATAGACCACGTGACATTGAAGTACTTGGTGAATAAGCCCATTTTGCAGGGGGTACATATGTCATTGGGTATTGTTGTTTCAGGAGTTCAATTTTACAGTGGTGGTTAAGCTAGGTAAGAGAAATTTTGGTCCAGACCATTTATCAAGGATTCAATTAGGAGAGGACATACCAGAGAATTGAGGACACAATGCCAGATGCATAGTTGTTCAAGTTGAACCATGCACCCTCAAACGTGGAGGACAATGTTGTCTTTTTATGCATAGGTGTGGTGCCCGAGGAATGAAGGCCTTAGAAAAGAAAAATCTTGTTATTCGTGCCACGCCTTACATGTTGATCAGTGGAGACTTATACAAATTAGGTTGTGATGAAGTTTTGTGTTAGTGTGTACTTGAGCATGAGTGAGAAGAAATTATGGTAGAGGCTCATGGTAGTATTGCAGTCAACACTATGCAAAGAATGCCATTGCACGCAAGATTCTGTTAGTTGGTTTATGGTGGGAAACATTATACAAGGATTATAAAACATATTGTGTGGCATGTGACCATTATCAACGCCTTGGAAAGCTTGGGCATAGAGATGAAATGCCTTTGAGGCCTATTACTAGTGTAGAGCCTTTTGAGAAGTGGGCAATTGACTTTGTGGGCCCTATCTCCCCAGTCCCTTGCGTAGAGACAAGATCACTACATTATAACTTGTACATATTATCTTATGAGATGGGAAGAAGCAATGCCTACAAAGGATTACACAATGTAGCTACGGCAACAAGGTTTTTGTGGGAAAATATTATTAGTAAGTATGGATTCCCTTTGAGTTTAACAAGTGATAGGGGTACTCATTTCCTTAATGAGACTATCAGGATATTATTGGATGAATTTATGGTTGCACACCATAGGAAAACCCCTTATCATCCTCAGGAAAATGGGACTGTTGAGGCCTTCAACAAAATATTGAGCCATACCTTGACCAAAATTTGTGATGTTGGAAGGAGATATTGGGATGACAAGGTTTTTGTTGTACTTTGGGCGTACAGGACAACCTACAAGAGGTTGAATAAAGCAACACCCTTTCAATTTTTGTTTTGTGCAGAGGTAGTTCTACCCATGGAATTCATGTTACCTTCTTTGCGTATTGCATGCACTGGGTGGTCTAGGCTGATGAGAAGGCATTGGAAGAATGTATTGACAAACTAGTGTAGCTGGATGAAAGGCACACCTTAGCAAGATGGAGTCAGAAGCAAGAAAAATCCAAGCAAAGCATGGCATGATAGGCACATCAAGGATAAGAAGCTTGAGATTGGGAAAATGGTACTTCTGTATGATTCAAAGTTTTTGTGCCACCCTAGAATGCTTAAATTGCATTGGTAGGGACCGTATGTTATCACTTATATATTTGATTCAGTGCTTTCTAGTTAGAAGCATTGGATAGAACACGATTTCTCGGTTACTTTAATGGGAGTAGAATGAAGCCCTACTATAAATAAGTCTTCTTGGTGTTTGTAATAAGGTAGTATTGCCACTTAGACTAGGTTTCCCTTAATGAATTTCTTTTATATGTGTTTCCTTCATCATTTTTATGCTTTGTCAATTTAGTTCAGTGTTTTATGTAATAAGTGTGCTTGCACACCAGAAGTTGATTACTATCTAAGTGTTTTCATGCGTAGAGGACCGCATATACCCTTAGTGTGGGGTGGTTTATATGTAGGGTTTATTTCCAAGTTGAATATAGTTTGATTGTCATTTGAATATGGGTATGCATAAAGAAACTTTTGTATGCGGGTGCTTTTGGAAGGATGCAGATAGAAAAATATTTCTCATGATTAAAAACCACTTATGGATGGATGCATAGTGTAACCAGAGAGGTAGGATGTAGTAGTGGAAACTACTTAGAAGAAAGTGTAGTGGTGAAGTACTATGATGTGTGTAAACGTGCGAAAGGAGGTATGTGGCCGAGAAGTAGAAACATGCTAGAAGGTTGTCGGTGTGGCACATGTAGATGAGCAACGCAGAAAATTTGGCAAATGATGAATTAATGTTGGGAATGGTGGTAGGTGGAGAGAAATAAATGTGATAACTTTTTAAAAATCTATATAAGGGTTGTGAGGCCATTTTTACCTTTGTGATTATGAATTCTCGAGTGAGTTATTTACAAGTGAGCTAGCAAGATGGTGGTAAAGTGAGGAGAGATACAAACCAAGTTTTGTTATTAGATTTCGCATGGGATTGATTTGTGCACCCTTTAGAGAAGTATTTGAGCAAAGCGGGTAGGGTACAAGGAGCGAAATAAAGAGATAGGGTTTGGAGTAAAGCTAGGTCACACGGTTTCGAGCTAGGGCACATGAAATTGAGTTACAAATCTCATAAGAGGTAAAAAGAACATGCCTTTTTAGTTAATATGGCACCCAAAAGAGCACCTAGAGTTGGTACAAGGGGAAAGAAGAAAAATTAAGTTGAGATTGAAGTGGAAGATGCCCCAAGAGAATATTTTCTGAAATGTAGTACCCAGAAGGGGTTCTCATGGGTTATGACTGAGATTCGTACATTCATCGCTATAAGGTCAGTGATTACAACCATAGGAACAAGGATACCAAGGAGGAATCTGGAGAAATTTCTTGTGGTAAATACCACTAAGAGAATAACTGATGAAATGGAGGTCTATGATGATGCGGGCGAGAAATTATTGACCAAGGTAGGAGTTTTACAGTTATATGAGCTTCTGTATTTTGGAAAACTTGAAAAATTATACCAATGGCTCATGAGTAGAGTCCACGAGGACTTATTCTACTTTGTTGGGCATCGAATGAGGATCACCGCACCTTTGATTACAAGTTTGAAAGGGCTAAGGAGTTCAGGTGTTGAGCTAAGTAGCAACCTCACTGATAAAGAGGACATAGAAAAGACAAAAAGGATCTTAGATACACCAAAGGAGGGCACGAGATGGACATCCCTAAATTACATAAGTATCTAGTCATTCAAGAAGTAGCCCATCTCTTGAAAAATCTAAACAATCAAGAGCGTTGGTCTTAAGTAAACAAGGTGTGGCTTCATGTTGCATGGAAAATGATAGAAGGTGTTGTGTATAACCTATCCAATTTCATTACTGAGACAATCATTGAGGAAGCACAGAAGGTGAGAAAATCAGCTTTGGCACTATACTTCATCATTGGTCTTTGTTGAAATTGGTGTGCTTGATGGCCCAAAAATAATATGTGGTAGTTTCCTACAGAAAAGAAGTCCTTGGCAGAAATATTTTCCGACTATACTTGTGATGGATCAATGAGTGGACCTTTCAAACAAAGGGCGGAAATGTGGTATGAGTGCTTGCATGCCGTGTTTGAAGAAGAGTGGAGAATACCCAAGGATTTACCTTCGGTATTGGGTAAACAAGTACATATTACAATATACCAACACTTTTACATTGGGCATTTTGGGATGAAGGATGGAAAATGGAGCCCTTGGTGCAAGCTACCATATGCCTTCATAGCGCGCTATTTTAAGGCGTCTACACACAAGTTTCCAAACGCGTGTTGGTTGTTGTTCAATGCTAATAAGGTAGATTGTGACTACCACACACTACGGAAGTCTTATGTTTATCTAGGTAAGACTACTTACATTGAAAGATTAATATCAGATGATATTAACATGAAGGTTGTAATTTTGGCCATTGGAAAGTTAGGTGTGGCTTTGGTATATATATACCGAAGCCTAAATTACAAAACAAGTACTTGGAGAATGAATTCAAGCTACTTGGGCCGCCTAAGGGAAAGCATATTGTGGGTACTTTAGAACAAGAAGATGATCTGCCCACTGAAGAAGAAGAAGGAGAAGAAGAGGAACTACATGAAGATAGTGGTGGCTTGGAGCACAGGGGTAGAAGACAACCCACTGTTGGAGGAAAGAGAGAGCAAGAGGCGTGTCCTCCATTACGAAATAAGAGGATGCGATGTTAGAAATGGGAGCAATGGATATAGATGCATAACAGTGCACCACCGAGGAGTAACAATTCAAAAGGGTGTTCGGAGAACAAGGGCTCGGGCGTGGCATCATCACGGCCACTTCGGACTTCACCTAGGACTTCACCACAGTAAAGTAGAGCCTGAGAAGAAAAAGAGGCACAAGTTAAAGATTAAGGATGAGGAGGAGGATGAATCTAGAGAAAGCACGTCAGAACTCCAATGCAGCCTAAGGATACAGAGGAGCCTCATGATGAAGAAATAAAGGATGATGAGGAAGGGCTGAAGGAGATAGGTATAAAAACAAATAAGTGTGAGCCTTCCGTCCACCCCATACTAAATAACAAGGTGAAGGCCCAGTGCAGTCAAGCACCTAGATTCCAAAGGGCAAGAGAACAAAGAAGGAGAAGGAGGGTGAAGAATATGTGACTCCCGTGTAGTTGGATATTGACTAACAAAAATATGTTCCTAAACCTAAAGGGAGGATTTAGGGCTCTAGTGTTAATATAAATAGGAAGACTAAAACGTAATAAAAAAGTAAATCTATATGTAATGAATAGTAATAAACTACGCTAAATGAAATAAAAACCCTAATGGAAAGGAAAGAGAGAGAAGATGACTTAGTTGATTATTATAAACTTTTATAGAATGTTGCAGATCTTAAAATAAAATCTATAAGTGCGAGATGATCACTCAAGGACCTTGCGAAGGGTAGATCTAGACTATCTAAAGAGTCACATGTGCCTGGGAGTATACTTGGGTGCCACGGGGCACCCCGTCTAGATTCTAGGTGTTGTGAACTATGCGAGGACTTGGGAACTGTGTTCGCCAAGTGTCACAACTAGATCTCGAAACCCTACCCGTCTGTCACAATGGATTTTCTAGATGAACTAGATGAAGACATACACATGAAGAAGAAGTGGTCGGGATCCGACATCACCCGCCAAATCGGCGGACTTATCGCTAAGCATTGCACTACATTACGGACCCTAATGTAGATCTGGTGAATGTGTGTATGTCGTGCCCTAAGTTCTCTCATGTCAGTTACACTTTGTGAAATAGTGAGCTATGATAGCTATAGAAGATGTAGATAGTAGAATAGAATGTATAGAATCCCTCCTCTAAGAATGTGTGTGATGCAGACTTCCTAGCTTGAATGTATGGTGTTATGTGGATGTAATATGGTGTAATGGATGCAACCCTAGATGGAGTGATAGTAGGGATAGGATACAATGATCTCGGACCCTCATTATGGTCTTATAAGCTTTATATTTATAGGGCTCTCAAGTTTAATTTCGTAATTAATCTTGACAATGCCAACTGAGGAAAAGATAAAGGAGACCAATGGCTAGAAGTGACCCAAAAAGTGGTGAAAGAGATTAAAGATAGAGAGGAGCACCCATGGTGGGACCAGGGCACCTCGGGCACCCCAATACAGGTAGGGTGCCCAGGACTGCTTTTCACCCTCAAAATTCCCCTCTTTTTGAAGTTAAGTTTTGAAAATTTTGAGTCGGTACCTTGGAGTAATCTGTGATTTTGCTTAAAAATCTTTTCCTTCATTCGGATGTTGTTGTCAATCCTTCTCTTTGGTTATGGATCATGTCGAGCCTGGTATTGTTTGTAGTTTTCCATTCCATGGAGAACAATTTGAAATTCAGGTGTAAAGGTGGATTTTTCCCTTTCTTTTTATTTTTCTACAATCATGAATGACGGGCATATCTTCCCCGTCAATTTTTCCCCAACATCCACGGGTAGTACATGGACATCTCTGATTGGATCTGCGTGGCCATGTTTCAAGTGGTAGCAAAATCCTCCACACGTCCAAACGGTGCAACTCCAAGGGCAGGGCCTAAGGGATAGTCCTCAAATAAGCGCAGGCTTTCCATGTGTCTCAAGTCTGAAATGAAGATAGAACAAGCCCGAATCAGCTAAGTATGGAAGGTTCAGCAGACGGCGCCACATGTCTCATTGGCACAACTTCAAGGGTCAAATCCAAAGGCGGTTCCCCAAACTTGCACTAGCTCTCCATGTGTCCCAAGTCCGAAAAAGTGAATGATTCAACCATTTAATCGACTAAGTATGAGAGGGTTGGTGAAATCCTCCATGTGTCTCTTCAACGCAACTTCAAAGGAAGAATCAAGAGCGGGTCCCAAGTGTGCGCGGGCTCGCCACGTGGTCATAGTCGAAAAGGGGAAATTCGAATGTTGAATCACCATGCTAAGTATAGAAGGGTTTACGGAAGCCTCTACGTGTCAGCTCAGCACAACTTCAAATGAAAAATCCAGAGTCAAGTCCTAAATGTGCGTTGAGGCTCCACATGTCTAGGGTCAGACATATGGCCCCGCCAAACAAAAGGGACTTAGTCAAAAACACAAAAATACTGAACTGGTCCGCAAAGGGACACGTGGTCATGTTTCAAGCGAAGGCAAAGAGGCGGGTCCTTTTTTTGTTTTGATTCTTTGAAAAGTCAAATCCAGAAAGCGGGCCATCGAGGTGATTTGAGAATTTTGGTTTTATTTCCAAAAGGGCGTAAAGTATAAAGTAATCTATGACTCATTGAAAATTCAAAGCACGAAGGTGAACCTTTGAGCAATTTGGGAATTTTGGATTTGTTTCCATAAAGAGCTTAAAGTTATAAAGTGACCCGTAACCCCACCCATGCCAAGGATAAAGTCAAATGTTGAGCCCGCATCAAAATTCAAAGCGGGGAGTGGGTCGGCGGAGCAATTTGATTTTTTGAGCCCACGTTGAAAAGAGTTAAAATTGTAAAAGTGAGCCACGACTCCGTCACCACTCAAGTAAAGCCATGTGTCAAGCCTATATTAGAAGCAGATGGGCGGGCCGAAAATTTTCAAGTGCCATTTCTCTAAAAGACATAAAATACAAAAGGCATCCTCAGGCCCGCTTTAGTTCAAATCTCTCCCACGTGGATGACTCAAATTCAAATTTTACAAAGGTAGATTGAACGGACTACAATTCAATGCATTTGGTTTTGCCGCCAGGTATGGAAATGGCTGAGGCATTGGAGAGGTTCAGACGTCAGTTTCTTGAATCAGTTTCATCATTTTTGTAACCAAATGTAACCATTCTTAGAAGCTATTTAATGGATTCTCCACGTCATTGTTAGGGTTGGATCCTGGTACTTTGTAGATGTAATAGATTCGAAGTAATCAATACATAATTTTTCCCTTTCTTCCTCTACTATTCCTTCTTTCCTTGTCTAAAAATTTGTGAATCATCCATCTTTTATGATAAGAAACTTTGTGTTCTTGTTTATATGATTTATGGAACTTTGTGTCTATGGAATTATATTTGTTATGAAAGTGAATGATTCTACTCTACATCTCCACTGTTTCAATACGTATAAGGTTATACTTTGTTATCTATATTTCCTGAAGGTATTGTTATGTTCTTCCTTTCTCATCTCCTTAATTCTTCCATTATTTCGTATTGATGATCTTTGGGCATAAAACATTTCAAAGTATCAGGAATACACACTTTGAAAGTTGTACATTTGTATATAAGTCTTACTATTTGCTTTCAATAAGGGAACCTCTCCCATTAAAGAGGAGGGACTTGTTGTCCCCTGACTGTGATTTGTTAAAGTTTCATTTAAAAACCCAACAATTTTTGGTGACTCCACTGGGCATTTCATTTCAAACGTATCCCTTTCTAAAAGAACAATTTCAAAATCATTGTTGGTTTGGTGACTCTACGGTATACACGTGGGAAGAAAGCTCTCTGGGTAGAAGATTCCCATTTACAACTTCTAAAGCAAAAAAAATTCTCTCTTCCTCAAGCAAGAAGGAATAGAAGAACTCATTCTACAAGCACACCTCTTGTTAAAGACATAAATTCCAAGGATAGCATTCCCGAGAACATATCAGTCCTAATCTTCGTGCTTTGATACTTGTTAGTGTTTCAGTTCCCCTTTAGTCAATTTTTCCAAAGATGGCAGCCCCTTTTCCTTGGGGACAATAGGTTGGGCCTCTTGCTCTTCCTCAACCATTGCATGAGTTACCTAGGGGTAATAAGAAAAGTTTCCCAAGTTTCGGGGTGATGGGAAAGTTCATCCAGATGAACACATTGTAGCCTTCATTGTTACATGTGGGATTCTTGGGGTTGAACATGAAGATGTCTCTGTCAGATTTTTGTGGAGACATTGCAAGACAATGTTGTTGATTGGTTTTATCATCTTCCTGTTGGGACGATCACTAATTGGAATACCATGAAAACTTAGTTTGAGCAGCGTTTCAAACCTATTGAAGATGTGCATGCTCTGTTAGCACAAATTTCTCATATCAAGAAGGAACCATTTGAGCCCATGAGGGAGTTTGTGGCTAAATTCAACAAGATAATTCATAAAATTCCACAAAACACTCGTCCAGTGGATCAAATCCAAAAGTGTTTCTTCCTCAATGCTCAATTACAAGTAGTTAGCTGCACTAAGGAGAGATAACCTTGTAACCCTGGATGTTGATCAGTGGTTAGCTATCAGTGTTGAGGATGATTTAATCATGTCTGGTAAACTGAAAAGATAATCCTCCAAATCTAAAGCTTCTTCTTCTTCTTCCCCTGGAGCCAATTCTGATCAGTTAGTACAAAAGCTTACAAATGATCTCATTTCTCTCAAGAAACAATTGGCTCAACATACTCCTTACCAAGATGTTCCAAGGAAGAATTTTCAGCCTAAGAACCATTTGCCTTCTTCTCGACTAGATTGGCTATTGAGGCCCACCCATCAAGGTTCCAGTCAATGCAACTTGTGAAGTTGAAGAACCTGATGATGAGGAGTGTAATGAACTCTATGAAGAACCAGAAGAAGAGGTTGATGAAGAACTAGAGGAGCTTGGTGGATCTCAAGTTCATTTCCTCACCACTGAAGGTATGGATGATGAAGATGAATATGATGAAAGAGTGGTAAATATGAATAGTGAGTCATATGTTGTTATGACTCGGGAGCAAACGAACAAAAAAGAAAAAGTGGTGCAGCCCTAAGAAGAAATCAAAGAGTTTCCTATAACTATTTCAGTGGTTACAAGAAGAGGAGCTCGTATTCCCACTACCTCCACACAAAAGGTGAGTATTGCTTGTCCTCCTTCTACTTCTTTTTCCAAAAATCCTTGTCCTTTAAATCCTAAAATTGATAAATCAAGAGTCTCTCAAGTTCCTAGCGATGATGCCCATCCACCTCTGGATCTTTTGATATCATTGATAATCTCAAAAAGACCAAAATCCAAATCTCAAAGGCAGAGTTTTACCAGACTCATCCAAAAGCTTTTACTAAAATGGTAAAAATTTCAATTCCAAATCCAAAGCCTCATCCAATACTTCTAAAGGTCTTTTTCCCACTCCCTCTTCCTCACCTCAATCAAGCCTTGTGGCTGCAGTCACTTCCCTAATGAGAAAATTGAACCATTCTATGTGACTCTTCTCATAGCTAGCCATAAACTCAGTAATTATGTTATAGACTTAGGAGCATCAGACAATGTAATGCCTACAAAATTATCTCATGCTTTGGGCCTGACTCTAACATGTGCCTTTGGTTCTTGCTATTCCATGGAGAGTAGAAAAGTGCCTTTGGTTGGAAGAATTAAAGATGCACAAGTAGCTTTTGTTGCTTTTCCAGAGAAAAGGGTCTTAGCCACCATTTTGGTAGCTGATATTCCTCCCTCATATGGGATGTTGCTGAGTAGAAATTTCTGTAAGGAGGTAGGAGGTGAAATTCAAATGGATTGGTCACATGCTTTGATCCCGGTCAATGGAAAAATGAAGAAGTTACTACCTAAGAAACAAACTAAATACATTGTGCAAAAGACTGATGATCCAAAAGCACAAATACTCTATGCAGATATAGGGCATGGTAACTACATGATCATGTCACAAGATGAGGAAAAACTTCCTAAGGGAGTGATTCATGATCCCAATGGAATTTGGACTCTGGAGTTTGATGGAAGCTACTCTTCAGGTTTGGAGAGCTGGAGTGGTGTTGACCTCTCCAGAAGGGAACATTCATCCTTTTTCTTTCAAGCTTTGTTTTGAAAATACAAACAATACAATTGAATATGAGGCACTCATACTTGGATTGAACATGGAAAAATAAATGGGAGTGAAGAATCTTTGTGCTCATGGTGATGCAGAGTTGATTGTGAAGCAAGTAAGGATCTTTTTCCAAGTGAAGAACATGAGATTGAAGCATTATAGAAATCTTGTTTGGGATTCCATTGAGTTTCTTGATGCTTTCTCCATTGAAGTTATGCCAAGAGAAAGGAACACTAGAGCTGATTCTCTAGCTTGTCTCAGGATCTTTGTTGATTCCTCACCCAGATTTCTCTCAGAGAAATTTACCATTGAAATGATTCATAGGCCCAGTGTACTAAATAAATCAAATTACTAGCATGCTTTCAATGAAATCAACACTTTCTCTCATTCTTAGAGCCTAAGGATAGCTTTGACCAGTTGTATTTTGAAGGAAGTGAGACTTTGCCTAGGAGTGTGTATCCTCTAATGAAGGAGATATCAAGGAAGAGATGGATCAAGATGGCTGCATCAAATTGAAAGGTAACAAGATCCCTAAAGGGCTGGTGAGTTTGGAAGATCTGTTTGATAAGCATGATAGGTACATTAATTCTAAAGCTTCCTAAGGAGCTCGATAGTCTATTGAATGTGAAAATATTAATATTGGGAGTCTTGATGAACCCAAGATGGTGAACATTGGAAAATGTTGCACTCAAGAAGAGAAGAAGAAAGTAGTAAATCTACTAAAAAGGTATGCTAATGTTCTTGCCTATTCATATGATGATCTCAAGGATTTTCAACCAAAGGAGATGCAACACTTTATCCCTCTGAAACTTGGGATCAAACCTTTCAAGCAGAAACAAAGGCAATACAATCCCAAGGTTGTTGGCACTATTTTTCAAGAGATCCAGAAGTTACTAAAGGAAAAGATCATTTTCCCTATACATCATTCAACATGGATTGCCAACATTGTGCCTGTCAGGAAGAAGAATGGTGAGATTCACATCTATGTGGATTTCAGGAATTTGAATCAGGCCTCTCTGAAAGACAACTATCCTCTCCCCATGATGGATCAAGTTTTTCAAGTTGTCACAGGCTCTGAGATGTTGTCTATGCTTGATGGATTCTCTGGATACAATCAAGTGGAAGTCAATACCCTAGATCAACACAAAACTACTTTTACTACTCCTTGGGGCACCTTTGCCTATAATAGGATGCCTTTGGTCTTATCAATGTTGGTGCCACCTTTCAGAGGGAATGGAATTGGATTTTGGTAGTCTAAAGGGAAAGTGTATTGTTGTGTACCTTGATGATTTGACTGTTTTCTCCAAAACAAGGGCAGATCACTTTCAACATCTTGAAGTAGTCCTCCAAAATGTAGAGAACATGGAGTTTCTCTCAATCCTAAGAATTCTATCTTTTGTGTTACTGAAGGAAAGTTTCTGGGGCATATTGTCTCCAAAGAAGGAATCAAGATAGATCCGAGAAGAGTTCAACCAATCCAACAGAATCCTCTTTGTAGACACCTAAAATTGGTTACTCAATTTAATGTCCATTGTGTTCGCTTACTGCTAAGCTATTCTCATGATGAAAGGAAACCCAATGCACTTTTGTATCACTACTTCTCTCTTAGGGTATTAATTAAATATCTAATTAATATGCCTATCCTAAGTTTTCTCCACCCCATTATATTTCACCCATGGATAATTAAACATTAACCATGTAATTCTATCTTCTACATTTATTTCAACTACTTATTCACCCCATATCACTTCCCAACCTCCCGTGTCACTATTATCCATCCATCCCACCTATTTCTCCTCTCTCCTGAACCGCAATCTGGATTTTTTTCCCATATTTGAGTTGGAGGGATAATATTCTTATCCTCACAACTCATCCCTTTTCGCCACTTTGGGAGTCTGTTTCCTTGGCGTCGACCATTCCTCGATCGACGCCAATTTTTCGGAACAGCGCCGATTTTACCTCGGTCGGCGCAGACTATGAATACATGACTGAACTCGATTACGGTTGGGACAGGCAGTAGAGACTTGAAAAATAGTGAAAAACTTGAGTGAATCTTGAAATTATCAATTAAGAGAGAGAGAATTCTGTCTAGATCAATCCCTGAGAGGTGCACCATTATTCTGCCCGCATAACATCGGTACCGCTTAGGTTCTTCAACCTCTGGGTGACTCCTTTTCTCCATCCAGCCAAGGCGGAACTCTATCCACATCTCTGTAGCTCGTACGGGTCTCCACAATCTGATCATCATCAGTCATCAGTCAAGCTTTTTGTGATTTCTTCCCGGTCGATGACGACCCAACATCAATCGACGCTGATTTTTCCAAATTGGTGCCATTCCAAACCATCGATGCCAATCATTTTCTCGATTAACACCGACCGTGTCGTCATGTAGAAAATTATCGAATCTAGGTGACACAATTTCATTTTTGTTTTTACAATTTCCTACTTTCTTTTACTTTTGCTATTGTTTTTACATTCTATCTCAAGAATTAAAATCTCTACATGAAAATCTAAACATTTTCTTACATCTTTTATCATGTACACCTTTATTCTTAATTGAAAATGTGAACTAACATCCACCGAGGAAGCTAATCGCTTCCCGGACCCACTTTCTAGGCAGTTCACCTTATATCTTCTAACGTCATCTTTTTTTAGTCAAGTATTTGTGCATCATAGGTTTCTTAGATCTACTCCGTAGGATTTCTCGTGTGCGCCCTGTCTAAATGCCATCAGGATTTCTTTCCATCTACATCTTCAAATCTTGTCCAATTAATCAGGTATCAACTTTATTTGAGTTTTTCAGGTTTTTTTGTTTATTTTGGTGCATTAACTTGGATAGGTAACAAGCGTGGAAATTCTTGATCTACACTCTTCCCACAAGCAAAAAGGGTGTTCAATCTTTCTTTGTAAGATAAAATTCCTACGGAGATTCATTCCTAATTTTACAGAATTAACTATGAGCATTTCTCACATAGTGAAAGGAAAGTAAAACTTTGGTTGGAATTCCAAAGTTAAGGAAGCATTTGAAGATATCAAGAAATCCATTTTTAAGACTCCCATCTTAGCATGTCCCGATTTCATGCAAGGATTTTATCATCTATTGCTATCTTGGAGAGTACCTTGGTTGTTGTCCTAACTCGTGAAATTATGAGGATCGTGAACTTCCAATTACCTTCATGAGCTATGTTCTAAAAGCTCATGAGTTGAAATATACTATGATGGAGAAACATGCTTTTACAGTGGTCAAAGTTGTCAAGCAGTTTCATTTTTATATTCTTAATTCTCACTCTGTTGTGCTTATACCTGATACAACCATCAAGTCTATTCTTAAACAACAAGAGTTTGGAACTAATAGAGGTAATTGGGTAGAAAAAGTTCAGAATATGACCTTGATATCAAGCCAACTAAGCTAGTTCAGGTAAAGGCTTGTGTGAGCTTATTGCTGAAGGAGCTAATGCAACATTGTCCAAAGAAGCAATTGATGTTCTTGTTGTCCTCTTCCTCATTTCAATAGATGAATGGTATTCGTATATTGCATTTTTTCTACTTATGGAGAGTGTCCATCCCACTTGAGTGCCAAGGAAAATAGGGCTATTAAGCTAAGGTCTACACAATATGTACTATGGGAGAATGCTTTGTTCAAGCGAGGCATAGATGGAAGATTCTTGAAGTGTGTGGAAAAAGAGCAACAAAGAAGTTGTTCTCAGCTTTTCATGATCAAGATTATGGAGGCCATTTCTCTTCTACTATCACTTCCCATAAAATCCTTCGTGTTGGGTACTATTGGCCTACATTGTTTAGAGATGCATCAAAATGGGTAGGTAAGTGTGAAGCTCTGTTAGAATTTTGTTGGGAGACCTAAGTTGGCTGCTTTTCCACTAAAACCAGTAGTGATTGATGATCCTTTTCAACAAGGTGGGGTTGGATTTCATTGAGCTCTTAACCCACCTTCCAGTGTTGGACATACTCATGTGCTAACTGCTACATACTACTTCACAAAGTGGGTAGAGGTCATTCTAGTCAAAAGAACTACTTCTGAGGTGGTGTGTAATTTCATTAAGGAGAACATATTGATAAGGTTTGGGGTACCAAACAAGATTGTGACTGATAATGCTTCAAATTTTTCTTCTTTTGAGATGATGGATTTTTGTTATGGTTATGGAATTTCCCTTTCTCATTCTTTAGACTACTACCCCCAAGGGAATGGACAAGCAAAATCAACAAATAAGAATCTGGTAACCATCGTTCGGAAGCTTGTCAATGAATCTCAGAGGAATTGGCACAAGAAGCTCTATGATGCTCTCTGGGAAGATAGAATTACACCTAAAAGAGCAATTGGGATGTCTCCATTTCAAGTGGTGTATGGTGTTGAAGCTTAGTTTCCAGTAATAATGGAATTACCAACCTTGCACTTAATGAAGGCTATTGAAGATTCAAGTTTTACCAGTTCCTTGGACAAGAGGATCATGTATCTCCAGAAGCTGGATGAAGACAAGTTGCAGGTTTTTGATAGAATATCAGCTCATCAACTGAGGGTGAAAGCTTTATTTGACAAGAAAGCTAGACCTAGATATTTTCAAGTGGGAGACATTGTTTTGCTGTGGGACAAAAGACATGAACCTCGAGGAAGCCATGGTAAGTTTGATTTCTTTGTCTTGGTCCTTTCAAAATTAAGCCTTTCTTTGAGAAAATTCTTTCTATTTGGATTATATGGATGGATCTCCTCTCCCACTTCCTTATAGTTGGAATATTTAAAGTTGCTCAAGTCCTAGGTGACTAGGTAGTCCTTCGTATATTTGTGTACAATTGCTTTGGTTTTGGTCTCATTCCTTTGTGTTATGTTTCTTGTCTTTCCTTTTGGTTTGTTTTCCTTTCGTGTGTTTTGTATTTTGTGTTGGTTTTGCCTTTGACTCTATTGCCCAATGGATAAGGCACTGGTCTGCTTTCCCAGAGTTTTTCTATGGTTCTTGATCTTGCCTCATTCCTCTGTCAAGTCATCCCCAGAAAGAGCCAGTTGTTTTCACCCTCAAAATTCCCCTCTTTTTGAAGTCAAGTTTTGAAAATTTTGAGTTGGTACCTTGGAGTAATCCATGCTTTTTCTTGAAAATATTTTCCTTCATTCGGATGTCATTGTCAATCCTTCTCTTTGGTTGTGGATCACATCGAGCCTGGTATTGTTTGATTTTTTCCATTCCATGGAGAACAATTTGAAATTTAGGCGTAAAGGTGGGGTTTTCCTTTCTTTTTATTTTTCCACAGTCGTGAATGATGGGCATATCTTCCCTATCAATTTTTTCCCCAACATCCACGGGTAGTACGTGGACATCTTTGTTTGGATTATGCGTGGGCATGTTTCAAATGGTAGTGGAAGCCTTCACGCATCCAAAAGACACAACTCCAAGGAAAGGCCTAAGGGATAGTCCTCAAATAAGCGCAAGCTTTCCACATGTCCCAGGTCTGAAATGAAGACAGAACAAGCCCGAATCGGATAAGTATGGAAGGTTTAGTGGATGGAAACATGTGTCTCATCGGTGAAACTTCAAGGGTCGAAACCAAAGGTGGTTCCCAAAATTGCACCAGCTCTCCACGTGTCCTAGGTCTGAAAAGGGGAGAGAGTCGACCGCTTAATCGACTAAGTATGAGAGTGTTGCGAGAAGCCTCCACGTGTCTCTTCAGTACAACTTTAAAGGAAGAATCAAGAGCGGGTCCCCAAGTGTGCACGGGCTCACCACGTGGTCATATTCGAAAAGGGGCAGAGCTAGCCATTGAATCAAATAAATATAGAAGGTTTTATAGAAGCCTCCACGTGTCATCTCGCACAACTTCAAAGGAAAATCTGAAGGCAAGTCCCAAATGTGCGTTGAGCCTCCATGTGTCCAAGGTCAGACATATGGCCCCGCCAAACAAAAGGGACTTAGTCAAAAACATAAAATACTTGAAATGGTCCGCAAAGGGACACGTGGTCATGTTTCAAGTGAAGGTGGAGAGGCGATCCTTTTTGTGTTTTGATGCTTTGAAAATTCAAAGCGGAAAGTGGGCCGTCGGGGTGATTTGAGAATTTTTGTTTTATTTCCAAAAGGGCGTAAAGTATAAAGTAAGTCGTGACTCTGCCGTTGAAAATTCAAAGCGTGAAGGCATACCGGAGCAATTTGGGAATTTTGGATTTGTTTCCATAAAGAGCTTAAAGTTATAAAGTGATCTCGCAACCCCACCCATGACAAGGATAAAATCAAATGATGAGCCCGCATCATAATTCAAAGAGGGGAAGCAGTCACGGTAGCAATTCAAGTTTTTGAGCCCGCATTCAAAAGAATTAAAATTGTAAAAAGTGAGCCATGACTCCATCACCACTCAAGTAAAGCCACGTGTCATGCCCTATATTAGAAGCAAATGGGCGGGCCAAAAAGTTCCAAAGTCCCATTTCTCTAAAAGGCATAAAATACAAAAGGTGTCCTTGAGCCCACTTCAATTCAAATCTCTCCCATGTGGACGAATCAAATTCAAAGTTTAAAAGGCAGATTGAACAAGTTGTAATTCAATGCATCTGGTTTTGCCACTGTACGGAAATGAATTGAGGCATTGGAAAGGTTCGGACGTGAGTTTCTTGAATCGGTTTTATCATTTTTGTAACCAAATGTAACCATTCTTGGAAGCTATTTAATGGCTTCTCCACACGTTATTTAGGGTTGGATCCTGGTACTCTATAAATGTAATAGATTCGAAGTAATCAATACAGAAGTTTTTCCCTTTCTTCCTCTATTATTCCTTCTTTCCTTGTCTGAAAATTTGGGAATCATCCATCTTTTATGATAAGAAACTTTGTGTTCTTGTTTATATGATTTCTGGAACTTTGTGTCTGTGGAATTATATTGGTTATGAAAGTGAATGATTCTACTCGCATATCTCTTGGTTCAATACATATAAGGTTATACTCTGTTATCTATATTTCCTAAAGGTATTGTTATGTTCTTCCTTTCTCATCTCCTTAATTCTTCCATTCTTTCCTATTGATGATCTTTGGTTATAAAACGTTTCAAAGTATCAGGAATACACACTTTGAAAGTTGTACATATGTATATAAGTCTTGTTACTTGCTTTCAATAAGGGAACATCTCCCATTAAAGAGGAGGGACTTGTTGTCCCCTGACTGTGGTTTGTTAAAGTTCCATTTAAAAACCCGACAAACTCAGGGCAAGAATCTTGTGGAAGTTGTGAAATGGGTGGATAGGTATAGGGAAATACGCAGGAAATACGAAGTAAAACATAAAACAAAGATGGAAAAAGGTGGGATTAATTGGTACTTTGTACACTTGAGAACCTTCTAAATAGTAGTATAAGACTAGGTTAAATATTGTCTAATGTGTAATATTTTTGTCAACATGTTCCCCCACTTTATGTTGGTGACCGAACAACTCGGTAACATAAAGTAGATAGAAAAATGTACCTGATGTTCGTGCAAGTGTAGAATAAAATGTGACAATGGATGAAAAGTGTGGAATGAAAAAAAGAAAAATGTGGAGGAGCATGGATTCTAAAGATGAAAAATGTGAAAAGGTGATGAGAGTGAACCTAGGGTGGAACACGTGTGTGGTTGTTGTAGTGTAAAGGCAAGTGCACAGTGGTATGTTGTCATTGTCGTTGTCGTTGTTTTTGTTTATTGTTCTTGTCATTGTTTGTTGTTGTTACCCCAAATCGACTATTTTTTCTCATACGGTGGACCTGCAAGGAGAAAATGATCAAGTAGTCAAATATGTATGTATGTAAAAATGTTGTGTAAAGTACACAAATGTAAAGTACGCTAGAATAGAAAGTGTAAATGGAAAAATGGAACATGTGCACCTGATCCATGTCGAAAAAAAAGGGTTTAGAAGGATATCCTATGATGTCGCAATTTTTTCAGGAGATCTCATGCCACCTTGGCTAAAGAAGTGTAGGGAGGAAATGTTCATGTCCTCTAACTCTAACCACTTCTGCTATAATTTGTTGAAGAGATCTTTATACTGCGTTGGTTTTTTGGGTGATCCTACACCACTGGATGAAGAAGTGTAGAGATGCCACCCACTATAACCCATGAGTCTGTGACCACTCCACGTGAATTTCCAAAGGACACTATGTCTTTTAAGGCTACTTGTGTATGGAGTTCGGTCTGATTTGAACTCACTCATTGTGTTTGAACCGGTGTAGATACATTATGTTAGTAGAAACCCTCAATTATGCCCCCTCTTTGGGGGTGCATGTAATGACTCTGGAAGGAGAATACAGCCCCAAAATAGGACCAACCGCACTCTGACCTTATAACCAACTCATTCTTGTAGGGGGGAAAGGAAAGTGCTTAGTGGATACCAATGTGCACACAAAAGGGGATGGCTATCCAATACAAGTGTTAGTTTGAACACATGCATGTAAATAAGTGTAAAAGACATAGAAAATGTAAAAACTACTAAGAAAAGTAGTGTAAACACATAAGAAAAGAAGTAAGTTGAGATAAAGAAGGTTTCAAACATGGGACATCAATCATGATGTCGCAAGACATGCAAAGGCCTCTATGGCTGCAAACAATAGTCAAGTGTGCACACAAGCAAATGGAAAAGACTGCAAATAATGGAAAACAATGGAAGACAAGTGGAAACAAAGAGGTAGTCGTGGAAACATGTAATCCTCGCAAAACAAGTGCTACACATGAAACACCCGTAAGCATGTTAGAGTGAAAACCAATATGTCAAAGCATATAGAAGTAGTAAAAGATGCTAAATATACAATGAAACAATAAAACCTGTATGAGATGAATGTGGATGCCCCAATGACCAATATAGTAAGGGTAGAAGGTGAGCATCCATGTCGCGTGTAGAGTCTTGTATCTGTGATCACACTTAGAAAAAGGTGTGAACACCCATGTGTGTATGATAATGACATATAGGAAAGCAAGCTAACATGTGTATCAAAGTGAACATGCAAAACACTAGTAAGAAAAAGTAAATTCTACCAAGACAATGCAAAGATGATGTAGATGGATGGAATGGAATGCAAGATGGAATGATAGAAAACGTGCCCAACCCCCCGAGTGTATGGAAGTGTATGCAGTGAGGTTCATTTTTTTTTCCCCCTCAACAATCAAGAATGAACCGTAAATGAGAGTGCATTATCGGGAAATGGTCGAGTAGTGTAATTTGTTTCTAGCATGCTACGATGAGTGTGTATGTGTAGTGGTGATGTAATGTGACATGTGGAGAGATGATGTGTGTGAACCCTATAGCCAAAGTGTATATCATGACTTTTTTTATTGGAGGAGTGATGATTTATCCCTAAGCATATATCATTATAGAAGATGAGAGGATGGTGATAAGATGTATAGAAAGATGTGTGTGGACCCTATAGCCTAAGCATATACCATGATTTTTGTGAATGGGTGAGTGATGATTTATCCCTAAGCATATATCACTATAAGATGAATGGATGGGAATGTGGCATGTGAAAAATATGTGTGTGGACCCTATAGCCTAAGCATATACCATGACTTGGTTGAATAGAGGAGTGATGATTTATCCCTAAGTGTATATTACTACGTAATGAATCTAATGCGAGGGTGGTGATTTATCCTAAATTGTATACCACTACGTGATGAGTAGGAGGAATGGTGATGTAATAGAATGACGTAGGATAGGATAGTATAATAAGTGATGATACGATGTAGGATGATAATGTGAATTGGATGAAGGGAGTGGTGATTTAACCTAAGGTGTATACCACTACATGATAATTAAAGGTGTGAGGATGTAATGGAATAGTTTGGGATTGAGAAGAGTATAGGATGATATGATAGGAGATGATAGATGATATAATGTAATAGAATTGATGGAAGGAGTGGTGATTTAACCTAAGGTGTATACCACTATGTGATGATGGGTGTGGGTGACGATATAGCCTAGAGTCACTAGTTTGAGGAATGTGGTATGAAGATATGTCACATGTAGGTAAGGTCCATTTGATTGGTAAAACCTTGGCAGTCAAGTATGGACCGAGGTACTAGAGTGCGTCGGGTGGTGAACGTAACGCGTAGAACAATGTAGTGCACATGACAAGGTATGTGAATGTGTGGTGTAGGAAATGTAATGTAGAGTGTGTAGTGGGTATGGAATGTAATGTAATAAATGTGTAGGTAGAAATATAATGTGTAATGATGATAGATAAAACTAGACCCAAGTATAAGGAAATCTAGTGTAGTTTGTAGAATGTATAGGATGTATGAATGACATAGAAGACTAGACTTATATATGATGATGACTAGTGTAGCATGGATGAGATAGATGAGGTAGAAATGATGATTAGATGATGATATGGGATATATATATATAGGTCTGGTTGTGAAGTGTGTGGCATTCAAAGGTGTAATAAAGATCCCTCAATAGTCCAAGGTGAATGAAGCACTAGGGTGTGTCATTGGGTAATGAGGGTGTGGTAATAGATGATGGAAATTTTGATATGTGAGGACAGGGAAACATGTATGGTTAGGAGAGGTATCAATGAAAAATTTCAAGATGGGGGGGTATGTTAGGTGATATGCACCCCAAGAGTAATAATGTGAGAAGAGGCTATGTGAACTTGTCAAGGAGATCATCGTCCTCTGGGTCAAAGTCAAATGGATTGGAATTAGCAACTTGGCAGGATATAGTATGATTTTGATCATGTAATGAGCCAGTGAGAGACAAATGGTACATTCCCATGGCGTATTCTTCATCCGAGTTAATGGAGGATGTGAAAACCTTGTGCATACCATCGGGTGAGGTTAAACAAATGGCCAAGAAAAGAACTATTGCAAATGAAAATGCGGACAAAGGACAAGGGGAATGAGATGTTAGTTTGACTAGGGTCTAATGTACTCTGATGTAAGTAATCCAAGAGTCCCCTTATGTGAGTGGTGAATAACATGAGGTACACGGTAGATAAATGACGAGATCGAAGACACGCAAACCATAAGCAGAAAGTGATGACAAAACCGTGTAATAGAGATGCGAGGCGTGAGTAGACTCAAGGTCATCAAAGGTAAATCCAAGGAGAATGAGACAAGTGGGAGAAAAAATGGTTTCATCAAATGTGGGATCAAATGGAACATGGTCCAAAAATGAATCACAGATAAAAAGGGTACACGTGAAGGGTGGGTGTGTGCCTAGTGATCTTGGCGGAGATGAGATGATAGTGTTCACGGAAGGAGGGGGTGACTGATATGGAACTACGACAGTGGGAATGGGTGATGGATGGGGAATGGAATCTACTAAACAAATAGCTCCATCAAGTGGTGGTAAATTTGGTTGATCCTCTAAAGGATGAGGTTCATCAACGGTGTCAATGCAAGGAATAGGGATACTAGTATGAGGGTCATGGAAACAATATTAGAATGGATCACGATATCGGAGGACAATGAGAAGTATAGTCAAAACATTCATGTAAGAATTTGACACAATGGTGGATGGTAGAGGGAATGAATTGCATGGCATGGAGCCATGGTCTACCTAACAAAAATTATATGAGACAAGGAAATCAATAACAAAGAAAATGGTGGGGAGAGTTTTAGGGCCAACAATTAAAGCCAAATTAACATGGTCTATACATGGATGAATAGAACCATCATAAACACCGAGGGAATGGAAGAAGGGCTAATGTCACGAGAATAAAAACCTATGGCTTGAGAGAAAGGACATGTGGCATAAATTAATCTCGAGCCATTATCAATGAGAGTAAGCTTTTCGATTTGATAACACATGTAGATGCAAGACATGATGTAAAGTGGTGGGTCATCGTCAAAAGGGTGAATGTCAGTGGGATGATTGCCCCATAATGTTATATGTTGATAAAAGGCCTTGGAAAATGTGTCATACATAGGTTCCTGGATGCATGTCGTCGAAAACATCGAGTAGTAGCAAAAGGGTTTGGACTCGATGAAGTAAATCAGGGTGGGTAAGAAGGTATTCAGTGATAGAGATATTCATGATGATGGAATGAAAAAGACTGAGAAGGTGGTAGAAAGTACAATTGGGTTCACCAAAATGATTAACAAAAATAATTTCCTAAACCTAAAGGGAGGATTTAGGGTTCTAGTGTTAATCTAAATAGGAGGACTAAAACATAGTAAACAAAGTAAAGCTATATGCAATGAATAGTAATAAACTATGCTAAATGAAATAAAAACCCTAATGGAAAGGAAGGAGAGGGAAGATGACTTAGCTGATTACTATAGACTGTTACAGGTTGTCACAGATCTAAAAATAAAATTTAGAAGTGCAAAAATCACTCAGGGACCCTGTGAAGGGTATATCTGGAGTATCTGAAGTGACATAGGCACCTGAGAGTGTATTGGAGCACCCGCGGTGCCCTGGTCTAGATTTTGGGCACTATGAACTATGTAGGGACTCAGGAACTATGTTCAGTAGTGTCACAAATAGGTCTGAAACCCTGCATGTCTATCACACTAGATTTGCTAGATGAATTGGATGACACCCTGCACATGAAGAAGAAGAAGGGGTGGAACCTACCTCGTTTCCAAACCGGTGGAATTATCACTGAGCATTGCACTACATTATAGACCTTGATGTAGTTCTGGTGAGTGTGTGTATTTCATGCCCTAGGTGCTCTCGTGTCAATTGCACTTTGTGAAATAGTGAGCTATGGTAGTTATAAAAGATGTAGATAGTAGAATAGAATGTATAGAATCCCTCCTCTAAGAATGTGTGTGATGCAGACTTTCTAGCTTGAATGTATGGTGTTATGTGGATGCAAGATGGTGCAATGGATGCAGCCCTAGATGGAGTGATAGTAGTGATAGGATGCAATGACCTAGGACCCTCATTATGGTCTTATAAGCTTTATATTTATAGGGCTCTCAAGTTTAATTTCATAATTAATCCCAACAATGTCGATTGAGGAAAAGATAAAGGAGACCAACAGGCTAGAAGTGACCCAAAAAGGAGCGAAAGAGGTTAAACATAGAGAGGGCACCCAGGGTGGGACCAGGGCACCTCTGGTACCCCCAAGACAGGTAGGGCACCGGAATCGGGGATAGAATCTTGGGAAGTTGTAAAATGGGTGGATAGGTATCGGGAAATACACGGAAAGACGAAGTAAAACATAAAACAAAGATGGCAAAAAGGTGGGATTAATTGGTACTTTGTACACTTGAGAACCTTCTAAATAGTAGTATAAGACTAGGCTAAATATTGTCTAATGTGAAATATTTGTGTCTACAGATATGTGACGACATAAGTAAAATCATATGCACGTGATTCAAGAGCACTATGGAACCCAAGGAATTGTATGGTTGAGAGTTGATGGATGAAGAAATGGAAAACATGCACATAAGAAAGTAGTTATCATGGTCAATGCAGACTCATATAGATGAGCCTGATTTCAAAGTGTGTGAAGAATCATGCATTTTGTGTAGGATGAAGAAAGCACCCCACATACAACATGTGAATGTTAAACCTACTGTTATGTCAGACGACCACGTAAGTAATGCCTTGGTAAATTTATCTACCAAGGTTGCGCGCATGAACATAGATAAAGCAATAACCATTAGGGTGTTGATGGATGATAAGAAGGATAAATATAGAGGAATAAAGTGCTTGACAATAGAGAAGGAAAGGGCCGAGGCAAAGACAAAAGCATTGATCAATATGGCCGAGGAGATTGGAGATGATATTCTCAAGGTAAGGCCACATCTAGAATCTCAAGTTCCAGAGAAATTTCCTTTTGTAATGCACTACATACACACGTTGGTAAAACTGATGATGGATGAAGGGCCCATGTGTATGCCTACACCGAAGGATCCTGCAGAGGAGGTAGAAAAGGCCAAATCCACCATTTCCAGAAAGATTGCAAGCTATGACTCTCTATCGTAAGACTTGAGGGATGAGCTTAAAAGGCAAATAAAGCTCGAACATGTGCACAGCGCCATATGCTATTATTAGGACAAGGACTCTAGCAGAAGAGAATGAGGTCCTTCAAGCGCAGAAGAATGAAACACTTGAGCTTGTGGAGAGGTTGGATATGGTAGAGAAAAATTGCAACGCACTTGCAGCAGCCAAAACCACATGAGGAAAGAATGAATGAAATCAGAAAGCTCATCACGTAGAAGATGGATTACATGGAGGGCATGATTTCAAGCATGGCAAACATTGTTAGGATTTTGAAAATGAACAAGAAAACATGACTCAGGATGAGTTGGATGTCATGGTTATAGATGTCCCTGATAAAATAGGTGAAGCACTGAGTGATTGGTAGGCGTTAGAGGCTGAGATTAAAAATGAGTATCCAGAGTTGATCCTATCGGTAGAGGAGAAGAGCGCTGAGTAATACTTCATTCTTTTTGGTCAAGTAATTGTTATTCTTTTATTCATTATTCTTTATTCTTGGAGAGATAAGTTGGGATTACCCATTGCCAAGGGTAGAAATGCATTTAGTGTGGGGTAATGTTGAGAAGATGGAATATAGCTCAAGGTTGAAAATGCATAAGTTTTGCATGTGCGGACATAGGGTGCGCAGGGACCGCACGAAGGTATAGCGAATATGGTCTTGCCCAAGAATAGTTGGAAAACATGACTTAGCCACTTTTACAGGTCAAGGCTATTTTTGGACATGGAGTGTGGAGCACGCAAATATATGGAGACTTGCGGTTTGAGCGCCATACAGGTTTTGTTCTAATAATAGGATCTATACTTAGAGTTAACTTTAGAAGATCTATTATTAACACTTGCATGCTTTTGTATTCTCTTGTAAAGGTGCATGACTATTATTAGCATGTATCCTATTTTTGGAAGGTGCATGGGCGGTGAAGGGAAAGTCCCCACCCATATATATGTGTGTGTGTATATATATATATATATATATATATATATATATATATATATATGTATGTATGTATATATATGTATGTATGTATTGATTTACATGGTTTAGAAAACCCCGTTGATGTTGTTTGATTGTAGAGTTATGTTGTTGGTTTTGTTTGCGTGCATGACTCATGATGACACTATTATGATGTATGAAGCTTCTATGTTTTGTAGTACTTAATATAATGGATCATATTGGTTGATATTGGTGTTAGATGTGACTGAACATGGATCTTGCATGATAAATCTCATTATAGTCATGGTTTAGCTAATCTTTCCTATGGTTTAGATCTAGATCTGGTTTATGCACTTTGTGGATTGTTTACTATCTGTTATGAATCTGAATATATACATACTCAATCATGCTAACATTTTGGACAAGAAACTCTAAAGAGGGACCGCACCCTTGCATGCTTCGGTGAGCGCTCAATTCGAGGTTGAGTGATGTGCTAGTGCAACTTAGGCTAATTGTAGTGAATTCTAGGCTACATCACGCGCCTTGGGCCATTTGGTAATATAAAATAGTACAAGTTTCAATGATGACTTGGATGGGTGTTTTTAATGGAAAAATAAGCTTATATCTTCCTGTTCTCCTCCTCTACAACGAGCTCCTCTCCTCTACCCTAAATTCTATAATCTCGGATAGGTCCAATCAACCTTTACATTAGGAAAAGCTTGACACTTAGCTCAATTCTTATTTACAAGGGTCATAATGGGTGAACTCCTTCAGTGACTTGACCTTTGTTTTTCCTAAAAGCAAGCCCTAACTACCTTTTCCTTGAGCTCCTTCTCCATTGCATACAAATCAAGCTAATCCAATCATCTTGGCCCCTAGCTTGTCTACACACTAAGCTTGAATTGATTTGGGCAATCTAGATCAAGACCATTGCAAGCCCATCTCGCCCTTTGGCACAACTACGGCTCCCATAGAGCCTGCTCGACACCCTACATTATGAGTCATGAATTGAAGTCACCCTTTGAGATAAGTTCAACACTTTTCTCCAAGCTCTTCCCTTACCTCAAATATCCATCTCATCCCATATTTGAGCTCGTGATCACTCAACGACACTCGATCTATTCCAAATCATGTTGTGCACGCTCCCAAGTGGGTAGATATTTATGTGCAAGTCGATCCTAGCTTTGTTCTCTACCTCTCAAGGTGGCTCCCGCAACAAAAAAAGTGGGAAAAATACGGGCAATAGATAAAACATCTAAATGAATCCCAAGTAAAGGCCAAAACCCTAAATGGTAATATTAAATATTTGGTTTTTAGGTATTTGTGATCAAGTATTCGTTGAGTTGACATTGCCAACTTGCTAGAAACTTAGGATTTGACCTTAATAGTATTATAGTAGTAGTATATTTATTATATTAAAACTTTTGATAATTTCTTAATACGTCATGTCTAACGTATCTACGAGTCGCATGAAGAGCATGGAAAACTGGAGGTGATTTTTGTTTGTAGAAGTCATCAAAAATATTTAATAAGATTTTTAAAATTTACACAAATTATTGACAAGCATTTTTCACCATAGCCCTTCTTTTGATAGTTTTAAAAGTAACTTGCATTTCCCTATTGTCAAACGTTTTTTTGACATTTTGAAAATGTTTTACATGCAAATTTTACCCACCCTTTTCGAAGGGTTAGAGACCTTAGGAAGCGCCCGAGACGGGCTCAATTTTGAACCCCGATCCCAATCCTTATTATCATTGTAGAAAGATATTACTTTTTAAAAAATACATCATGTCATAGTTAATTTTTTTAAAGTGACACCTAAATGGATGTCAAATTTAATGTAGAGAATGCAAATTGACACAGTCACATCATTAGATCATTCCCCTTATTACCATTGTACAATACCTATTGGTATACGTAATGCTACATAGTAAAAGTTATTTAAAATCAAATATATATTACTATCAAAATATTTATATTTTTACAATTTAGATCGACTTAATTTTGATTGTGATGATAAAATAATAATTTTAATAATAGAACATTATTTATATATTTTATTAAATGTGTATGATTAATCAAGTTTAATAAATTTATATTATATATTATCTAATTTTTATTTAGATATTTAATCATTTTTTTGGAAGGACAAAAGACATTATTTTGAAAACGTGAAAACTGGAGTCGGCTCTTCTAGGGTTTCTCTTTTCTAACCGCCATACCACGGCCTTTCGAGCTCTACAGGAATTTATTGTTATAGTCTCTCCTAGGGTTTCTCACCTTCATAATGTCCTTGCCTTCTTCAAACCCGGTTGTTTCAACCGTGGTAGGAGATAGTGGAGCGAGTAATGGCACCACCGGTGAAGTGACCCAAGAAATTTGTCCCAAAGGTTTTTCACAAGGTAATATTTCTCCACCTGATGTAGTTCTACCCATTCCTAAATTTAATGTTTTTTTCAATGGTTAGAGCAATTTTGCCTAATTGGGTATTTTATAGGTCGAATCTCCCCTGAAATCATGCTCAAATCTGGAGTTAACACGATCCCGAACTCCTCATGGAGTCCGCCTGGATAGTGTTCAAAACATGACCAAAGGTTTATTTCTTTTTCATTTCTCTGACCCTACTAAAGCACCCAATATTCTAGCTAAACCAGCCACTTGTTATGTCTGTAACTCGCTACTTGTGTTAACACCCTGGCACAAGGAATTTGTGGTATCTCAATATGCCGCCCTTAAAGTTCTTATTAGGGTTGAATTTCTAGGTCTTACTATGCCATGCGTGCCTTTTTTCCTTGAATTTCTGCCTCACTTGGGTGGGTAGTTTTCCTGAAGGCTGATAATTTTTACCATGCTTGTCTGCAGAAAGCAAGTATGCATTGAGATTGATCTCTCGCAAGATCTCAAATAATTTTTGGATATTCAAATGGGTGATACACGCTATTCCTAAAAGGATCTCAAAGAATTAGCCTAGAATTTTTGTATATCAATCTACCCAACACTTTCTTCCATTGCTAAGTATTTGATCACAAGATCAAGGATTTTCTCGCTTTATGTACCTCATAACCGCCTTGTGGCCAAAACAACTCATGAGCTAGTTGAACCCCAACAAGATGAAGGTTGGTAAGTTGTCGGGGGGCCGGAAAAACAAGAACAAAGCCCAACAATCCAAAGCCTCTGGATCCCATGGCCATCGAGAACCAATTGTTAAGGAACAATCTCTCAATATCCCGGATAAGGAGCCTACAGTTGTTGCTAAAGAACCAACTGCTGCTGCTTCTTTGTCATCTTGGCTACCCATTTTCCAAAGTATTCCAAAGACGCCCCTTAAGGCATCGGTTCTCATGAACCGAGAAATATTTTGTTTCTTATGTCCCCATCCCACATTCAATTCCACTTTGCACTACTAAGCAAATCAAAGGACATTCCAAACAACCCCAAAGTCCTTCCCGCATCTCTCGGGACCATATCCCAACACACAACGTGGATTCCACCGAAGAGGAATACAACATTGAGTATGCCAACTGGAAAAAAGTTGATCTCGCAATATTTTTACAAGATAAATTTGTTTGTTTCTTACACAATCAATATGATTCCCTTGAGGGCTTAGAGGATGGGGATATGGCTCTTGACCAATGTTTCCCATGAATTGATTATCTTGGAATGTTAGGGTTCTTACAGACTCCTATCGTAAATATGTGGTGCGTGAAACTCAACAACGATGTGCAAATTTGGACATTTTGTTTTTGCAGAAGTAAAAATTATAGGTTTTCAGTTATAGATGGTATGCAAATCCATCTAGCCTAACAGCTTGGCTTTCTGTAGTAATCATGAAGTAGGGCATGGGGGATTAATTTTTATTTTTGCTCCCAAATGGCGGCCCTTATTAATTGACCATGGAATCGACCCCACCAATCGTGTCATATGGGTCCTCTTTAATATTGATGGCCGCCCTTTTGGGCTCATAAATATTTACGCCTCAAATGATATTACCGAAGGGATAATCTGTGGCGGTGGATAGCCAACTCCATTCCCAATGCCTACTAGGTTATAAGTGGAGACTTTAATATGGTTGAATCCCCAAATGATAAATGTGGCCACTTGCCTATGAGGTGGACACCTAGTGAAAGGGAAGTGTGGTACTTCATGTGAAATAAATTTAGATTTTTTTATCCTAACACATCTCGCTTTCCCACCTCTGCAGCTTGGTACACGTGGACCAATCTTCGTGGAGGGACATATCACATTCTTAAACGGCTTGACATGGCCATGTTGTTAGCTCAAAATATTTGAGTTCAATAGCATTTATTCTATGCTAATGGAGGTCATGCCTGACTTTTCCTTTCAGACCACTCTCCTATATGATTTTGTATATGTTGGCATGATGCACGCCCCTTTTGTCATAAAGGCCAATTCTTTCTTAATACTACCTTGATGCAACATGGCCCCACTGTCAATCATATCAAACAGGTTTGGAATTTAACTCCATGACCCAATCATTGTCAATAGTTTCATCCACCTATGCAAGCCAGATTGGATACAATGGTGGGAAGATGCACTGACTCGGACTACCATATTTCTTAGAATCTATGGTCGACAGCTGGAAAAAATTTGGCACCACTCATACACTACTAACACCTCACTCTCACCAGACAATTGTGGTGCTTCAAGGCGATCCCTTCTCTAATGCTCTACAATTGCAAGTTTCAATGCTCCAACATCAAATCCAAATTGTGGATAACTATAATGCCAAAGGTGCTTAGATCTGGGATTGGTTGCATTGGCTCAAGATTGGAGATTGGGTGTCAAAAGAATTCTTTCTTTCTCTCCAAGCCAGAAAGCCTTCTCAACAGATCCGAGCTATCATGAACAACGAACTCGATTATCCCATGAACTTATGTTGCAAGCCTTTGTGTGCCATTACAAGCTCATCTTTCAAGCTCAGCCACCCTCTGCAACTCACCAAGCCACTCTTGACCATTGTTTGGGTGTTGTGTCGCGCAAGCTTTCAGAGGCTCAAAATGTGATCTATGAAAGAATACTCACCATTGAAGACCTTCATGAAGCCATTCATTAAATGGATGATGACAAAGTGTCGGGCTAATGATAAAGCATCAGGCTGCGATGGATTCCCTTGTGAATTTTATAAATATCTTTGGGATTTTGTCGAGCAAGACCTTTTTCAGGTCTATCTTGAAGGATTTCAGAACCAATCCCTAGGGCCATGCATTAATAAGGGAAACATCAAATTTATCCCTAAGCAAGGAGATCCCGAGAAAATCGTTTGTTAGCGGTCAATTACGTTGTTGAATGTCTCCTACAAAATCATTGCCAAAGCGTTAGCTCTGTGATTACACAATATTCTACCTGTTATTATTCATCCAAAGCAAACATGCTTCATACAGGATGTTTCATCCTAGATAACATCATTGCGGTGTGGGAAGGCATGGAATGGGCTCACATATCTCATCAAGCCACCATGTTTATCAAGATTGACTTTGAGAAGGCTTATGATCGATTGAATGGCCATTCATTCTTTCCATGCTTCAGGCCCTTGGCTTTGGACCCATTTTTATTCAATCCATCAATATGCTTTTTACAGATGCCTCTGCTCAAATTTCTATTAATGGCCTCAGCTCGGAGCCTTTTGGGATGTTTTGGTCTATCGGACAAGATTTTCCCCGCATTGTATGTGTTGGCGGCAAGGCTTTGGTTATCTTTTAGCTCATGCCAAAGCACAAGGTCTTGTTCATGGAATCTCGTTTCTTGATGAGCACAATTCACAACTTTTTAATGGGAAATTTGCGGATGATATCTTCTTTATGCTTATTGAGGATGAGACCAACATTAGCAATGCTATGCAATGTTTGGATACTTTCTACCTAACTTCTAGCTCATCCATTCAATGGTGAAAAAACCCAATGTTACCGACAATCTTTCCTTCCCGCACCTGACTAGCTTGCCACCTTTGATTGGAAAATTTTACAACATGGTGAGATTTTCAAATTTCTAGGTATTCCTTTTGCTATTCAAGCCTCCCCAGCTAAGCTATGGCATTCTTTCATTCAATGGGTGGCGAAAAATTGGAATATTGGATCACTAGGCCTTTATCTCTGGCTAGAAAATTCCAAATCTGCTCTAAATTTCTTGTAGCCACCCATGTTTACTACTCGTCTTGTTGGGTTCCTTCCAAAGCCTCCATTCAAAAGCTAGAAAAACTACTCAAATCCTTCTTATGGGCTAATGCTTCTACTGGTAAAGGTTTTCATCGGGTAGCCTGGGATATATGTGTTATCCTACAAAATTGACAAGGGTAATTTGCGGGTAACCATATCAAAAAAATTGTTCGCCCCGAAAGAAGTCGATAACGTTAAAAATGGCCTAAAACTACCTTTCAAAATCAAGTTATTTCTGAACTTAGCCATTTTTCAGCTTCTTCCCTCGGCGCAGTTTTTGCATGTCAACACTCTCAAAAACATGCCTTTTTGAACTAGGTGCAGGAATTCTCGTGTCAACATCAAGAAATCGACGCCCACTCATAAAATCTAAAATCACAGAAAGTATTATGTCAACATACCAAAATTTGCGCCCCTTAGAAAGCCCTTTGGCGCAGGAAATGTTGTGTCAACATCTTAAAACATGCGCTAAGTATTTTTCTTGGGCGCTGGAAATATTGTGTCGACATTCTCAAAAGTGCGCCCACTCCTAAATCCTTAGGCGTAGGAAATGGTGTGTTGACACCATGAAATGTGCACTTAGGCGCTAGAAGTATTATGTCAATGTCAATAAAATTACGCTAAGGCACATTTTCACTTGTGTCGACGCTCTGAAAAGTGTTCCAAAGGAGGTTGGTGAAGTAATAAATGCCAATTTTCCTATAAATAGGCACCCGACACCTTTCATTTTCATGAATTGAAAATTGAAAAAAGTATTTTCTCTGCGCCTATCAGTCATCCTTGTCACCCCCATGTGTTGTTTTTCGAGCTTGTGGACCCCAACGTCGTCCTTCGTCTTTTATAAATCTAGGTAAGTGGCTCCTCTCCTGGTTGTTGTTTTTTCTTGTTTGTATTAGGTATTAGGGTTGTTATAAAGATAAAATTTAAAGAAACACACCTAACACAATCTGCAAACCAGTTGAAGCCATTTTGTCTCTCCTTCCAAATCTACAAATCTGGAAGACCCCTGCCTCTGAAGAAATCCAAAAACTCATCTTTTCCCGAGGCTGCAAAACCCTCTCTTTACCATCTGAGATATCCAAAAGAGAGAGGAATAGAAATCAAGAAAAATAAGCCAAATTGTTAACTGAGTAAAATCATGGCGCACTGTCCTTCCTTGCAACATCTTCCAAAATTACACCTTGGCGCACTTTACCCTTTTGCAACATAACTTTAACCCGCACTCCAGCTTAAAAACAACACTTAGTAGCTTTTGTGGGAGCGGGCGCACCTCTGCAGAGCATCAACATAAGATGTTGTGTGTTATAAAACCACGCCATGCACTTTTTCCCTTGCGCACTCTAAACCCATGCAACACAAACTTTTTCAGCGCCCAACCAAAGCAGTTTTTTCCCAAGGCGCAGGCGCAACCTCCTTAACACCAACATAAGATGTTACATGTTGCAAACCCGCACCCTGTGCTTTACCCTTGGCACTGCCTTTTGTCATAAAACACCTCTCAAATGTGCACCCTTTCTAAAAACTTGGCACAACTTTTCTCCTGTCAACATTAGGCACAACTTTTTTCATGTCGACATCCTCCCAAGTGCACCTAGCAATAAGAGGCCTCTGCAACATGTTATGAACCTGCGCCTTGCGCCCTAAGCCTTATAATTACTCGTTCTTCATTCTATAAGCTTTCATTATGAATAACATGACAGTTGACATGGCTCTTCTATGTTGGACCTCCTTGATTCTTCTTGCAGAACAACAACATCCATCCTTGAGCTCACACATGTCTTCATCAAGCAAGAAACCAACTAAAACTAAAGCTAAAGCTAAGCAGTCGAAACAAGATATGAAGTATAAGTATCAAAGAGTCAGAATGCCTGACTCACTATATGCAAAGTGCAGCCTCGACATCTAAGACTCCGAGCTAGGTCATATTGACATGGATGACTTAAGGCGAGGACCAACCAAAAAGCAAAGGGCCCGTGGATGAACAAATTAGTGGGCATGGTTGCACTTCATAGATGGGCTGCCGGTAAGTGTCGTAAATAATGAGTTCATCATGTTGGTCACTCGGTATTATAACAAGGACACTAGATGTGTCAAACACGGAGAAAATGACGATCATCGACCTCATAGCTCGTCACTTTGAACTAACCCTAGGCATTCCTCATCATAGGTAATATGTAGGAATAAGCATCGAAGACTGCAAGAAGGCCTGGGATGATAATGAGGATAAATGCATGCAGATGATGAATGAGATTTACATAAAGAACAAGAAGCCGGTGAGCAGATGGCCACAAACCATCCATCGTAGTGACTTCAATGAAGAGTTGAGTGATACAATCACCTTCTTAAATAGGGTATTTGGGCTCCCTAATGCCCATTATTTCCACAAATGGATGCTAAGGTACCTGGAGACCATGAGCAAGAACACACACTGATTAGCACTTGGCTGGGGTGAGATCATAAGTGACACCATCTCCCAATAGCTTTAACAAGTTCTAACAACTGGGAAGTTCTACATGAATTCCTACGTTGTATACGGTGCTGCATTAGCAAGAGATTTCGTGGGGTTAGCTCGTAATGGGGTATGGCCCCAATTCAAGATATATGAGTTCTACCTAGAGCTAAAGCTCGAGGCCAGCATCTCTCAGTTCTCTAAAATCAATGATGCCTTGTTCTATGAGGTGATTTGCTTGCTAAGAACAAACATGAGACACGGTCGAGACCAGCCCGAGTGTGATTGCTGCTACAAAGAAATGGGGAGAGTTGTTCACGCAATTCCCCACATTCACATACCTTAGAGCTGTGAATTTCGAGGGTGAACCAACGAAGCTGCCAAGGTATGAATTTGGAGTTGTCAAGGCAACTAATCACTTATTATGAGAATTGCATGAAGAGAAAGAAAGGAGGAACCCCATTCCCCCTTACAGTTGGACGATACACCTGCCCCACACTGGCCAAAGCATGGGAGATGTATGTTGAACTAGAGCTGTTGAATTTGAAGCACAACTTCCCAAGCCAGCCGACCTTTGACCTTCGACCGCTGGATCTGCCTTCCAAAGGTAAAAATTGATCCCATCCATGTTCCCGAGATCGAGGACATTTAGATCAACTTAACACATGAGATAGACATCAGGTGAAAGGATCACTCCCGGCTAGCTCTGGAAGAGATCGTCCACTATGGCGTTCTTATTGTCACAAAGGAATTCCAAGAGACCCACCAAGAAATTGATCAGCTTTACCTTGACATAGATGGTGACAATTGGCCATTCGCGAGATCGTCGGATCCAAGGCACCGAAACCATTCAGGAAAGGGTTAAGCCCACGTTGTAACACACTGAACATTGGTGCAAACAGAATGGTCTCACCTACCTCGAGTATATTTCACTACTTCTCCTTCGAAAGAGCACCTCAATATCGGCCCATGTGCCAAAAGCAAAAGGAAAAGACAAGGAGGGAGAATCAAGAAAACAAGAATAATCTCCTGAAGGCCTTCCCTCTACTTGGAGAAGCCAGAATCGACACAGTGTCTCCGGTAAAGAAGAAGAAACAACGAGGTTTCAACGAATACATCCACTCAGGATGTTGTCACAACTACAACTGCCAAGGTACCCAGCGTCCCTTCTTCCATTTCTTCTCCTCCTCTTGTCATCTAAGCATCTATTCCTATGGATGTGTCTTCTCCCATTCCTTCCTCCCTTCCATCTCCCACCTCTTCCATCTTATACTCTCACGCGGATCTGTCACCCAGTATTCCCTCCATCCAATTTTATATCCCTTCCATTTCCATGTCCTTCTCTTCTCCTGTAGTAACTCCAGGCCCCACAAGTAGCGGTGCGTTGGATTCCTTGTCAATGCCACCACCGAGTGTTTCAACATTCTTCCCTCAGGCCTCTACAGTTGTTTCCCCTTTCACTCTCGTTTCTTCTTCTATTCCCTCTACTCCCACTCCCACAAGTCCTAGTTAGATTTCTGACCACCCGAGTCAGCATAAGAGAAAGGTTCCCATCACACCCGTGGACTTCTCTGTCATTCTGAAGAAGGGACCCAAGAAACAGAAAGCAATAACTCACTTTTCAAAAAGAACTTCGGGGGAGAGAGTCATGGACATTGCCTATCCAGACCCCACCAAGGAAAAGAATGATCTGTCTCCCACAAACTTCACAATGACTCAAGTCACAATGGGGACCTCATCTCAAAGCCTGCAAGGGGAATCCTTGTCTGCAGTGGATGCTCTCGCAAAAAGCTACATAAGCCAAAGAGGAGAAGAGAATACTCAGGAACAAAACAAACATCTCCTCCAAGCATTGCAGAAAAATGGGTAACGCTCCTCCCGTGATCGCCGCCAAACCCATCAAAGTTCTCGGTCGGATAAAATAAATGAATATGTTAATATTGGTGAACAAGGTGCAGCGATCCTCCTGGATTGAGTGAATCCTCAAAGATAGTGAATAAATGATTAGGAAATTCACAATGCTCTACTAGGATATAGCTCAAGAAAATAATGAGCTGCTGCAAGCGATGTGCAGGCTCCCTCTCCGAGGATTTGGATAACGCCAGGTTGCAACATGAAACATTCCAAGCAATGGCTAACTACTCAGCTGACGACCTATTGAAGGTCAGCGTTATCGATCACCATGCAGGCACATAATAAATCTCTCATTGCATTAGATTACCGGGTTGATCAGATGGAATATATCTTGGAGAGGATAGATAAAATCAAGGATGAAGCCCTGGACGCACGATACAACATGGAGCAGATAGTTACAAAGATGTCTCTAGGGATTTTTAGTGAATCGTACACCTTGACGGAAGTAGACGATACATTCCAGTGCTTCAAGGCTATCGTCACTCAATTTTTGGCACCAAAGGTCACTTTCGACCGAGAGTCAATCAATAACCTCTTGGCCTCTGGGATTTCATTAGCTTCTTGATCGATGCATGCGAGGAGTTTTCCGGGTTACATGACAAGCTCAAGAATGAGAAAGAAACTTACGAAGTCATTTGCGACCATTTCAAAGGTCCATATCATGATCAACTTTAGGCAATGATCAGCAAGTTTATGGAATATCGAGCGCAGTGTCACATCACCTCTCTGATCAAAAGCAAGACACCAAGTTTGAGAAAAGAGATGATGAGGAGTAGTTTCTCCTCTTATGTATGCTTTGATCATTTTTGTAAAATATTTAAAAAGCTTTTTGGCATTTACGATGACATCATCCATGTTGCACCATGGGATGTTGCCATCCAAAACTTGCCTAAAGTCAATCTGTTGAATTTTAGATGTTTTGTAAATATCATGTAAGATATTTTATAAGTAGTGGTTGGTTTGCTTTTGTCTTCTTTCCTCTTCTCCTTCTATAAATCTTTGGAATACTTGTTGTATTCAAGGTGGACATTTTTGTATGAAAGGAGAAGTGAGGAGAGAAAGACTTTGTGCTTTCTTGTAACAGAAGAAATATTAATACACGTATTCAGACTTTGTGCTCCATATGTGTGTTATTTGCATCAGATCTTTCTTAAGTTAGATCTATGTTTTTATTCTGTTGGATTCATTCCTACTATTGTCATTTGTTCATTAGTATTACTTTATTTGTTTATGCAAGTAATTTTGGCTCTATTTACTACCATCCCAAAGCATAAACCTTCTGACCTTTCTGTCTTGGAATTCATTTCTTTTCTTCCTTCAGATCTATCCTTCCTCCATTCCTTCTCTCCTACCTTTCTGTTCATTGTTGGAACTACCTCTACTGGGATGAGATCCCAAACCCCCTGAAGTTAGAATAGTGTATATTTGCATAGATTCCTGCTTGATAGATTAGCAATAAACCAGTTTTGCTTTGTTGTCTCAAAGAGGGGCTATGCCCTGCACACTGTTGGCATGTTTCCCCATGACCTGCCTAACCGAAAGTTTTTCGGACCAACAATATGTTGTTTGCCTAGCAATTCTAGAGGCCTCAAGCTTATTCACATTCAACGTCAAGGGAAATCTCTTTGTGCTAAGTGGATTATCAGAAGCATTACTGGATAAGAAGTTTGAAAGTTTTCATACGACATGGCATTACGGAAGGTTCTCCTTATGGCCGCCCTACATGGAAAGGCTTAGGGTTTTCAATTTTCTCATCACTCATGTGCCTGTCAAAATTTTTGGCACCTTTGTGCTTAAGAGTATTTGGAAAGCGTGGGAATGTGTCAAACCCTAGATTTTATGGAAGGGGGATGGATTTTGTAATGGGATTTCTCTCAATCAGCAATCTCTCTAGTGGTCACCAATTTTTCAATCCCAAGATAAATGCTTAGAAGAGAACCCAGGAATATCCACGCTCAAATTCTTCAAACGTGTAATTTGCACCATCGAGGACTTCTTCTGCAAGAACGCTCAATCCTGGTACTCTTGGCCAAATTTTAAATCTCTGTTTCGGCTTTCCAACCAAGATCGAGATACTTTCACTACTGTGATCAATTCGGTTCCTAATCACATGTTGCATAAGATTTTTGTGCATTCCTCTCACCCATAGTGGATAGACTGGAAGTGGTATGTTGATACTCCTTTCTATAACTACAAATCTAGCAAAGGCTATCATTGGCTCTCACCCCATTTTCCCATGGTGGATAAACTTAATACTCATTGGAGAATTCACACCAATTTGTCTACAGGGTAGATGATTTGAGACTGTTTGAATTTGTATGTGTGGAGCCCAAAATTGCTCATTTTCTTTGATGTATTCTATACCAAGGCCTTCCTATTAGGGCTCATCTTGTTCAAATTGGGATCCCAACTCCCAACCGACCCTTCAGGGCATCCGGAAAAACTTTTACATGTCTTGTGGCGCGCCTGTCCTAAAGCTCAAATTGTATGGGCTCGGATCCATTCCTTTTTTTCCCTCACGACCCCACTATTTCACTTGGCAACATATCCTCTTAGGAGATAATCCCAAAATTCTTCCTATGTTCACCCAAATTTGGCATGTTTTCAGAGGGGATATTCTATTTTGGATATGGAAAGAAAGAAATGTTTTTTTCTTTGTTAATTCTGCAGTTGATCAATCTTTCTCGATTTATAATAAATATATGGTGATCTCCAATGTGCTTCTGCAAATTCAAGTTTAGGCAAACAAGGTGGCGCTGGAGGTGGACCAACTTTAGACCCTGTTGTGTGCCACCGGGGAAGTCTCATGCAACGTTTCTCGAGTGCCTCCATATCCCACCAGGAACTCCTTGTCTTCACCCATGGTGGTGACATAGCTGATCTCGTCATCCCTTTCACCACACCCACCGCTCTCCGGGGTCGTTACATTGGCATAATCACTCGTCACCTCTCCATCATGGCAGGGGGCTCTCCGCCGTATTCATCAACTCGCCAACAAGGTTGGGGCTCGCCACCTCGTCGGGATGGGTGGGGCTCTCCACCGCACTCGTCGACTCTCCAACGGGATTAGGGCTCACCACCTCACCAATATGGGTGGGGCTCTCCTTCTACCCTTGCCTCATAACAGGATGTTTGATACCCACCGCCACCTCCACCACTTGTTAGGTTGTGGAGCTAAATAACTCCACCGGAGCATATATTACATGTGGTCTGGTTTACACGATGGCTCGGTGTCGGTCAACATATTAACCTCCATCCAGTCCAACATATTAATCGGCATCGGTCAACATATTAACCTCCATTAGTTAGTAGATGAACCACCATCGATCGGGGTAGCGGCGTCGGTTACCTATGTGTTAAAGTTTATATTTAACTCACATGAATTTAATCTAGCTTTTTTTTAAAGTTGATTTAAAGGATGTAATTACATGGTTGTGGTGCCCTAAGTTTTTCTAAGCTTATATAACTTAGAAAACTAGGGTTAGAGGTGTTAGATGAGGAAAGTGAAGAATTGAGATATCCTTGGTTGAAAGGATGAAGAATAAGAAGAAGAAGAAGAAAAAGAAAAAGTAGATTGCATGAAGACAAGAGCTTTCATAGAGAGAAGTTGAACGAAGGAAAGTGCAAAGTGCGGGTACACTGTTGGGTGAGAAGATGGTATTATCTTCTACCGTATTTCCTTTATATTATTTGGTCTCATGTAATGGCTTGCATAGTATGCAAAGCACTTAGTGTTTCTTCTTGTTAGATCCACAGTTATTGTGAGATCATGTTATTGCTCATTCTTGTAGATCCACATGTTGTGAGATCTTATATTACTGATCCATGAGATCATGATGTAATGTTGATTTATAGGAATATAGTATTATAGAGGAAGTTGTCTTCATGTTTTCACGAGGCTAATGCAATGATGGAGGAGAGACTTACTTCTTAGTGCATGGTTATGGTTGCACATTGGTAGACCCTTTTAGAGGTCTCTTTTGCAGATTCATGATACAAAGGTGAGATATTGGTTGCACGGTGGCAAATGCAGGGGGTAGCTTCATGTATGTGAGGTCTAGTGGTTTTTCAAAGGCACGGTTGTCTTTGCACTCAAGTAGATCCTGTTAGAGATATGAAGGATACATAAGTGGTGGTATGGAGGCATGGTTTAGTGTACTCACACATATCTGGTTTTAGATTTGGGAGGAGGAGATACTCTTGGATAGATGCATTGTACTCTTGTATTGGAAGATTTGGTTTGTACTCTTTTTATATTATATATATGAGATCTCTATCTTTGGTGGACGTAGCCCACATTGGGTGAACCACGGTACATGTTGTGTTATGTGTGTATACTTTTGTGTGATTTGGATTATTCTTGTTTATAATTCCACTGCTTTGTAGATTTTGTGGGGATTCTTTAGATCCATATTTGCATGTTTTGGATTTGATATTCTATAGTTGCAAATGTTTCCGCATAGACCCATCCCCAACAACTAGTATCGAGCGTTGTTTGATAGAGCGATGGATTTAATTTTCAGAGTAAGGGGTTTGCTTCATGGTTTTGTTAGTGGTTTACTGATAGGTGTATGAGAGCAGGGTTTGTTTTTCTGATGTGAAAATTGTAGGAAGAGATTGAATCTCAAGTGGGAGCTGGAAGAGTAAGGTTGTTGGAAATTACGGTGATCGGTGTCGATTAGGTGGCAGCCGGCATTGGCAAGGTGATCATGGTTAGTTACAAGGTAATCATGGTCGATTACTTAGGTAGCCTAATTTTAAATAGAAAATCACATATCTGAATAATTATGAAGATGCATGGAATGTATCTTGTTTGTTGAGGTGTCCCTGGTTCTTGGAGGCACAAGCATGTTGGTCAAATTACATATCCGGGTTATAGAGGTATGGTTTTATCTTGGTATTGCAGTGCTTGTATGTTTTGGTTACACATGCATGGTTTGGGATTGCAGATATGAGTATGAGATAGAGGAACAGATTATGCATGGGCTTTGGTAGAGAGGTAGTAGCACAGAACGAAGATGGGGCTTCCATCAAAGAAGCATGTACTTCAGTTTAGTTGAAGATGTGGTTGATTATCTTGGTGTTGATAAGGTGATGTATTTCATCTTGGTGCAATTTATTGCATGGTCTATTGTTGTAGTGGTTTTTGTAAGAGATTTGGGTGCTTCTTAAAATGACTGGCTTAGCTCAACTATCGGCTTCGGTCAAAGTAGGCACCTGGAGTGGTGTTTTATGCCAAATTATGTGGTGTTGGGTTCATTCCAGCAACATCGACATTGGTCTAAGAACCAAGGTTGGTCATAAAGGAACCAATATCGATCAACTAACCGTGGTTGGTTAGGAGATGACCATGGTCATTCTCTCGTGGCAACTTATCTCAGTAAAGGGTTTTTTCGGTGGGAGAGAGAGGCGGATGGTTTTTGTCCTGGTTTGGAGGATCGAGTTACTTACACATAGTGTACATGGTAGAAATGGTGTAGATCACTTCATGGTTTGGATCAAAAAGAGGACGGAGTTAGCTCGGTTAGTCCATTGAGACTTTGAGTTAGGTATCTCTATATGATTTATGTTTTATTTCTTTTGTTTGGAGCAACTGATATTATGTTTGGATAGTGTGAACATTTTTACACCATTGTTTTTGGGTGTTGTTTGACTTTTATTTCCTGGTTGTGTGGAATCTTGAGGAAAATGTTTTATAGTCTAAGGATGAGATCCTCAATGAAAAGTCATGATTAGACACAATTGTAGGTAATGAGAGATGTTGAGTATGGAGAGATGGAAATAAGGTGATTCACCTATTTCATAAGAAGTCCAAACTTCGTGATGTAGAAGTGTTCTCGAAAAATAAAGGGAATCAATTTTATAGTTTTTTCATCTGGTTTTATTTCTCACGACATATTAGCTTTTGAGCTTGGTGTTAGAGGTAGTGTAGGGGATTTCATGTTTAGTGGGAGCAAGCCATGGTTGTTGGCATTGTAGGATTGGATACATGATGCACATGCAAAGTGAGAGGAGATTACTACTATTCATAGTGGTAGAAGGAAGAAGTTGGTTTTAGAGGGCAATCACGGCTTTGTAGGTATTTTGATTTTATTTCTTTGTGATGTCACTTCTAGTTTATTTTGTGGTGCTTGGATATTCCTTAGACAAGGCAGTTGATGGTTGATTCAACTGGTTTTAGATGATAGAGAAATTTTCAGAGTTTGAAGGGTGAAAAAGGAGAAAATATGACTATTATAGATACTAGTGTCGGTTAGGGTTAACCGTGGTCAGTCATCTAGTAACCATGGTCGATCGGTAGTGTGACCGATGTCGATTAGGGGAAACCGTGGTCGGTTTGGTCACGGAGTTTCTACAACAGTGTTTATTTACCATTTTTAGATGGGGTCCTTGTTTTGCTTTCATCTTGGTTGGTTTGTGTAGTATGTTGGTATTTGCACTTGGTATTAGTTGCATGGTTTAGCTTTGGATGTTTATTATTGACATTGATGAGCACATGATTCATATTCAGCTTTGGAGTTAGTCGGTGGCAGGACTTGGAGCTCTTGGAGAGCCTAGTAATATTATTGGATATACATAGTGAGTTTGTACATGTGGATAGATTCAGGTTTTGTGATTCTATGATGATGCGATGTTTGATTTACACATGGATGCCTTCGAGCATGGTTATGGGATGTTTGGATTTCCTCTTGTTCTATGTTACTCCATTGAGATGTTATCTATAGATTATTGTCTCGGACATGTTATTTGTTTATGCGGGGTTGGATTTTCATATTGCGGTGTTTGGATTATTTGAGTTATGCGAGGTTTGTGGATTGATCACCCACTATTGTAGGTAGAACCCATTTGGGCTGTCTTTACCCAGGATCTTATTTTTATTTCACATATTCTAGTTTGACTTATCTTGGTCAGTTGCATTGGTGGTTACATGGAGACATGGATAGATGGTTGGAGAACATGGTTGGTTTTATAGGTATGGATACAGATGTGATTGAGGCTCAATACTTCAGTTTGAGTGGGATCTCTTGCAGGTGTGTTAGTCATGATGGCTTGTTGCATGAGGAGCTAGGTTGGCTTGTTTTCCTGATACCAAAAATTGGTATGGTGTTACGATTCAGTGGGAGCTTGAGGCTTGGTGTCACGGATCAGTTGTAGCTTCATGCAGGTTTGGTAAGTCATGGTTTTATCTTCTTAGTTTGAGAAGATGGTTTGATCTTCCTGGTTTATTTTTGAGAGAATTGTTGAAGGAAAGAATAGATGGTCTTCATGGTGTGTAGAGGATGGTGATGTATAGGTACATGTACAAAGGTTCAGCAATTTATCTCCAAGTGGGAGATTGTTAGGTTGTGGAGCTAAATAGCTTCACTGGAGTATGCATTACATGTGGCTGGTTTACACAAAGATAATCGGCGTCGGGAAACATATTAACCACCATCGTCGATATTAACCAACATTGGTCAACATATTAAGCATCATCGGTCAACGGATGAACTACCATCGGTCGGGGTGACCGGCGTTGGTTACTGTGTGTGAAATTTTATATTTAACTCATAGGAATTTAATCTAGTTATTGTTTTAAATATGATTTAAAGGATGTAATTGCATGGATGTAGTGTCCTAAGTTTTTCTAAGCTTATATAAGCTAGATAACTAGGGTTAGAGGTGTTAGATGAGGAAAGAGAAGAATTGAGCTATCCTTGGTTGAAAGGATGATGAAGAAGAAGAAGAAAAAGAAAAAGTAGATTGCATGAAGACAAGAGCTTTCATATAGATAAGTTGAACAAAAGGAAAGTGCAGGTACACTATTGGTGAGAAGATGGTATTATCTTCTACGATATTTCCTTTGTATTATTTGGTCTCATGTAATGGCTTGTATAGTATGCTAAACACTTAGTGTTTCTTCTTGTTAGATCCACACGGTTGTTGTGAGATATTTTTAGTGCTCATTCTTGTAGATCCACATGTTGTGAGATTTTGTATTACAGATCCATGATATCATGATGTATTGTTGATCCATAGGAATCTAGTATTGTAGAGGAATTTTTCTTCATGTTTTCACAGGTTGATGCAGTGATGGAGGAGAGACTTACTTCTTGGTGCATGGTTATGGTTGCACATTGGTAGACCCTTTTAGAGGTCTTGTTTGCATATTCACGGTACGGTGAGATCTTGGTTGCACAAAGGCAAATTCGGGGTAGTTTCGGGTATGTGAGGTTTGGTGGTGTTTCAAAGGCACGGTTGTAGTGCACTTAGGTAGATCCAGTTAGATATCTGGAGGAGACACATGTGGTGGTATGGAGGCACGGTTTAGTGTACTTAGGTAGATCGGGAGGAGGAGATACTCCTGGAGATATGCATTGTACTCTTGTATTGGAAGAGTTGGTTTGTACTCTTGTTATATTATATATATGAGATCTCTATCTTTGGTGGACGTAGTTATATTGTGTGAACTGCGATACATGTTTTGTTATGTGTGTGTACTTTTGTGTGATTTGGATTAGTCTTGTTTATACTTCCACCGCTATAGATTTTGTGGGAATTGTTAGATCCGTATTTGCATGTTTTGAATTTTATATTCTATAGTTGCAATTTTTTCTCGCATAGACCCATCCCCAACACCACCTTCTGACAAATTCCCTCGCCTCAACATCGCCATTCTTATGCACGGGGAAGTTGACTTGGAGGATGAACTTGCTATTGGCTAGGAGTCGCTCGGATCTTTGGCAAGGACCTGCCTGGTTTGGGATGGTTGGATGATCATGATCCGCTTGCCTCAAGCACGTTTGCTATTGTTGCTTAATAGTGCCTTTTAAGTGTTTTAGGCGATGCCTTTTTTGTTGTAATCTCCTAGGCTCAACCTAGTTTGACTCTTGTTGTTCTAGGTTTGGCCTAACTTGTTCGTGGTTTTGGGGTGTGCTCTCATACTACCCTTTTTTGTTGAAATTTATCTTGTATCTTATTACATTAATATAATATAAGATCCCTTTTCATAAAATAAAAAAATTTGAAATCGTGAAAAATATAATATGAATTCAATGTAGACTTTTTTACACCTTATAATATTGTTTCGCCAAAGGCATTATTTGAAGTCAAAATATTATTTTGTAGTGGATGCGGCATACACCGAAACTAATACACCTTCGTCGACTACCTAACACCCAACATGTAAGTAAGGTCGTTGGTAGAGATGGAGTCGTAACCCTGTAAAGAGCATTTGTTTATGTTGCCTTTAATTTTTATGTTACATCTGTAAAAGGGAGAGATTTGACAGCTTACCCCACTTAAATGGGGAAGAGATTTTTACGGTTACCCGTATTAGTTTTACTTTTACAACTAATTTTTGTAGATTTATATAGCCAAAGAATTTTTTATGGTCAATTTTGTACGTTGATAGGCATTTTGAGACTTTCATCAACCATTGAACAACCTCACTCAACAATCATCAGTCCATATGAATGAAGTGAGTGAGACCAAGATGATAAAATGGAGCGTGAATGCAAATATCGTTTGGGTGGGAACAATCGAAGTTGTCAAACAAGTGTAACTCAAGTGTGGGAAAGGTAGGTATGAGTCATAGGTGTAAGACACGTATGTATTTAATTATCACTTTTTATTTCCAACTTTTCATTCATGTCTTTCTCTTTTCTATCTAAAAACAAAACGTCATTCAATCAAAAAAACTTAATGTCGTAAATAATAAAATAAAATAAAAAATCCCATGTTTTCTCAAGATTCCTCGTTTCTTCTGGTTGTGAAAGGGCCATTTATTGGCACCCTAGAACCGAAAAATAAGTTAACAAATGGAAAAAAATGTAGTTCAATGTTATTCTTAAACTTGATATTATTTTTGATTAAGTGGACACATGTTACTCAATAATCATTTCATCATATCCGCCCCTAAAAGATTCACTGTAGTTTGAACCCTAGATCCTACATGCGAAGCTCCCGACATGGTCTTATCCTGCAAGGAAGACATGGATGGGTCGATACATTAGGAATGCGGGGACATTAACTCTTGAAACACAACCAATGAAAAATTTACTCTAGTTGTTACAAAAGTGAAAACACCACAACAATATTTCTAAAACTAAAACTTGAGTGTTGTTCAATACCTCGAACACAAAATATGTGTACACATATTCAATGCCCAAAAATTATATAAATATTGTATTATTCCATACTTCTAACAAAAAAACAAAGGATAACGCTAATTTATCATATATTGATTCTAATATTAAACATATGGTATTTCATATTATGATATTTAGGAAGATGGGGATGAATGGGAAAACTTGCATATGTCAAACACTTCTGTCCCATAACACTCTCTCGGCTTGTTCCTCCAACACCAATGTTACCTTATCGGTTCCTTGAAATTTCATTTCTTACTTACCAATAAATTTTATATTTGTTCCAACAAAATAGGAGCACCTATAAATATTTTGATTTTTATTGGTGGGTGTGTGACATCCTCTCCCAAAACACTTCCCTCCATGATTAAATAGAAAAAAGAAATGAGATAAAATGGCCTCACTCAAAGGTTGCACTACCACGTGGACTAATTATTCATTTTATAATAGATCTGTCACATAATTGTGGAATTGAAGTGGCAAGATTTGTACCTTTTATAGTTGTCGTGGTGGCGAGAAATGAAGAATGATGGATGAAAGTGGTAGGAGGATGTTGAATTTGAGAATGGATCATATGTGATTTTCCCCACTTACACATCTTGAAGTTATTTTCTAATATTTTTCCTTCTCGCATCCATTACTATTCTTTATCGATGCTTTTGATTCTACTTCTCCATATAAATTACAACTAATGTATGGCTAACATGTAGACTAATGAGATGTTTTACCATGAAAACCATCGGTGGGTATAGAAATATCTCCTAAAATAAATCCATCCACTACATCTATTAAATGGGCGTAACGGCTAACATGTTGTGCACAATGACGCCACATCTCATGTCAACTCAAGGATGGGTACACCTTCCATCGATCATGCTATTAGGAAATAAGAAATAAAATATGTGGAATAATCCCTTACATAATCGCATTAATAGAAAATGAATATTTAGAAAATATTACAGATCTCAAATAAAAGTGCAGAATAAATAACACAACACAGAAAGACGGTATTTAACATGGTTCACCCAATTTAGGCTACGTCCACCAAAATCACTTGGTCAAATTTTATTACAAGCCTCCACTCTCTCAATACAATACCCCGGATCCATTTAGAGCTATGCTCAACAAACTCTACATGAAATTCACACCCAAATTCATAGCACATTTGTAATGCATTTTCTTGTGTGTGTATCATATGCATAAGACCATATAAATAGACAATTACTTAAGCAATTTGATACAAAACCGTGGGTATCAATAACCATGGGCAAAAAACCATGGGTATCAAAACCATGGGCAAAAAACCGTGGGCCCAAAAACAACCCATAACGGTTACCCATTACCCATGGGTTAATAAACCACCCATGAAAATTTGCTTGAGGCTTCGCCCCAACCCCCTAACACACTCACCGGCGAGCGGGACCGCCGTAAAAATACCCGAGTGTAACACATAGATGGTGTACCACACTCTAACATGAAAATAGGCTCCACAAACATAACAATCTCCCACTTGGAGACTGATTTCCACTGAGCAAGCTTCTCAACCCTTCACTGTCATCCGCGAAGGCCAACCAAAGCTGAACATAACTTTAGTTTATCCCTTGTGACCACCTTGGTCATCATGTCTGCAGGATTTTGACTGGTATGAATCTTCTCCAACTTCAACTTATCTTCCTCCAAAGCTATCCTGATGAAGTGATATCTCAACTGTATATGCTTCATCCTGGAGTGGAAAGCAAAGTTCTTAGCTAGGTGTATAGCACTCTGACTATCACTATGTAGCTTACATTCCTCCTGCTTATGCCCCAACTCCTCAAGCAATTGTTGTAACCAAATCATCTCTTTGCTTTCCTCTGTGGCAGCAACATACTTAGCCTCCGTGGTTGACAAAGCCACCAGCTTCTGTAGTCGTGAAATCCAGCTCACTGTTGTCCCACCTACAGTGTAAATATAACCTATCATGCTCCTCTTGTTGTCTACATCTCCAGCCATGTCTGAATCTACATAACCACGTAAAGTGGTGTCTGATCCACTATAGCACAAAATTGTCCCCATGGTCCCTCTCAAATACCGAAGGATCCACTTTACTGCTTGCCAATGCTCTTTACCTGGATCACTCATAAATCTACTCACAACTCCCACTGCATGGGAAATATCAGGCCTAGTGCACACCATAGCATACATCAAACTGCCAACCGCTGATGAGTAAGGTACCTTGGACATCTGGTTTCTTTCCTTCTCTGTCTTGGGACACTACTCCTTTGATAACTTAAAATGGCCTGCCAAAGGAGTCCCAACCGGTTTAGCATCCTGCATGTTAAACCTATCCAATACCTTCTTAATGTACTCTTCCTGAGATAAAGTCATCTTTTGTTCCTTCCTATCCCGAGTTATCCTCATACCAAGGATTTTTCTGGCAGCCCCCAAATCCTTCATATCAAAGGATTCACTTAGTTGTTTCTTGAGTACTTTTATTTCCTACATGTTTTTACCTACAACCAACATGTCATCAACATACAAACACAGGATAATATAACTTCCATCCTCAAATTTCTTTGTATACACGCAATGGTCAGAATGACATCTAATATAACCTTGCTCCATCATGAAGCTATCAAACTTCTTATACCATTGACGTGGAGCTTGTTTCAAGCCATACAAGTTCTTCTTCAGTTTACACCATCTCCTCTTTACCTTTGACCTCATAGCCCTCTAGTTGCTGCATATATAGTTCCTCCTCCAAATCACCATGGAGAAATGCGGTCTTCACATCTAATTGTTCTAAGTGTAAGTCTTATCTTTGCCACTATTCCAAGAACAGTTCTAATAGAAGTCATTTTTAGTACGGAAGAAAAGATCTCATCAAAATCTATACCTTGTTTCATGCAAACCCCTTGACCACCAACCGAGCCTTATATATTTTCTTTCCTCCTTCTTTGTCGTTAACTCTATACACCCACTTATTCTGCAATGCTCTTTTGCCTTCTAGTAGCTTCACCAAATCCCAAGTCTGGTTCTCCATATGAGAGACTTATGCTCCTCATCCATGACTTGCTCCCACTTCTTCAGGCATCTACCCGCATTGCTTCATCAAATCTCTCGGCTCTCCACTATCCGTGAGTAATAAATAATAAAGAGAAGGATAAAAACGTTCGAGTTCTTTTCTTACCCTATAAGACCTCCTCACCGTAGGAGTTTGGGGTTCTGTTGAGTCGGTTCTGAAGCTGATTCATGGGTCACCGTCCCATCCGGAAGATCCTCTAATCACTGCATATTCTTTCTTGGATTCTTCCCGATTTCCTGAAACTATTGCTTATACATAACTTTCTCATTAAAGACCACATCCCTAGACCGAATGATTTTCTTGTCCTTAATACTCCAACATTTAAATCCAAAGTCATCACCACCATAACCAATGAAAGTACATTTTTCTAATTTAGCCTCTAGCTTGGTCCTATCATCCTTGTCTATATGAACAAACACCTCACATCCAAAGACTCTAAGAAATGAATAATCAACTTTCTTACCATACTAAGCCTCCTTAGGTATGCCTCCATCCAAGGCACTTGAGGGTCCTCTGTTTATCAGTACACAAATTTGTGCTCACCGCTTCATCCAAAAAGAAAGAGATAGTCCTACATGTAACCTCATGCTCCTAGCACATTCCATTATTGTCCTGTTCATCCTTTCTGATACCCCATTTTGTTGCGGAGTTCTGAACTGTCTTTTGCCTGCGGATTCCATTCTTAGAAAAGTAATCATTAAATTCATTATTGCAATACTCCCTCTATTATCGACTTAAGACATTTTAGCTTAAGACCTATTTCATTCTCTACCAAGACTTTCCATTTAACAAAAGTGTCAAATACATCAGATTTGTTTCTAATACAATAAACCCAAAATTTCCTTGTTGCAACATCAATAAAAGTAACATAATAACTTGAACCCCAAGAGATGATACAGGAGCCGATGGCCCCACACATCAAAATGTACTAACTCTAACTTACTCTCTTTCTTCGTAGGTCCAACCTTGAGAAACCTTACTCGCTTTTTTTCCACATATGCGGTTCTCACAGAACTCCAAACCTATTTCTGTATATCCAGGAAAATTCTTCTTTATGATGTCCATGCCCTTATGGCTCATATGACCGAGCCTATAGTGTCATAATGTTGTATCTACATCTGAAGCCACAAGATTACAATCATTAGTACTATCAATGGATAAATACAAGGTTCCAACCTTCTTACCTCTTGCCACCACAAGAGCACCCTTGGTAACCTTCCAAGAGTCAACTGTAAATATCACAGTACAACCATCACTTCCCAATTGCCCCACCGATATCAAATTTCTCCTTAATGTAGGAACATGTCTAACATCCTTCAATAGCCATGTATTCCCATTCTGCATCTTAACCTGAACATAACCTTTTCCAACTATACTGCAAGGCTCATCATCACCAAGAAAAACATTCCCAAAATCCCCTTGAACATAATCAACAAAATAATGCCTATGTGGAGTAGCATGAAAAGAAGCCCCTGAATCTAAAACCCAAGATTCAGTAATATTATGCAAAGAAAGAATCAAAGCATCCTACATACATTACCCGATGCCACATTTGCCTCCTTGTTTTCTTCTTGTTGTTTCTTCTTGTCCCGAAGCTCCCAACAGTCCTTCTTTGCATGCCCAGACTTTCCACAGTTCCAACATACAATCTTGCTCTTGGATTTTGACCTTGCCCAATCTTTTGATTTTCCACGGCTTCCTCTATTCTTTTGTCTCCCTCTAGTTTCCACTCAAAAGCATTCCCTGAAGTAGAAGATTCCCGAGCTTTTTCTTCGCATTTCCTCGCTTAGAATCACCCCTACAACATCCTCAAACTTCAACTTTGAGTTAGCTGGAACCGAGTTGCTTACCGCCATTACCAGACTATTCCAACTTTCAGGTAAAGAGCACAGAATTAATAAAGCCCTAACTTCTTCATCAAATTCTATTATGAATCAAGCTAGAATATTCACAACCATATTGAAATCATTTAAATGATCTGCTACTCTTGAACTATTCTCGAGACATCTTCATATTAAACAAATTTTCATTAAAAATATCTTGTTAGAGGCAGAGGGTTTTTCATACAACTTCCCTAATGCATCCATTAGATCTTTTATAGTCTTTTCCTTTGAAACATTAAATAATACCGAAGATGCAAGACACGGCCAGATCGTTCCAAGTGCCTTCCTACCCAACAAATCCCATTCCGCATCTGTCATACTCGAGGGTTTGTTCACCTTCTCAAACAATGGAGTATAAAGATCCTTCTGATAAAGGTAATCTTCCATCTGAATCTTCCAAAGACTAAAATTCTACCCATTGAATTTATCAACCCTAGATCTTCCATCATCTGCCATAGCTCCCACTCAAGATAAAACTTTCCCTACGATTCAACACTTTAGCAAACCAAACCAGCTCTGATACCAATTGTTAGGAAATAAGAGATAAAATATGCGGAATAATCCCTTACAGAATCATAACAGTAGAAACTAATATGTAGAAAATATTACAGATCTCAAATAAAAGTGCAGAATAAATAACACAACACAGAAAGACAGTATTTAATGTGGTTCACCCAATTTGGGCTACATCCATCAAGAATCACTAGCTCAAATTTTATTACAAGCCTCCACTCTCTCAATACAATACCCAAATCCGTTTGGAGCTATGCTCAAAAACTCTCTGAAATTCACACCCGAATTCAAAGCACATCTATAATGCATTTGCTTGTGTGTGTATCATATGCATAAGACCGGATAAATAGACAATTGCTTAAGCCAGGTTTGATACAAAACCATGGGTATCAAAACCATGGGCAAAAAACCGTGGGTATCAAAACAATGGGTACCGAAAAAACATGGGCCCAAAAATAGCCCATAACAGTTACCCATTACCCGTGGGTTAATAAACCACCCATGAAAATTTGCTTGGGGCTTTGCCCCGAACCCCCTCGACCCGCTCACCGTGAGCGGGACCGCCGTAAAAATACGCGAATGTAACACATAGAAGGTTTACCACACTCTAACATGAAAATAGGCTCCATACATAACACATGCCCCCTTGGCATTTGGGTTCTCTTGCGAAGTAATAGATTCCTGCCCCATGGGATGCTCGTTTCTATAATTATCCTCCATCTATCCCCTATCCCCTCATCTCCCTCTAATGTTTCCCCTTCACCGCTTCACTTTAACTTCTTTCATGTCTTCCTTTCGGTGTCTCAATTGCATCACTCAAGTGAAATTGCTAGTTTAAACTTAAATTGAAAGGTATAAATTTGGTTATTTGAACATAAGTAATGATTTCCACCTCTACAACTCAAAAACTATAATGTTCATGTGTATGTTTTAAAGTTGGAGCAACCCATCAATAAATGGGTAACATAAGTGACCACCGATACCCGAAGATCAAATTTGAAGTCATCAATGCCCTTCAAACGTCTTTCATCTTGTCATAGAAGGGTGATTAAAAATTTACACTTCAAAAGAAAATTGAAATTTAAAATTACTTTTCAATATTAAAAGGAAGTCAAATATGTTGAATTTTCATTAGAAGGGCCAACCGAAAAATCACTTGTGATGCAAATATTTTCTAAGTTAATTTTTATAAATATTAAATTTTATTTTAATAAATAGACTACTAAACAATAATTAGACCAACAAAATTCATGTTTGCCAACTTTCTATTTTTATATTAAAAAATCTTCATTCAATTCACACAAACCATGCACAAAATCTCTAAACAAAAGGATAAATCACTACCGATTTAGCAATTAATATAGTCCTTCTATTTTAAAAATAACAATATTGTTTTTTAGTTTTGCTAGCATGTGAATCATGTTTGGAATTTGGATTTAATTCTCAATACTTTTATTTATTTTGCAAATTGAGTTTTTAAATATTAATTATGTAGATGTAGTGCATGTTTATTTGACACACTAGTACCACATGTATGCCCTTTTTTGTTTCTCAACTCTAAATGGTTATTGATTCTTTTCTCTACAATATCTAAGTGTTATAATATATTAATGGATATGTTTTTAAAGAAAGTATTATCAATTCAATGTATGAAATTCTATTATCTTTAATTTTTCTTCTTCTAAATAATCTTGTCTTTATATTATGGGTTTCAATGAATATATGAGAGACATGCCTAATTTGATCCATAAACTCTTCAACTTTGGAATTATCCACATAATCACAATTAATCATTGTTGTTCTACTTTCTATTAGAAAATAATAGAGATAACTAGTCAATGAATTATACATGTGCTTAGAATCAACAATTTGCAAAAAGGTAAGAATATAGACTCATACACCAACAAATTTTATCCTCGAAAACCTCCAGAGGAGGAAAACCATTCAGGAAGAAGGCAATTGCTCTTTCTTCCCACTTTTATTGGCCAATTCAATAATAAGTACAAAAATTACAATAAGTATGAAAGAGAAGTAGATAATATCTCACACTTCCTCCCAATTACTTGTTTGCTCTGTCTCAATTACTCCTTGCTTCTACAATTCACAATTCCAACACTAAGAGCTTCTTACTCACTTGTTTCATGCTTCGATGCCTTTGTTCTCTTCCATAACATGCATTTATAGCCTTTCTCATGTTCTCCTATGCACTGGAGAATGGGAAAGGTCATGCAGAAGAAGAGACATGGACACCCTTTGGAATTCATTTCGGGACTGTTTTTTGCGTCATATTTTATTTTACTACCACCCAATCATAAGAGCCGGGACCTGCCTTGCGTAGGGTAGCGGTCCTGTCAACTAAAAAGACAGAACCTCCGTGTATCATTTTTTCTTTCTTTGTGTTGGCTAATTTGATAAAGTAGAGTCATTTTGGATCCCTATGGATCACACCTCCCCTGCTTAGGAGGATTTTGGTCCCACAAAATCTTAGTGGGGGAGTAGATGAGGAAATAATTCCCTCACTTGCTCCTTCGAGTACCACCGGGCCTGCCTTGGTGTCTTTCCTTTCAGTCCAATTTTCCAAGACTCCTGCAGACCTCTCCTAATCTCTCTGACCTTCTGTTGCAGTACTACATCCTCCTCCACCCGCCTTATGAGTCCAAGACGCAATCCTCAATGGAAGGTAGCAATTGTAGTTCTTCATCTTCATTTAGCATGGATGGCTCATATAGGTGCAAGTTCTCACAGTTTACTACAGAGTACATCCTCATGAATGACAGAAAATCAAGTCAAAAGGCATTTTCTCCAACCTGCTCCAATATGGAGAAGGGTCCATATCATAGTGGCTTGAGCTCCATGTGCTTGACCTTGTAGTCTCTCCTTGCTCAAGTAAAGCCAAAATCTATCTCCAACATGAAGCTTATGTTCCGTTTATGTTGATCGTGCCTAGCTTTGTACTTGGCTTGAGATTTCTCTACTGTTCCTTGACTTTGATATGGATTTTCCGATCCTCTCAATGAATTGGTTTTCTCTTGTCACCTCTATGTCTCGTATATCCTTCTCATCATGTTGTCCAACTTGCTATGTCCAAAGGGATTTATAGGTAGATATCCCAAGCATGCTTCAAACGGTGACTTCATAGTGGATGTGTGTACTTTGCCCATTATAGGAATGTTGAATGTAGGCTAAGGACTCATCCCAAGTCCTTGGGTACTTTGCTTTGTTATACCCTCTCGATCAACTCGTACCAAAGTCCTGCTTTCCCACCTCTCTGTTTGTCCATCCATGTCTGTGGATGGAAAGTTGTGCTCCTGTAACTTGGTATCCATCTTGTCCCACAAAGTAGTCCAAAACTTCAACAAGAACACTAGAATCCATGTCAGAAATAATAGACTTTGGCAAACCAAAATGCACCCATACATTAGCAAAGAAAAGATCTACCGCCTCATGTGCTTTTACTATCTTTTTACATGCCATAAGAATACACATCTTACTAAATCTATCAACAACAACATAGAGATAGTCATGCCCATGTTTATACATAGGTAATCCTCATACAAAATCCATAGAAATGTCCTCCCATGGACGAGTAGGTACTTGCAAAGGCATATACAAACCTTCCTTCCTAGTCTTAGGCTTTCTAGTACAACAAAGTTTACATCCTCGTATAAATTTTGATACTTCTTCTTGCATATTGGGCCAATACACGTACCTTTGCAAGTGGGCTAGGGTCTTACCAACACCAAAATGTCCCACTACTTTCGAGGTATGTGCTTCCCTCATCAATATAATTCACTCTTCTTTTGGCACAAAGCTTCCCCCATCGGTAGAGCAGCCTATCTTTGAGATAACAATCTTGATCCTATCCTTTCGTATAAATTTTGAGATACTTCTTACATATGAGCCAGCCCTTGGGACTACAACTACTGAAATTTCACCCCAAAGTCTTTGTCCCGGCATACGCCTCTCCGTAAGCTTCCTTCATGAAGGGCTCGATCTGAGAGATAGTGGCCAAACAAGAAACATTCTCCTGTGTGGGTGGCCTAGACAACATGTCTGCCACCAAGTTTGCACTACCCTTCTTGTATTTAATCACTAGATGGAACTACTGAAGGAACCCCATCCATTTGTAGTGCCTTGCCTGCTGTAATTTAGATTGTGCTTGCAAATACTGGAGAGGTTTGTGGTTAGTGTGCACAATAGTTTCTTTACCCAACAAATAGTGCTTCCATTTTTAATTGCCTGAACTAGTGCATACATTTCCTTATCATATACCGAATATCCTTTAACTTCTGAAGTGAAATTTTCATAATGATAACATACGGGTTTACCTCCTTGAAGCAACACTTGTGCCCATGGCATAATCATTGGCATCTATCTCTACTTCAAAAGGTTGCTGCAAATTAGGAAGAGAAAGTATTGGAGCATGACTAATCTTGTATTTCAATAACTCAAAGGATTTGTCTTGTTCCTTACCCCAGTCAAAACTCTTACTCTTTGCGGCCACTATGTGTAGAGGTGTTGTGATCGCGGAGAATCCCGAATGAACTTCTGCATGTATTGTATTGCTCCCACAAAACTCCTAGTTTATGTGGCTCCTGTTGGTGTTGGCCAATTAGTGATGGCTTCCACCTTCTTTGGATCCACTCGTAGCTCTCCTCCTCCAACCACGTTCCCAAGATAGACAAGTGATTGTTTGGAAAATTCACATTTCTTCATATTATAAAGCAATTGTTTCTCCCTGAGAACTTGCAAGACTTGCTACAAATGAGTTAGATGTTCTTCCCATGTGGCACTAAAAATCAAGATATCATCTAGATATACAATGACACATGAATCTATGAAATCCCACAATACATCATTCATCAATCTCATAAATGTAGCGGGTGCATTGCATAACCCAAAAGGAAGTACTAACCATTCATACAAACCCTATTTTGTCTTGAAGGAAGTCTTCCATATATCCTCCTCCTTCATTTTGACTTGGTGATAACTTGACTTGAGATCCAACTTCATGAAAAATTTGGCATGTTGAAGTTGGTCCAAGAGATCATCTATGCGGGGAAGTGGATATCTATTATTTATGGTGATCTTGTTCAAAGCACGGTAGTCAATGCACATTCTCCAAGAACCATCCTTCTTTAGCACCATCACGATAGGCGAACCGCATGGTGAGGTGCTCGGACGTATCACCCCTTGGTCTATTAGTTCCTGAAGTTGTTTCTTTACTTCAGTACTCTCAAGCAAGGATTGCCTATACAACCCGATGTTCGGTAGAGGGGATTCTGGCAATAGCTAAATCTCATGCTCTACTTCCCATTTTGGTGGTAACCCACTGGGAGCTTGAAATACTTCCTGAAAAGATTGAATAATACTATCCAAATCATGCTTTCCCTAGTTAGAAATCTCTGCAACTTCTACCCCATCTTGTTTATCCTTTAATAAAAGTAAACAAAACTGATTATGATTTGCCTGAATAAGTCATTTTTCTTGGTTAGCACTTACCATAGTAACCCGTGTCTTACGTTGGTGTGCCCAGGATGTTGTAGTTGATCCCATCCTTGACCCATTTGTACTGGTTTTCCCTCCTCATAAATATAGCATCCCTAACATACAAGTAAGGACTCCCAATACAACATCAAAAGCATCAAGTGGAATAACGTCAGCTTCAAAAACATCAATATATTGGGAATTTATCCCAAACTTGACCTTACATTTTCTTGTTACCTAAATTTCAACACCGTTCTTTACCCAACCCAAAGGATAAGGGTGTGGATGCTCGTAAGTCTCAAGACCAAGCTTCTTTACAACTGCTTCAGAAATCAAGTTAGACTGAGAACTGGTATCAACCAAAGCATTTACCTTAGTTCTCTTGATCTGGAATAGTCTACTCATCTCCTCTTCCTGGCTGTCCATGTTGGTGGCCGTGCATCCAAGCCTCTCGTCTACATCAGAGTCATCTTCGATTTCCACCTCCCTTTTGTTTTCACAGTGTCATGGACTTCTTTGAGTCCTTGGTTCGGTTCTTCGGATGTAACTCCAGATGCAACTTCCAACATGTAGCGTCAGTATGACCATTGATATCATAGTTCTTGCAAAAATTCTTGGGATCTTTACAAGTATTCAAAGTAGTGGCAGCTTGTTTACCTTTCCCTTTCCACTTACCCTTGTTACTTGTTTTCCCAAACTCTTTCTTTTGCTGATTTTTGACGCTTTACCCTTGGCTCTGCTTCTCCTTGCTTCTTTTCATCATCTATGTAGTACGCATGTACGCATGCTTCGTTGAGATCTTTGGGCTTTGTGGAGATGACTTTTCTTCGAAGGTGAGTGTGAAGTCCTCCCAAGTACTTAGTCAGAATATCCTCATCCTCCAAGTCCATGTTAAGCAACATGGCTTGCCTCTAAAACTCGTAGTATAGTCCTGCACACTTTGACCACTACCTTGTCTAAAATACTACCATTTAATCATTTGGTCAGTCTTATGGCCAATAGGATAGAAGTTAGCTCTAAGTAATTCTTTAAATTCTTGTCAAGATTTCACAATAGGACGCTTCTTCTTTTCACAAGTGGCTAGGTGTGTTTCCCACCAAACCAGAGCATGTCCCTCCATCTTGAGACGTGCAAATGTGATCCTCTGTGCCTCAGTGATATTATGGATGCTAAAGTATACTTCTAACTATTTTAACCATTTATCAAGCAACTCTATATCTACTTGTCCTTCAAAGCTTTTAATCTCAACTTTCGTTTCAACTTTAAAAGGAGTATGATCGGATTTTACCTTTTCTCTTGTGTTAGAAGTCTCTTCTTCATGCTCTTCCCCATAAATTTCCTCATGGTGGCTCCTTCCTATGCCAAACTTTTCAGCTAAGCCCCGAACCACTAAGTCCATGGAGTCTTGTTTGACATAAGTTGTCTTCTGTAAATCAGCAAGCTCTTCTTGCCTTCTAAACATCCTATCCATCATGGTCTTCAGCATCTCGATTCTACGGACCAAGTTCTCTTCATCCATTTGTCCCCAAATTCTCTGTTTCCACTTCTTTGTAGAAATTTTTGGATCACAAGGTAAAGCCTCTTCGCCTTAGGACATGGGCATGGACCTAGTGAGAGGATAGTACCCCATACGAAATGAGGGAGTGGTCCCTTGGGTTTGAAATGAAGATCATATAAGATAATTGGAGGAAGATACATGATCATGCACAAGAATATAACTCGATTATCCCAAGATTAGAATAAGAAATCCTAGATCTACTAGGGCTTGAGCAATAGATTTGTTTCAAGAGTTAGGTTCACCAAGTGTTTACACCCTAATTAGATCTAGGTTATGGAAAGTATACAACAACAAAAAGGATGTAAGATTTTGTAGAGGGATTTTTCTAATCAATTAAATTCCAACATTAACCATTCACAACCAAAATAATGCATTACTACTTGCAATAATTGACAAAATGATAAACAATGGCTCATACACACAAGAGGAAAAAGAAACTTGCACAAGTCGAATAGAGAAGATATGGATGTGCAAACAGGTGGAAAAGAAATATCAACAACAAGGAGTGCTTCAAAGTCAAATGCAACTCTGAAAACTATGTAGGGATAGGTTCGTATAACAATTATACAAAATAAATTAAAATTATATGGTCCCGACCTAGGTTTGCATAGTCTTGGACCCTTATACAATATAGGTATGAAATTTCGTGTGTTTTGCTTTCCTAGAAATGATCTTCGTTGTATGTTACTCTTTCTCGTACAACTTCGGGATGACTTGTAATCACTTGCATAATGGGGAAACCCTAAAATCCTTCATCAAATCATTTACAAACAAAACAGAGAGAAAACATGTGTGTGTGTGGTGAGGTTATATTATCCTTGGCAATGAAATTTAATTATTTAATCAATCCAAGTGTTGTACTACATGCCCTCATTGATGGATCAAGCCTCATGTAGTTCTCCTAGGTGTTTGTGCAAGTGTGAGGGTAAACTAGTCAAACCCCTAGGGTGCCCGTTGCATGTCTCTTGACACTAAGATCAAAGACTAAATGTATAATATATAATGTACCCAACACGGTAGCAGTGTGTAATGGGGTGTGCCTCAGCTACTTGACCTAACCCTTTGGTCCTTGAAACCCTTGAACAATGCTTAGAGTAACTTTGTTCCTACTAAGACATGGCTCTATGACCTTTGTATGCTTGGAAATGGAGAAATCTAGAGTCTTTGACCTATTTAAGTGCTTCCAACCTATAGTAGAAGATTTGCTTTAATAGATGTGTCGTTGATTAGGCATATTTAGGAAACCATTAAGTGTTTTTCAACTAATATTTGCAATAGGTGCTTGTAAGAGTGTCATGTGAGTTATAAAGTTGCATTGACCTTCTAATATAGTCTTTTGTAAGTGAAATATTATAAGAAGGTCAGCCCTATAAAGATGAAAAGACCCTATAAAAATATTAACATTGAAAACCGGGTCATAGAATGCAAAGGGATAGAATCGTGGTGTCGTCCCAAGACCAGAACCCACATCCCAAACCTTTATATGGTCCTAGACAGGAAAGATGAAAAATGAAACGAAAAGTTATGGCATGAAGTACAAAGGTTATTTACTACTTTGATTTGAAAATATCCCTCGAATTGATAACAAAGTAGAGTGTAAAGATAAGCAAATTAGGAAAGAGCTAGAGAGATACACTTTGGTTGGATTCTCAATGTGATCATTTATCTTAGCTAGGGAGCATAGTCAAATTTGGTATTGCAAAAGGACCAATTACAAATTTTAGTGTCTATAATAACACATTTTTTGAGATAATATTGAAGTTGATTTTATGTAGATGTTGAAATTGTTACAATAAATGCAAACATGTATGTGTAATTATGCATTGGGAGGGAACTCAGATAGTTTATTTCATCTTGTTGTATATAATGCAATAAATGAGAGTGTCAATGATATACAAAGAGTATCACAAATGGGATTGATGACATGGAAAAATGTGAATTTTGTTGCAGTATAGAAATTATAAGGAGCAGCTTTTACAAATTTAATGCAGAACAATTAGTAAAGCACTACAACGATACATTGGAGGTGTCGGGTTCAAATTTTAGTGCATGGATCATAAACACAGTGTGTTTGTCAAAAAATCACAAAAATTTAAAGAGGCAAAACACATGCTGCTAAACATCACAAACATGTCAAATGGTGTGTTTTGTTTATTCAAGTTTTGTTTTATTCGATGGATGCAAGATAAAGTAACAAACACTAATTATATGTTGATACTCTTGAGTAATCCATAAGATTCATAGAGAATGCGAATTAAATTCAAAACTAAACACCCACAATGCGTAAACAGCTTGATTCGTTTTGTTAAATGGGGTATGATCCAACGCTTGGAGAATTTGTTGAAGAATTTATGTGCCAAAAATGAAAAGAATGACGTATTTTATCAAAAACGTGAAGGCATGATAGTAAATATGTACTCTATTTCAAAGCAAAAATCCAATTTCTGTTTTTTTTAAAGCAAAGTCGAACGCTCTTTCAAAGCAAAAATCTAATATTATTTGTTTTAGTAAAGACTTTTTTTCCAAGCTCGAGCTGATTACACACTATAAACCACATTAAATAAATCAGGCACATTACAAACAAACAACGGGAGCAAGGGAGAGGAATGAAGTAAACAACTAGAGGATTCCCACCTGCTTGTGATGGCATGTGTCTTTTTCATGGCATTTTGGGTCGAGATGTGATCAATATTTAATTTGCTAACGGTCCCACGGGATTTGGTTTAGTCGGAGGCCATATGTCGACTCATTGCCACGGTGACGCCAAAGTCATGGTGTATATATGCATATCATATCGAGTGCTACCCTGTATTAAAAAGTTTCATCAAAGTGGTCAACCTTTATTAAAATAATGATGCTACTTCTCTGTAAGAGGAGGAGCTCTCCCTCACTTTTAATATGGAGGTGAAATGAGGAGTTGTATATTTTCTCTATCTTCTAGCAGATTAAGAATAAGAAGAAGATGACGACGATTTAACATCCATGAGGCTATCAAAGACAGCCTATGGGACAGATATTTTAATGGATCACTTAATACAATGAGTGATACATTTGTACATGAAGTCTTGTTTTTCCTATTTGTATATTACTTATTGATACATGGGTTTGTTTATGATCCTGGCTAGTCCAGAATTCTGACACAAACTAGCTTGTTAGTAAACATGTAAGGCATTGAATAAAATCCAAAATAGCACCATAAATCATAGCAGCAGAAAGATTGTACTGTATTTCAGAATTTCTTAAATAAGATCACAAGAAAGTTAAATATACATGTAAAAGAACATAAATGAAACACTACAATATGAACTCTTAACGTTCAATATACAAGACAGAGGTGGAACCTTCCATATAGAACATAAATGAAACATTACAATATGAACTCTTAACGTCCAATATACAAGACAGAGGTGGAACCTTCCATATTGGAATCAGAATATGCAGAGTAGTAAATTGTATTCAGTTTCTCATCTCCATCACCATCCTCCACAGGAAGTGCTCTAATGGGGACTTTCTGAGTTAAGGCCCTAACAATCTCTCTCATTGAGGGTCGGTATTCTCCTCTCTCTTTAAGACACGCATTCACTATCCCTATTATCATCTTCAATTCATCCAAATCAGTCTGTTCTTGATTAAGTGTTGAATCAATAAGTGTCATCACAACCTGCATGTCTTGACTCAATCTGTAGTCTTCACTCCACTGTGCAAGGGTTTGAAAATCTTGCACTGCTTTTAGTCCTGTTATAATTTCCAACAACAACACTCCAAAGCTATACACGTCGCTCTTCATTGTGGGTTTGCCTGTTCTGATATACTGTGGGTCGGTGTACCCATAGCTCCCCTTAAGAGGGGCTGGTGCAGCCTGGTTATCTCTGTGACCTAGTTTTGACAGGCCAAAATCTGCGAGTTTTGCATGGTTGTCGTCCACAAGGAGAACATTGGCAGACTTGACATCATGGTGCAATACAGGAGGTTCAGCTTGTTCGTGTAGATATTGCAAAGCTACTGCAATTTGAAATGCAATGTTCATCCGGGATGCCCATGACAATGGGCCTGATGAATGCCCACTAGGTTTGTGTAGTCGACCATACAGACTCCCGTTTGGAACGAACTCAAATACAAGAATTTGCTCACCTGTAAACCGAAAATGGATTATTAGCACTTTTTTTTCCTTTTTACTGAAAGGCTAACCTATAGCTATCAAAAATGGTGGTGGAGATATTCTCCAGTAGTAATACAATACAATACAGAGTCTAGACATTATGCACCTGGCATTACATCTTATCTAGGAAGAATCACCTCAGTTTTGCCTGATTCGGGAAGTATATTAATGTTTGCATATGACCAAATGGGTCGACAAGACTGTAGAAGTACAGCTAATTTTGAGTAGTAGACAAAAGAAGCCTAACTTTATGTTTGAACTTGGAAAATAAGTAGCAAAGATTACAGCTCAAGAGAATGGCTTGGGTTATCCCTAGACAGCTAAAGTAGTTGAACAAATATTTGAATTGATGTAGCTGGTAAGGCAGGTCTGCTAAAAATATTTCCACCTTCTCTAGGTGCTGCCAGTAACCACTTTATGCTAATGATTGGCTTGAAAAAAGTTGGTTAACGTTGAAGGCATAGTTACGGGCAGAGAGGAATTTTCCATATTTTTATTTATCTGCTATACAAAAATATGAAAATTCAATACTTGTAATAGTATATAATTTACTTTTAAAAAATAAAAAAATGAGCAGTTTAAAGCTGAAGTTTAAGGAGGAGACTGCATGACTCCTATCTATCACTTAGATCAGAATATGATAGTGCAGTAAAATGAATGACTAAGCCCAATTTTCTATATAGGGAGTATTGTTGATATGAAAGTTTCCACAATCTTAATCTGATTAAACCCTAGTATGAGTTGTTTGACATTATATTTGAATGAAAACTCTTTAAATTAGAAGGCAAACAAATTGTTTGACAAAAATTCTCAAATAAATGTTCTATACAGATGGTATGTGAATCATTTGACAAAATACTCTGAAGCAGTTTAAACTCGAATAAACACTTCAAGTGCATCAATCTCTAATTCAAAGACCTATAAGATTAATTTTACCTCTTAGATACTCCCAATTAATTTACTATATTTTTTCCACATTTTTAAAATAAACAAAAAAAAATCATAAGTGTATTTTTTCCGCATTTTTAAAATAAACGAAAAAAATTCATAAGTGTATTCATTATTTTTCCGCATTGGTAATCCTGAATTTCTCTATTTTACAAGTGTATTTTTATAGATGTAATTTACAATATTTTTTAACGGATGGTTTCTTTTCCATATTTTTGGTTCACTGTATAAAACGCACGGTCATGACAATAATGAATACATTTTCAAGTATATGAGGTGAAGAAATTGAAAGACTATAAAAGTTGTGTCTACTCTTATAGTGACCCGGAGGAGCTTAGGAAAGAGAGAGTGGTTGCTGGATTTGGGCAAGGATTGTTTTAGAATAGCTAGGGAGGTGGTCCAAAATGAGTATGGGAAAGGCTTGTGGTTAATGGGCTATTGGTTTTGTGGCTTGCTTGTATAGATACGGCCTAAGTTCTTGGAAGTTCCAGGTCAAAGCTGATAAATTTTGGAAATTTTATTTTAATCAGAAGGGATATATCTTGAAAAATGGGCATGTCAAGTGTTTAATGGAGGCTGTATCAGAGTTTTCCAAGGAGAAGAGGCAATAATGACCTGAGTAGAACCTCAAGGAATACACTTTTCATATATAATATTAACACCTCAGATTAATTTCATGGAATGTTTGTGGATGTTTTGCCTGTTTTTGTGCTGGCTCTGTTCTCAGATATAACAAGAATGGTTTGCAAGTCTTGAATCTTGTTGATAATGGCATTGGAAGACCTTTTCTGAATTTCAATATCAGTACACAGATAAATCTTAGGGAGACTCAAAGAGATACCTACCAAGATACAAAGAGATACCTACATACAGTGAGGGCCAGGTGTGATGGCTTAAGGAGACTCTATGTAACTCGGCTGATCTTTTAAAAAATATCTGAAAGGGGAAAAAATGTATTTGAATGTAGCTACCTTTTTCGAAGCAGAGGCCTATCAAGTTAACTAGGTTGGGATGGTTGAGCCGGAGAAGCACAGACAATTCTTCTTTGAAAATTTGCTGATTGCCGATCCCCCTTTTTGTTGCTCTCTTCACAGCTCCTATCGAATTGCCCTCCAAATTCGCCCTATACACTACTCCGAACCCACCTTCCCCAACTTTGCTGGTGAAATTATCTGTAGCCTTTAACACCTCCCACATTGCATAGGTTCTAATATGAACAGGATTGTCATCGTTAGGTCTATGATTTTGTCTCCCTGTAGAATCCACCGCCATTATTGTTCTGGAATTAGCCCTTCTCACAAAAAAAATCACACCAGCAGCCCCCACTATTGCCACCGCTACTGATATTGCTACGGCTACTGCTGCCACTCTGCTTAAACTGTCCTGTTTCTTCTTAATCTTCATGACACTAACGTTGTCAATAACAGGGCCGCAGGTTCCAGCCTTCATGGGATTCACAAATGCTAGATTCGTGAGCTCAGTCTGGGGAAAGAAATTGAAACCAATCTGTTTCCATTCCATATCTGTGTTGGATACATTTTGGGAATCAACATGAAATAACTCATCTACCATAAACATTGAAGAATTAGTGTGCGTAGAAAGCTGAATCCTCACTGTAGTGTTCAGGCAGGGCTTGGGATGCCGAGCAAGAAAAACGAAAGAAAATATTCTGTTCCTGGTCGAGTGCTAATAAACTGAGTGAGGGTACTGTTCTCTCCCATGGAAAGACTGTTGGAGCCCTGCTGGGCATTCCACCCGATACTGCTCCATTGGGTCGTCAAAACTACCCTGCTTAACTCCTCATAATTGTCTGCATATCGGCCGACTGACCAGCAGCATAAAATTGGGTTCCCGGCATAAAGCGTGATGTTGCCGGCAGGAGCAACGGAAGTGTTACCTGGAGCGGTATCTTCAAAGCCACCGTTGGAAACAAGGTTTTCTCCTTCGCCGGGAGATTCACCGGCTGCCATTACTGTAGCTGAGTAAAGTCTTCCGTTGGTGGGAAAAGAGACCAGAGTGAAATCAGAATAGCCGCTATTTGCAGGACCGAGACAGAGGGGAGTGTGTCCGCCAGGCTCGGTACTCAGGCTCTGGCTCTGCAAATAAAGCACCTCTCCTTTATCCGAGAGCAACCCACTTTTTATTCTACCATCTTCTTGCAAATGCCATTCCTGAGATTTCTCCCCGTGCAGTTTGCGACTCTGGTGGGATAATTGGACACGGGATCAAATGGAATTTTGAAATTACAGGATGTTATGTTTCGATTTTCGAGGCAGAATGTGACGGTCTCTTCGACATGGTATGCGTCCCATTGGGAAATTGTAATTGCTTTGGAAGAAGAGTTGTAGCTCCACAGCTGTAAGTCCCATTTCAAGGGGAAAATGTGCATTTGTGCAAGCCGACGCTCCTGTTAAGTAAAGGAGTTGGAGCTGCTCCGATGGGCTTGATGCAGTTGAGACCGCACAGTGGAGAGACGTGAGCAGGATCAAATTGGCCGGCGACTATCCAAGACCTGGAATTAGCAGATGCCGCCATTATCCCATTAACGGATAACAATAGATGAAGCGCAAACAAATATTGATCCATATAAAAATTTGCCAACGATGCACTGTGGACCTTCATTTCTCTGATTTATTTTCGATAAATAGGTAGGAAAAGTGATCGTTAATCTGCAGCTGAGGGTGTGCCACTGCCGATTCAATAGACCACCTGATATGTTGCAGGTTTTTCTGTTCGGCCTCCATTGATTATTAGTTGGGAGGTTTTTATAAGTTTTGATTATTGGTTGCAGTCAAATATGGGCGTGTCAGTCTGTCACTGTCACTGCCCATTTGTTCAACGGGATGCTCCCGCAGCCGCTTTGAAGCATACCTACACATGAAATTCTACTTTTTATGGTGTACGTACACGTGGCGATCGTTACTCAAGGTCAAATACGTGCATGATGCATATTCTTATTGGGTTTATTTATGTATTTCGCATGGGGCCACCACGATACATAAAACTACCCATAAAAGACACCATAGAGACATGTATGCCCATGTATGGGTGTGACTCAAGGCGTCAGCACTTAAATCATAGATTTTTATTTTTTGAATATATCCTATTGAAATCAGATTGTTGCATGCGGTAGGTGCTAGGCGGATTGGTAGGAGCGTGCACTAATAACTATCAAATCGCATGTTTGAATCGTTATAAGCATTTGTATAGTGTCCAAAATCGTAAAATAAAAACTAAGCATTGAACCACGCACCGCGTGGCAGGCGGATGGGCACGCTAGTCGTCATGGTGCAATTTTTATGTATGTGGTGCATTTTGTGGGCAAAATAGCCCTTGTCATTTATTAGTAAACATCAACGAGATACATGTATTGTCACTTATCATATACACACTTTGAGCCAACTCTTGCAAAACACAATATATGTTTATGATATTTTCCAAACTTAAAATTTAGATGTTATTGGAAGAAGAGGAAGGGGAAAATGTTATGTTAGAGTTTTCATGTTTTGTACTCATTTGTCATCTTTAGGTGTTCAATGTTTATCATACTACCTCATGTAAGATTTTTCGCATGTGCTTGTATTTACTTCAATTTTTAGGTATTCCCACTTTCGGGCGGATATTTTATAAATGGCCTCTTATTCACATAGTCGGGTTATTTCGATTTGTGATGGCTCCTCTAATGGGCAATCGGGACATTTGTGCCCAAAGTATTCCACAAGGTAATGTTTCCCCGATATATTATTACTAGTTGAGAAATTTGATTTGTATGTCATTGGCTTGAGCAGGTTTGGCATGATACATTATTTTGTTGGAAGGATTCCCTCTAAAAGCATGCTTCACTCTTGGGTTCAAACGACTTTATCCCAATTTGGCATCAAATTGGATTTCGTCTAAAATATGACCAAAGGGTTTTCCTATTTCGTTTTGTTGAGTTAACCAATGTGGTCGTGGTGCTTTGCATAAGTCCTCCACCTAGTATGTTCGTAGTCCCCTCCTCATGGTGTCCTTGTGGATTCATGAGCTTGTAGTTTCTGAGCATACAAATCTTATATTCCCGGTTTGAGTGGAATTTCTAGGCCTTCCCATGCCATGTTATCACTTTTTGGACCTCATTGCTTCCTCTATAAGTTGGGTCATAACCAAAGAACCTCTTTGGTTACATGTTGCCAAAAAGTGACGAGTCTATGTTGAGGTCGACCTTTATCAATACCTCAAAGAAACTATTGACGTTTAGATGAGGGAACCCCAAGACACTCTACGGATGGCTCACATTAACCTCCCCAACACTTGTTTTTGTTGTTAATTTACAAACCATAAGATTCGAGATTGCCCTATCTTGAAGTGTGATTCAATTAAGGTACATGATATGTTTTAAAAGCCTTATCAATAAAAATAGAGATTAAAAAGTGAGAAATCTAAAATCTAGAATGTTATTTTGCTATTAGAAGAATTTGTATGAAGAAAATTAATAATCATAAAGTTATGTTAAGGTGACTTTAACAAAAAAAAATTAAATCATAAATATTCATAATTTAATGGTATATTATATAAATAATTAAAATTTAGATGTGGAATTAGCATATGTTGCCATTATCCCATTAACGGATACCAATCGATGAAGCACAAAATCCATATAAAAATTTGGCAACGATACACAATGGATGAATCGAGTCCTCTTATTTATTTTCGATAAATGGGTGGGAAAAGTGATCGCTTAATCTAAAGTTGAGGGTGTAACACTGCCGATTCATTTGAGAACCCGATATGTCAGTAGGTTCTCCTCACTCCATTTTTTTGTTCAACCTCCATTGATTATTGGTTAGAAGGTTTTCATAAGTTACATTTTTAATCTCATGCAATTCGAGGGTGGCCTCTCCTCACTACCTCGCCTCTCGATCACGTATGGGTGTCAATAATGATTAAATTTGAAGGGCTTTGTCTATTTTTGTTTGTGACAAGCTAGGTTAAGATGGACCCTTCGTAAGTGACAGATTAAAATATACATTACCCTTCACCCTTTGATAATTAAAAAAATGATAACATTTTAATATATATATTAGATTAATTTATACAAGATACATATTTAAAAAATTAAAAATATTAAATATATAATTTTTAACAAAAAAATCAATTAAAAAGTAATCAAGATTGATCAAAGTAATTACACAAGTTATAAGTTGATAAATCCTTGTATAAATTTATATGTTGATCATTAAAAAAACAAAAATTCAATAAGTCATGAACCTCACCTCATCAACTTAGGTAATCCTAGTGCCACATCTTTCAAATCATTTCATGCCTAGTAAAGTTGTCTCAACCAATAGAAAACATGGGTACAGAGGAGACATTGAGGCATCTCCAATTTAAAGATATCTTTCTCAAACTAGACAAGTACCTTCCTAAGGCAACAAATAGAATTTTTACATAGAATTCTCGATCCATAGGGATCCAAAATGACTCTACTTTATCAAATCAGCCAACACGAAGAAGAAAAAAATGATACACCGAGGTTCTCGTCTGCTTTAGGGGACAGACCGCCGCCCCTTAAGGCGGCGGTCCCGACACCGTCGGCCGACATTAGGCGGCGATCCTGGCTCTTACGAATAGAAAATAAAATACAACAGTCCCGTGATTCTAAAGAGTGTCCATGTCTCTTCTTCTGCATGACCTTTCCCATTCTCCAGTGCACAGGAGAACATGAGAAAGGCTATAAATGCATGTTATGGAAGAGAACAAAGGCATCAAGCATGAAGCAAGTGAGTAAGAAGCTCTTAGTGTTGGAATTGTGATTTGTAGAAGCAAGGAGTAATTGAGACAGAGCAAGCAAGTAACTGGGAGGAAGTGTGAGATATTATCTACTTCTCTTCCATACTTATTGTAATTTATGTACTTATTATTGAATTGGCCAATAATAGTGGGAAGAAAGAGCAATTGCCCTTCCCGACTAGTTTTTCCTCCTCTGGAGGTTTTCCAGGATAAAATTTGTTGGTGTATGAGTCTATATTCTTACCCTTTACGTAAATTGTTGATTCTAAGCACAAGTATAATTCCTTCACTAGCTATCTCTCATTATTTTCTAATTGGTTCGTACATACAATGATACACAAGATAAATATATACCTTCTACTCAACAACATCTACCTCACTTTGTTGCTTCTTCCATGAGTATTGAATTTAACGTTGTCAACACCTCGCCTCACTAAGCAATCCGTTGGGAGAAATCCACTCTTGCCTCCACCACCTATGGCTCCTTCTGCTAAACCTAGTGCTCCTTCTAAAGAGTTTGATATATTAGAGCAATGAAATAATTCACCCATTAAAATTTCTCTTCTTATATTAATGCTAAAGGCACATATCCATAAGGATATATTAGATGAGACTTTACAATATGTTACCTTATCACCGACTACTTAACCCTCCAATTTTGCATCTATTATGGACACATTCAAAGCTATGGATAAAGGCCATAAATTTTAGTCGATTGATATCCCAACACCACTTGGTGATGGCCCAGTCCACACCCCTTCTTATCACCTCACAAATTCTAAGTTTCCTCATCAAATGGGTCTTGATCGTAAGTGACTTTGGTCTTAATATGTCCTAGTTCTTTTCTTAAAAAGATGGGAGTTTCTATGCACACAATTGACAAGACTATAACTAACATAAAGGGTTTTGATAACATCACACAATCTACATTAGGCATCATTACTCTTGACTTCTTCATTGGCCCTAAGATGTTGTCCATCACATTCCACATCATGGACACACATTTACATTATAATGTTCTTTTGGGTCGTCCTTGGATACATACCATGCAAGTTGTCCCATCTATTGTTCATCAATCTCTCAAGATCATACATGATGGATGTGAGTATATTGTGGCTGCTAACCTAGAACCCTTCAAATATTATAGATTCAACACCTCTACTTCTCAAGTACTCGTTATTATTCCTCCTCACCAACCTATCCCTATGATAAAATTGCTCACATGAGTCGTATGCCAATCTAGTATCAACTTTGATGCTACCATTTCTACACCATCATTTCTTGCACACACCATAGGTTTATATCTTACTTCTCACACTTGTTAATGATGTTCCATCTCCTACGTTTAATTTATTGGCTAATTTAATACTACATGACAATGTTGAAAATTACTCCTTGAATAGTGACATTGATTGATTCGGAGGACATTATAGGTGGTCAGAAGTTCCCTAATTTTTCCTAAACCATTATAATATGGAAGAGCACTTTGATAGCTTTACAACACCTATTAGAACGTGTGAATCAAACATCGTATGCTCGATATCGATGGTTAAAGTTCATGGTCAAACTGGTCAACATTGAATCGCAGTCTACATACTCGACTTGTGCATATAGTCTATTTGCGTATTTTGTAGTTGATCGAGGTAAAAAGTGATCATGGAGATGTTTAGTCTAATCCTCCGATCTTTGATAGGTGTGCAAAATAATGGGGTTCAACAGTGAGATCCACTCTTGTTTCGAAAGGGGACCCGACCACCATGGTATATTAGTGTAATTTTAATTTTCCTAATTACACTATAGTTTTATGCCATATTATGTCATGTATTATGGTACTGATAGGTGGTAGGATAGGAGCCTCCACAATTTTGTGGATTTGGAGTATTACTACCTCATTCTCCATGTTCCAAGTTGGGAAAATACATTCCTACATTGCCCAACACATTGTTCCACATGCACACCTACCCGGTCCACATTAAACTCTAAGCACTTCACATAATGCCTTGTGATGACCACTTAACCACTGCACATTGTATTTGGCACCAAAAGTGGCATCTAAACCATTTAAAGTATGCCACAAAACCTTATCTAAACAACTTCCCTACCCACCGCCTAACAAATGTGGGATGATGGGATTAATTTGGGAAGTCCAACACACATATTTGGTAGTCAATGCGCCCAAGGGATTCAAACCCCGATTTCAAGTAAAAGATAAGACACCCTTACCAACCCGCCTATGACTTGTAAACAATATATAAAGGTCAAATTGGCATTTGAAGGGAATTGGATCCAAGATTGTGTAAGGTCCATAATGGACAATTTTCATATTTGGTCATTTTGACCAAGCAAATGGTATTTTCGAGTTTGACAAAAATGGAAAGATGTTTAGGTTTTCCATACGATTAACCCGAGCCTTTGATATTCCCGATTGGTGTTCATTTGACGTTGCTTTGAGGAAATTTTCCTTAGATTTTGATGTTGAACATGAGGAAATGGATCGTCAAAACGGTACAGAAGGACGAGAACATTGTTGTTGAGTTCGAGTTCTTCAAAGGTCCGATAAGCATATTTTTTCAGGTTTATGATGCATTATTCTATGTAAGTTTTAATCATTGTATTTGCAAATTGATTTTTAATGGATCAAATGGCATTCTAAGCTATCCCAGAGACACAACCTGATCCACGGGTGAAGTCCGTTATCAATTTTCATGTTGTGTGTTTAGTATGCATCTATTTATTTACATATTTAAATCAGATTTTAATTAATTGGATGCAATTATAGACTTTCACAACATTTTTGAAAATCGTAATTTGATCCTTTTGATCGTGTAAACTTGAAACAATTTTATGAGTTTAAATTCAGATTTTGATTCAGATTTTGGTGCACATTTAAATCAATTTTTGGAACAAATTTTAATCAATTCCTATTTGATAATTTCGGAAAGTGATTAAATTTTGTTAAGTATCCGTTTGACAAACTATTTAAACACAAGGTCAAGTGTTAGTTTACGGATCATGTTTTGGTATCAGAGTTGGTTAGAATGTTGGATTAGCTTCTGATTGCATTTTTATATCAGATTTTAGTTGGTTTTATTTAGTTTGTGCAGACATTTGGGATTTTGATCTTCCATTTTGCGATTATACGGTTGTTGGGAGTACAAGTTACTTGCAGAAAATAGGAAACTATGTGACGAGAGGGACAGATGGATCTCTCTTGATCTCGCTTGCAGGGTGATGAAGATATGGGAATTGAATCCAGTCAGAGTTAGAATTTATCACAATGTTTGGTTAGTGTAAACCATATTGTGAAGCTTTATTTTCTTGTTTAGTAAGAGCATAATCATCTTATGGATAGTTAAAGTGGTAAGAATTTTCAACTAGTTGCATTCATATAGATATTACATGTTAGGTGGATAATTACGTGTGGTTTGAGGCCTCTTCAGAGTAGTGTTGATGTAAGTGGTACATGGATTGCACTTCAAACCAAACACTAACATTCTTGTAGAGTATCCCACTTATGGTTATGGTTTGAGTTTGATTCAACTAATTTCATATGGTTTTAAGATTGTGCAACACTTAGGGATTGACAACAACACAAATTTCTATAGCACATAAGGGTAGAGAAAGTTACGAACCTCACACCAAGTAGGTTTAAGACTATACTATAGGTTCACGACTTTACAACAAATCCTGGAAGAGTTGTATGATTCCATGACAGGGAATTTTCTAGTAGCAGATTTCAAGCATGAAACATCTCCAAATTCAACATTATTAGATTCTCCAATCAATACACTCATATCTCTAGTGTATCCCTATGTATAGATAAGTGCATTAATGTAGAGAAAATCATAAAACACAATTTATAACATGTTGTCATGCTAAATGTCTAGTATGCAAAATTGAAAATTTGGCCATGAAAACCAAGCCCCCACTTGAAAATTCCTCTTCTTTTCACCGCAAAACCTTTCTCTATCCAACCTACCCACAATTTCATCCTCATTTTGGCTAAGAGGAATGTGATAACATGATTTTAAAGTGTGTTTAATGTGCATGTATGTATGCCTAAGGTGATTGAATAAGTTATTGAGTGTTGCACCCTATTGCATTGGTGGTTGTTGTCATTGATGTCACATGACATTGATGGAAAAGGAAGAGTGCAAGAGTATTCAGGTCAAGTGGTATTCAATGGTGCTCAGTGGTTCAAGTTGGTTTCAAGAAGCTTCAAGCATGATTCAAGTTGGTTTCAAGGTGCTACAAGCTCAAATTGACAAGTGGTTGGTATCTAATGGAAAAGTGTAGGTTAGCTTGCTAGTTCCGTATGGTCTACAGGCCATTATTAGTTTTGCAAGTATGAGCAAAAGGTCTCACAGGGTGTATTAGGTCATCTGGTGGAAGTTGCAGTTGAAACTAGCCCATTTAGGCTTGTTTCTTGTGCTTGATGAGGTGTGAGAAGTTAGTACAGATCATGGTATGGCCATGTGAGGATGATATTAGCCTAGGAATAATTTCTATAGAATGTGTGGCCAAAAACTATGCTCATTGTAGCTCCTAGAGTCAAAATTCAAAAGTGCACATAAAGTGGCTTTGAGAATTGACAGAGCAGGCTGAGGTAAATAAGATGGGATAGAAGTGTACATGCATAATAATGTAAAATGGGCTTATGTATCATGTAGAGGGGTGAGTTTTTATGCTCCAGAAACATTTCTTCAAGTTCTGAGAAGGTATGTGAAAGTTATGCTAGTTTTTCTAAAACAAGATTTTTGGAAATTACATAATAAGGTGTTTGGATTCTTAACACTCAAGAAAAAATATAGTGCATCCTTCAGATAAATCATAGAAGGAATTTTTGTAGAGTATTCTAAGCTTTAAATAGTGTAAAAAATCTCGGAGTGATTTGGACAAGTATTAAGAAAGTTATGAACTTTTTTTTATAGTCTTCATTCTCCCTTCAAGGCATCTTCTTGAGCTAAGTGGCCAAATTTGAGTTTTTCAACTCTAAATATTTGGTTCATGCTAGATACATCTCTTAGAGGCATAAGAGACCTCATACAATTCAATTTTATGATCCCTTTTCTTTCAAGGTGGACTATGTTATACAGACATGGTTGTACTGTGTAGAGCTAGGTTTGGGGAAGTTGTGTTATTAAGCCACCAAGCTTGTTTTCCTTAGTAAGAGGTGATGCAATGAATTTGTAAGGTTTTCATGAAGTTTTACCCTCCTCCACAAGAGAAAAATTGTATGTTTAGATCCTTCTAGTGCAATGGCATTGTGTTGTTTTTCCAAGGTGTACATTGTTTGTTCTTTGTAGAGTTTGTAGACAACCTTTCTATGTGGTTGTTTAGTAAGCCTCATACTCTAGAGAAGGTAGTCCCAAAATATTCTTGAATAATATGACGTGGATGGAAATCTTGGTACCTCAAAGGTAAAGTTGTTGTAAAAGAGTTTGAAGTGGTTTTGTACTTGAAATCAGTCAAGAAGAAGACTAATATCCCACAGTGGGGATGAACTAAACAATGAATGTGGGTTCTTGGGCTTCAAGTGGTGTGTGAGTTCTACCTTCAAGGTGTTTCATTCAAGGTTGATCTCCCGCAATAGGTAAAAAGTTGGCCTAAGACCTCAAAGTTTTTCTTGGTCAAAAACTAATTCGCAATTACTTGATACACACCTATACATTGCAATTATTTATTGTTGGGAGCTAATGGAGAAGGTTCAAGGTTGCAATTTTATTGAAACAACTGGAAGTTGGTCTCACAAAGACCCAACACTTGGAAAATTTTGTTTTCATCAATTTGAGAGTGAGAAATTGATTTTAAAATTCTCACGGGTATGCTCGATTGTTTAAACCACGCTTCTAGGGTTTTGAAAGATTTTTTGCTCAATACTCACTTTACACCCAACCAAAAATTGAGAATCTTTGGGGAAATGTCTATGGATACATCATGCCTTTGTTGAAAAAGAAAATTTTCAAATTAATCTAGTGTGCAAAGAGATTTCAATAACCTTTTTTTTGTATCGTTTTGACAATATGCACATCCGATTTGTGCATTGATTATGCACTATCTCAGGTATTTTCAAAACCGAAGCTCCTCAATCAGCTTCTTTATCTTGAAAATATTTTAACAAGTCTAAGAGATCTCGTGCAAGGTCCTATGATGCAATGTCACTTGAAACTAATGTTGAACCAGTCATTTTATGCCATCTCAATATCGCATAGGTTGACATTGAAGCCATTAAGTTAAAATTATTCAATGAAAATGCATGAGTTCATCTAAGCGAGAATGTCTTGAATCTCATAAATAGTTAGAAGGTTTCAACATACGGTGAAAGTCATGTTTGAATGCAAGATTTGCACTGTCTCAAATTGTAACTCTATATTTTGTAAATTTTACAAAAATTGCTTCACATACGTACAAGTCAATGGTGAATGAACTTTTCATTTTGAAGTTAAAATGATGCTCATTGGAATTTGAAGGGTCAATCTCAATTACATTTCATGGTGAGTCGTCCATCTCGAATTGGTAGGCAAAGAGACTTTCTTGTCTCTTTTCACACTTTTTCAAAATCCTTTTGAACTTCAAGGGAGACATGAAAGGTCAAAGTCTATTGTGGAACTTGAAGTTTTAAAAGGAACTTGAAAGGTGTTTGGATACATAAAAAAGTGTAACTAGTCTATTTGAAGTTGTCAAGGAAGACAAAGTTATAAAAATAAAGGAGTAATCGAACTATTATATAGATGTGTAAATGTATGATGATTAAACAAGAAGCAAAGATATAGAAGGACAAATAACAGTGAAATAAAGATAAGAACATAACGGTGAAAGTAGAGTATACCTGAAAATAGTATAATTAGTGTATGATAATGACTATAGGATATAGTGAGCTGGTTTGGGCAAAACAAAATACAATGAATTGAAATTCAACAAGGTGGACTGATCAAACATGCAATGAATTTAAATTCAAGAAGGTGGATTGTAAGGAGTGTGTGAAAGCTCTTGGTGAGTGGTTGATGCAGAGTAAAGGTATAGAAGAAAACACTAACATAGAGACACATAAGACTTAATTTCAATGATGTAAATGTGAATTGCAAAAACAGAGACTAAGATGAATTGCAAAAGATAGTTTTCTAATCTAGGGTCACTATCAGGTGTTCTCAGCATCCAATTTGAAGTGTGGTCATATCTTTATGTTCTTACTTAGTTGAAGCTCAATCCAATCAGAAGTGGGTGCTTTCGGAAATTTGTTGCTCGCATATTATCGAGTTGTTGCTTGACTTGAAGTTATAGCTTCATTAGTTGAGTTGTAGCTCAACATTTTTGTAACCTCTTGGGCTATAAAGTGCGGTGGTTCAAAGGGGTTTTCTCCCAAATTGGGTTTCCCACTTAAAAATTATGATCTCCTATGTATGTGTGATTGATATTGTTATTTTGATTTACATTTCTAATTAAGTGAACAATCTAATTGGTTTTAGATTAAGGTTTAATTGAACACTGATTCACCCCCTCTCGGTGTTCCAGTTGTCTAACACCGAGATCCGAAGCGGGACAACTATCCTCGAGACATAGAATGGGCCATTTTTGGCCATTTTGCAATTAGGTGGATACCCTATGAAATATGACAAGGAAGAATTAAGCCATATGGGAGTTGTGCGGGAGATAAATGAATCTATCCAAGGTAGTTTAGGGAAAATATTAGGAATAAATTTATGTCGGGAAGCACACAATCTAAACAAGGTCATTTCAGGTGCATGGAATGTTATAATCTAAAGGTGAACGTTGACTTGTCTAGATGAATTTAGGAGTTACGTGAGGATTTGGGAGGAAAAAATAGTCATTAGAAAGCTATTATAATCCTCTACATGATAAAACAATCAATTTTTTTGTAATACTTAAAAATATTTTGTGATAATCCTCAATTTTTAGGAATAATTGGATCCTAAAATTTATTTTAATGATATCAAAATGTTTTTTAGAGTCAAAATAATATAAAGTTTGACCCCAAAATACATTTCATGCTCCCAAGGTAGAAAAATAACTCCTAGTGTCCTAAAATGGAGTTGGTAGATGACATCAGATTTCAAAAAGGATTGAGCACACTTTTTCACCATTGGATTGTTTTAAAGGTGAAAAGTGGATATGGGGACATCAAAGTGTGTTTCCCCATCATTTCATAACGTTTTGTCACTTAAAACACAACTTGGTGTGTTAGACAGAGCATGTGAAGAGTTAAGTGCCCGGGCCCCCTTCCCATGATGAGCAAACCCCTTGGCATATTTTCAAGCACATGATGTCCAATTGGATTTTCTCAAAGGTGAAAAGGAGACAAGGGGGACAAAAATAATTCTCTCCCCATCAATCACTTCTCTTCACAACTTTCCATAATCAACTTTTGCACATAGGGAACCTCTAACATGCATGCTAACTTAACTCCTTTACACCTCTTCATTATCGGACCCCCATGGCACTTTTTACAGATGATGGTATCCCATTGGATTTATAAAAATAAAAATTACATAGAGGACACAAAAAGAGTGTTTCCCATCCTTCCACTCATCCCTAAGACACATGGAGAACCAATTTATAGCCCTCAAAAGCAAATTTCAGCCCCTTACATCTCCCTCACACTGCATCACAAGCTGAAACTTGGCATCATTTGGTGAAAATTTCACTTATCTTCCCCCATTATCCCCTTTCACCTTTGAACCCTAATTTTTAGGGTGCAACCACACTCAAACCCATCTCCCAACCCCAGGTTTAGCTCCATGGTTAAAGATGAGTTAAACTTTGCAAAGTGAATGTAACTCAAAAATCATAAAAACTTAGTAGTTTTGAATTTTCAAAGTTGTGTTCTCCCCCAACAAAAAATCCATTGTTGCACAATGATGCTGCTGGAATTCTTCAGAACCATCAAGCTTAGAAAAGGAATTTTGCTTATATCTCCAAAATAAGCGCACCCGATTTCCACAAAATTTGTCGCTGCACTCCTTCCAAAAATTCCTTCAAGTTAAATGTTAAGAGCATTGTCATTGATGGTCTATAAAATTTAAAAAATCTAATTAAAAATTACAGCCCTTGGAGTTTCCTTTTCGGATCTACGAAGTCTAAGCGAATAAAAATCCTTGAAAACTGGAGTAGAATCCTCGAGACAAAACCTAATATTTTGAGACCAGCTTCATTCCAACTCGACACTTAGAATACCTCCACATAAAAATAGTAAATTGCGCAAGGTATAATATGTCTAAATATAGTAAGTTTCCAAAAATAGTATCCAAAAGGGGCTAGAGTGAGCACTAAGGTGACATTTTATAACCTTTTACTAACAATTTCTTTGTGGAGGTAAGGGTCATTGATGCATATATTTCTTGAGCGTGTTTCTTAAAGGGAATGTAGGGAATGGGATATGACTATTCAAATAGTCATTATGGGTTAGAGATAGTACACAGAGAGATGTATTGTTATGTGGTCATGTCCTTAGTTTCCTTTGTCCTTGTTTTTCACGTACACTAGCACCCGACAATTGTTTTCATATTACTCCATCATTTGGAACCTTTTTCATTTTTTTCTTGCTTGATACATGACACATTTCAATCTAATTTGACATTTAGGTCTCATTGGCCGATGCCATTGCCCGTGGGAGATGGTGTCGGTGTTAGGTTTTTCCCAAGCCAACACCATCACCCATGGGTGATGGTGTAAGGTATATATAGTCATCACATCCGGACATTTAAAAGGACGAAATGAATATATATCACACGAAATAGCCATCTACTCTAATCTTTTGTGCCAACTTCACATATACTCGCTCTACTCTTGGTTCATCTTGTACTTGAATTATATAGGACACTCTTATTGGTTGAATTAATTGCATTACTGAGTCATCCATAGTGAGTCTAGGACATGAATGGCGTTCCCCTTTTCCACACATAGTGATTCTCTATTAGTGTGCTCTTCTCTATAGAGATAGATGCATCAACGACCACCCCACAGTAAGTATTATGTCCTTGTCATTTTTCACATATTAGTTCATCCCCTTCCCCGTTGTTCTATGTTAGCTTAACATTATATGAAAATCATTGTTAGTTAGCATACTTATTTTATATGATCATCTCCTTAGCTTTCCGTTTCTTTATTTCACCACATTTTAGTTACATTGTTGATCCGAAAACGGTGCTTGAAACTAACACTTTTAATCATTTCAAATGATCTTCAATTATAATCAACTTAAAAGGATTTAAGACTCCAAAAACCGATTAAAATTTGATTTAGGACTAAATTCAAACCTGAAATTAAGTTTGCAATTTCTCAAATTTCACTTTGTTTGATCGAAGCCCCAAAAATCATTGTTTCAGATTTAATTGATTTCCCAATTTTGCCAATTACTGATTATAGTTGCACCCATATTCATATTCTGGTGTACACAGATTTCATCCTGAAATCTATGACTACCCTATTCGAAAAAAATTCGTACTTTTAAAATAATGGGTTGTTTTGTGTTTTTATTGCCTCGAAAGCTCTTGTATTGTGGTCGATATTCCCAAAGAGCCATATTAGCATTTTTCGCCAAATACCCAGATGCCCAAAATTGTTATATTCTGTCGTCGGGATTTGTCTGCGGGAAATTTGTATTTAATTATTGTAAGCCCCATATGAGGCTATTTGCGCTCCGTTTTAACTCGGTTATGATCGAACATATCATTATTCCCTTGTACCAGAAGGATTTTAACAAGGAATAAGTTCTGGGCTTTATTTGTGACTTTTGGTAATTTTTTTGTGTTTTTGTGTTTTCCGTTTCATTTTTGTGAAATTTCTCTAGATCAATTCCTTTGCCGGGTTAGCCCGATTCTTGGCCTGGAGCAGCTGGAGAACATATACGCACATTATGCCCGGAGGAAGTCACCATCGAGGTCTGGTTCACTGGGAAAAAATGAAGTCGTGTACTAAAAAGCCCTTGGGGTTGAGCGCATTTTTGGAAAACAAAATATTTAAGTCACAGTGGGAAAAATAGAAGCATCGGTAAAGGGAATTTTGTACACCTAAAGATGGTACTTTTTCCCATGATAGAAAATTCACTTAAGCTACAATGGGAAAATTAGAGGCGAGTGAGACGGGGAATTTATTGTTTGCCTTGCAGGGGGTAAAAATTCACATGGTGAAATAAAAGAAAAGTGACTTAAGTGAAATCATGGGATTTTATTGCACTGCCATACAAGGTAAATAATCTCATTGTCAAAGTCAAATCACTTAAGTGGATCATGGATTTTTAGGGCTGCCTTGCAGGTAAAAATGCTCATTGCCACGTGTTTTTAAAAATAGAATTATATTATGCTAAAAGTGTGACCCACCTTGGGTGAATAATAATGCATTAAATAAATATTTGTTAATATTTATTCACCCAATTTTGCACCCGAGCTTGTGGAAAAATCAACAAAGGGAAGTGGACAAAAGGAATTTAAAAATAGAATTCCAAAATAAATAAATTTAATTTATTTAATGCAAATACCTTTGAGAAGGAAATTATATTTTTAAAGTATTGATTGATTAAATTAAATTCTATTTTCAAAGTGGCTATGGTCAAAGCACACTGTGAAGCTTAAGTGAAGTGAAGAGTGGATGATTAAATTGATTAAATTTAATTTAATGGATGGTTGTCCTTAATCATGCAATTTTAGCACATCAGTTAAAGAGAAGAGCATGATTTTTAATTAATTAATTGCCAGGAATAGGAAGGGAAATTATTAATTATAGAATTATGAGGGTTATATAAGCATGGGCTGCCATAAGGGTGAATTAATTAATTCACAGGTGAAGAAGTGCAGCCCAGAGGAAAAGTGCGCCCCATATCAAGAGGAGTTTTCTTAAAAGAAGATCAAATCAAGGCTAAAAGCTTCCAAATTTTGGCGCATACATTGAAGGAGTTTGATTTGTGTTTGCATAGGTAATACAAAGTGCTCGGTGATGTTGGTAAAATTCATGCTTGCTTTGCATGCAAATAAAATGTCAAATTTTAGGGTAAAGAGGCTTAAATTATGTAGATTTTTGTGATTAAAATTCATTGTGCATGCTCTGGTTGCCATCTTTGTCTAAATTAATTGTAGGAGTTAGATACGGTGTTTTATAAAGAAAAGAAACTTATATCAATGTCCAATACATTGAATATTTCCTCCGAATCAAGGATTATCCAGATCTCGCACCGGTTTTGAATAATTCCGAGTCAAATAAGAAGAAAAAGAATTGTTCAAACAAAGATAGACAAAGCTATGGCGAGGAAAGATGAAAAGAAAGCACAACAGAGTCATGCATCACTTCTAAATTTGCGAGATATTGGAGACACGGATCTAGGCTCGTAACCTCTTCTTTCAATTGATAGACATATCCAAAGCAGGAAAGACTTCACTCATTCGTGCAGGAAAAACTTCACTCATGCGTGTAGATTAAAAGCAGTGGAATTATTCGAGCTGCAATTTTTCCATCCATAGCCCAATTACAAAAGTTTGTTATGCAGTGCAGATGCAGATGCGATGAATGCGATGCAAATCCATATGTAGATCCAGATCCGAGATCTCATAGTTGCAAAATCTTCCGACATAAAGGCTTCATCCTCTTGTTTCGAACGCAGCCCGTGAAGAAGTCAAGGTCGTGGAATATTCCTTCAAAGATCTTTTGCAAATGCTCCCATCTTCCAGTTGAAGCCTTCATTGAATTTTCATTCATTTGGAGTGCTTTCTAGAATTTTTAATTACTCATATGCAATTAAAAATAAGGATGATGAGTTATCTACGGCAAACATTAGCATTGATGCATGTACTGGAGAAGAACTGCAAAATCTTCAAACATAAAAGAGAAGACAAGGCTAAGGCAAATTCCATTCGCTTTCCAATTCCAAATTGTTTCCAGATCCAGCTACTCCCAGATCCAATTTGGTGAGAATCAAAGGAAAAAGAATCAAATTTGATGCAAACATGAAAAAGGACAAGACTGCAGCTTTCCTCTTCCTTCTTTCCTCCGACAAAGTAATTGAGCGATCAATTAAATTATACAACTTAAGTGATTGGTTTAAAAGCCATTACTTGAAGAAGTCAACTACTTGGAGATAGGTGGCGGACGTGCAAAATAGAAGGTTCTATTTTCAGTTGCAAATCATACATGTCATGCAAAGAGGAATTCCAGGATGGAGATTGTCAGTTGTTTCTTTCCTCCGACTTCCACATGTGTCAGTTCAACTAAAAGCTTCCAACTTGTAATTGCCCCTCTACATTCTATAAGTAGAGGAAGAACCTTCGGGTTAATGAGGAGGATTTGTAAGCAGCAACCTTGTGTTCTAGACTTGGAGCAAAGAGATACAAAGGAGCAGAGTTTCCTGGAGAACTTTGTGTCACTGGTACTATGTTTCTTGCTTTTAATCTTAGATCTCTAATAAACTTTGTGTTATTTTAGAACTGGATCTAGAGCTGCATTTGTTTTAGAATTATGTGTTTATATCTAGTCGTTTCTTCTATGTGTGTACAATCAACTCATTATCTATTGATTGGGATGCACATCTTCTTCATTTCTTCTCTGTGTTGATATAATTCATTTTCCCTTCCTCTATAAATATTTCCTTTCTTAAACAGCTACTTACTTGCTGCAGAACTATTCAGTTATGGTTCATGAACTGAGTAGTTAAAGTAAAACCCCATTTAGATATTAGCATACTTAAATTGACAAATCTGACATGGGAGCCTCACCGGTTAAATAAGCGAGATTTATCTCATGACCGCCTACGTTTTGTGCTATGCGAAAAATCTAGCCAATGGTTTTTAGCGACTCTACTGGGAAAAACCATGTTTATAGATCAAAGCTTATCTTTTAAAGATTGGAGTATTTTCCATACAAATCTCAACCTGGTTGAACGTCCATTCACCCGATCCGTGAAGGCGCAAGGAAGGACTGATCATTTCTTCAGACTGCAGGAGCAATTCAATTTCAATCATCCTCCTCAAGTTAGAAGCCGCAGATCCAGTCTTTCACCAGGAAGAAGAGTGCAAACACATCCAGATCCGGATCATCTTCAACATAATCCGGTAGCTGGAATTATTCATCAAGTCTATTCTCAAAGAAGACGTGCTCCTTTCATGATGTAGAATCATCCACTTGCCCCTGCAGCGCCTGTTCCATGGGGTGCAGCCTTTGGACCTCTGAATCTGACTCCTCCTATGCATGATCTACCTAAAGGGACGAGAAAGAATTTTCCAAAATTCTTTGGAGATGGCAAGCAGAATCTAGATGACCACTTGGTTGCGTTTTTCATATCTTGTGGAGTGCTTGCAGTCGAACATGAAGATGTATATGTCTGGCTCTTCATAGAGACTCTGCATGACTTGGCTGGAGAATGGTTCTACCGGCTAACTCCTGGTACCATAACCAACTGGGCTACTATGTTGAATGCGTTCCTGAAAAGATTCAAACCAGATGAAGATTCCAGTACATTGATTACTCAGCTCACTCAGTTGAAGAAGGAGCCACATGAGCACATGTGGGATTTTATTGCAAAATTCCAAAGATTATTGTACAAAATTCCAGCTTCTGCTTCTCTGAATGATGAGAATCAAAAGGTGTTCTTCATCAATGCTTTACTTCCTAAAGTAAGCTATCAACTGCGAAGAGCACGTCCTGTTGATTTGTTAGTAGCTCAAAACATGGCAGTTGAAATTGAAGACGAGCTCATCATGGCTGGAAAGATAAAGAGCAACACTTCTAGAGTTGAAAGTTCATCCTCTGCTACTACTTCCGATTCACTACTGCAAAAGTTAGCAAATGAGATGATGCAGATGAAGAAACAAATGGCTCAAATGGCTCAGGGAAACAATACTCCCTGTTCGAATTTCAACAACAACAACCGGAACCGCATTGCTGGTTCCCAAAGATTAGCAATTGAAGCTGCTCCTAGAAACAACGTGGAGATGAATGAAGAAGACCAGGAAGTCGATGCTTTGATCTCGCTTTCGAGGATGATGATTTTATAGGTCCTGCTGGCGACTCCAACATTAATTACCTGAACTACAAATTTGAATATGACGATGAGAAACTTCATGAAAATGATCATGGTCATGCATATGCAGTATTTACAAAATCACAAATTCACCAAGCTGAGGCATTAGGTGACGAACAAAGAAGGGGCATCCCTTTGCCTTCTTCCTTAGCTCCTAGAAGTAAGCATGCGAGTTCTTCATCTCAACCAAAAAAGTAGCTCAGGTATCTGAATCTATACCTTCCTTTGACATTGTTGATCATGTCAAGAAAACTAGGATTCAAATGTCAGAAGCTAAATACCTGAGAGCCTTTCCTGAGCAGTTAAATAGGCTAGTCAAATATGTGCAATCACCAGGACAATCCAATACATCAAAAGGCCTTTTGCCTAAGCCCAAAGATACTCCTCCCCAGAACAACACTGCAGTTGTTAAATCCTCACCATCTTCTGAAAGAGTGGAACCATTCTATGTTTCCCTATTGCTTAATGGTTTCAAGTTAAGCAACTGCATTTTAGATTCAGGTGCTTCTGACAATGTCATGCCAGCTAAAGTTGTAGATGCTCTTGGGCTTACCCTGACAAAGACCATAAAAATGTGCTACTCCATAGAGAGACAAGTCCCTTTAATAAGACAAATCAAAGATGCACAAGCATTCGATGCTTTTCCTGACAAAAGATTAAAGACGACCATTCTAGTTGCAGATATTCATGTCTCTTACGGGATGTTGCTGAGTAGAAACTTCTACAAAGAGCTAGGAGGAGAAGTAAAGATGGATTGGTCCTGCGCTCATATTCCTATCAAAGGGCTTAACCATAAGTTGGAGCCGGAAAAGAAGTCCAGGTACACGGTCACAAAATCTGAGGATCCTAGATCTCATATTCTTTTTCAGGAATCTAACCGTGGGGTCTACTTCTTGGAAATGGATAAAGGAATTCCAGAGTGAGAACTTCAATCAGAACCAGAGCCAACAAAAGAAGAAGAATTGGAAATGGATAAAGGCGTTCCAGAGCAAGAACTTCAACCAGAACCAGAGCCAAAAAAAGAAGAAAAAGTTTGGACTCTAGAGTTTAAAGGCACATGTTGTTCTTTTGGATCAGGTGCTGGTGCTCTACTAATATCTCCAAATCATGAGGTATTTCCATGCTCCCACAAGCTGATGTTTGAGAACACCAATCATACGGCGGAGTATGAAGCATTTCTTCTAGGAATGGATCAAGCCAAAAAGAAAGGAGTAAAACTCCTCAAAGCCCAAGGAGATGTTAAACTTCTAGTAAAGCAGGTTCGAGGGCAAAATCAAGTCAAAAGAGATAAGCTGGAGCATTACAAAGATAGAGTACTATCTGCCACATTTGATTTTGCAGCCTTCTCTATTGACTTCATTCCAATAAATCAAAACTCCAAGGTAGATTCTTTGGCAGTCACAGGTTGTACTATTGAATCCGGATAGACCACCGTCCATATTCAGACAAGGAAACTATAAAGTGGAGATGGTCTACCACCCCAGAGTCCCTGAACAAACATCTACATGTCTGCATGTTGAAGGGAGTGAATCACCACCATGACAAACAGTCAAAGGAAAAGCTGATCCAGGTTATGATGACAATAGTGGAGCAATCCAACCAAAAGGTAACAAAACCCCCAAGGGTTTAGTTTCCTTAGTGGAGACTTTCAACAAGCATGATCAGTACCTAGAAGAACAAGGAATATGGTGATAGTTCTTCCTCGAAATGCAGCAAAATAAATCTGAGAACGAGAGAAGTTGATGCAGACTTACCCGCCACGGAGAGAAAAAAGGATGCGCCACCACCAGATGAAGTTGATAAAGACTTGCCCAGAGTATTTGACAAGAAGGCCAAAGAAAGGAAGTTCAAGATCGGAGATTGGGTACTCTGGTGGGACAAGAGATATGAACCGAAGGGCATACACGACAAATTTGATTCACTCTAGAAAGGGCCCTTCGTGATCAAAAGAGCTGCAGGAATGGATACTTTCTTCCTTGCCTCCGGGATGGAATTGAGTTACCATTTCCTTTCAACGGGCAACATCTGAAGTTGTTCAGAACTAAAAAAAAAGGTTAAAACATGTATGTACATAAATAAAACTTTGTTTATTTTTCCTTGCTTTGTTTTTGTTTGTGTTGTGTTTGTTTGCCTGACCCCGTGCCCAAAGGACAAGATACGAAACCAGAGATGCTGGGATCTCATATTTTCCCTTGTCATTCTGACAGAGAAAAAGATGTCCACAGACGGAGCCAACTAGTGTACCCAGATTTCATCCTGAAATCTATGACTACCCTATTAAAAAAAAATCGTACTTTTAAAATAATGGGTCGTTTTGTGTTTTTATTGCCTGAAAGTTCTTGTATTGTGTCAGGATATTCCCAAAGAGCCATATTAGCCTTTTTCGCCAAATACCCAGATGCCCAAAATTGTTATATTCTGTCGTCGGGATTTGTCTGCGGGAAATTTGTATTTAATTATTTTGAGCCCCGTATGAGGCTATTTGCGCTCCGTTTTAACTCTGTTATGATCGAACATATCATTATTCCCTTGTACCAGAAGGATTTTAACAAGGAATAAGTTTTGGGCTTTATTTGTGACTTTTGGCAATTTTTTTGTGTTTTTGTGTTTTCCCGTTTCGTTTTCTGTGAAATTTCTCTAGATCAATTCCTTTGTCGGGTTAGCCCGATTCTTGGCCTGGAGCAGCTGGAGAACATATACGCACGTTATGCCCGGAGGAAGTCACCATCGGAGGTCTGGTTCACTGGGAAAAAGTGAAGTCGTGCACTAAAAAGCCCCTGCGGGGTTGGGCGCATTTTTGGAAAACAAAGGATTTAAGTTGCAGTGGGAAAAATAGAAGCGTGCGCAGCGGCGGGAATTTTGTACCACCTGGCAGGCACTTTTTCCCATGATAGAAAATTCACTTAAGCTGCAGTGGGAAAATTAGAGGCGAGGTAAAGCGAGAATTTATTATCTGCCTTGCGAGTAAAAATTCCCATGGTGAAATAAAGAAAAGTGACTTAAGTGAAATCATGGGATTTTATTGCTGTCGCTATGCGGGGTAAATAATCATATTGTCAAAGTCAAATCACTTTAGTGGATCATGGGATTTCTGGGGCTGCCTTGTAAGGTAAAAATTCTCATTGTCATGTGTTTTTAAAAATAGAATTTTATTATGCTAAAAAGTGCGACCCACCTTGGGTGAATAATAATGCATTAAATAAATATTTGTTAATATTTATTCACCCAATTTTGGCACCCGAGCTTGTGGAAAAATCAACAAAGGGAAGTGGACAAAAGGAATTTAAAAATAGAATTCCAAAATTAAATAAATTTAATTTATTTAATGCAGCCCCTTTTGAGAAGGAAATAATACTTTTTAAAGTATTAATTGATTAAATTAAATTCTATTTTCAGTGGCTATGGTCAAAGCACACTGTGAAGCTTAAGTGAAGTGAAGAGTGGATGATTAAATTGATTAAATTTAATTTAATGGATGGTTGTCCTTAATCATGCAATTTTAGCACATCAGTTCTGAGAGAAGAGCATGATTTTTAATTAATTAATTGCTAGGAATAGGAAGGGCAATTATTAATTATAGAATTATGAGGGTTATATAAGCATGTGCTGCCATAAGGGTGAATTAATTAATTCACAGGTGAAGAAGTGCAGCCCAAAGGAAAAGTGCGCCCCATATTGAAGAGAATTTTTCTTAAAAGAAGATCAAATCAAGGTTAAAAGCTTCCAATTTTGGCGCATACATTGAAGGAGTTTGATTTGTGTTTGCATAATTGTTTTCATAGGTGATACAGTGCTCGGGTGATGTTGGTAAAATTCATGCTTGCTTTGGATGTAAATAAAACGCGTCAAATTTTGGGGCAAAGTAAGCTTGGTTTATGCAGATTTTTGTGATTAAAATTCACTGTGCATGCTCCGGTTGCCATCTTTGTCTGAATTAATTGTAGGAGTTAGATACAGGTGCTTTTATAAAGAAAAGGAACTTATATCAATGTCCAATACATTGAAGATTTCCTCCGAATCTGAAGGATTATCCAGATCTGCACTGGGCTTTGAATAATTCCAATCAAATAAGAAGAAAAAGAATTTTTCAGACAAAGATAGACAAAGCTATGGCGAAGAAAGATGAAAAAGAAAGCACAACAAAGTCATGCATCACTTCTAAATTTGCAGATATTGGAGACACGGATCTAGGCTCGGAACCTCTTGCTGAATTGATAGACAGATCTAGAGCAGGAAAGACTTCACTCATGCGTGCAGGAAAAACTTCACTCATGCGTGCAGATTAAAAGCAGTGGAATTATTCAAGCTACAACTTTTCCATCCACAAAATAGATTGCCAAAGTTTGTTATGTAGGTGCAGATCCATATCTAGATGTAGATGCAGATGCAAATGCAGATGTAAATCTATATGCAGATCCAAATCCAGATCTCATAGTTGCAAAAGCTTCCGACATAAAGGCTTCATCCTCTTGTTTCGAACGCAGCCCGTGAAGAAGTCAGTGCGTGGAAAATTCCTTCCAAGATCTTGTGCAAATGCTCCCATCTTCCAGTTGAAGCCTTCATTGAATTTTCATTCATCTAGAGTGCTTTCTAGAATTTTTAATTGCTCATATGTAATTAAAAATAAGGATGATGAGTTATCTACGGAAAACATTACATTGATGCATGTACTGGAGAAGAACTGCAAAAGCTTCAAGGATAAAAGAGAAGACAAGGTGAAGGCAAAATCCATTCGTTTCCAATTCCAGCTTGTTTCCAGATCCAGCTACTCCCAGATCCAATTTGGTGAGAATCAAAGGCAAAAGAATCAGCTGCATGCAGACATGAAAAAGGACAAGACTGCAGCTTTCCTCTTCCTTCTTCTTTCCTCCGACAAAGTAATTGAGCAATCAATTAAATTATACAACTTAAGTGATTGGTTTAAAAGCCATTACTTGAAGAAGTCAACTACTTGGAGATAGGTGGCGGACGTGCAAAATAGAAGGTTCTATTTTCAGTTGCAAATCATACATGTCATGCAAAGAGGAATTCCAGATGGAGATTGCCAGTTGTTTCTTTCCTTCGACTTCCACATGTGCCAATTCAACTAAAAGCTTCTAACTTGTAATTGCCCCTCTACATTCTATAAGTAGAGGAAGAACCTTCGTGTTAGTGAGGAGAATTTGTAAGCAATGAACCTTGTGTTCTAGACTTTGTGCTGAACCCCTGAGAGCCACTTAGAGCAAAGGGATACAAAGGAGCAGGTTTCCGAAGAACTTTGTGTCACGGTGTACTATGTTTCTTGCTTTTAATCTTAGATCTCTTAATAAACTTTGTGTTATTTTAGATCTGGATCTAGAGCTGCCTTTGTTTTAGAATTCTGTGTTTATATCTAGTCATTTCTTCTATGTGCGTACAATCAACTATGTTATCTATTGATTGGGATGCACATCTTCTTCATTTCTTCTCTGTGTTGATATAATTCCTTTTCCCTTCCTCTATAAATATTTCCTTGTTGGTTACCTATCCAAGTTAATGCACCAAACTAAACACAAAAACCCTGAAAAACTCCAATGAAATCGATACCTGATGGACAAGATCCGAAGATGTAGACGGATAAGGAAGCCGATGTAGATAAGACGGGCACACACGAGCAATTTTGCACAGTAGATCCAAGTAACCTGCGAGACACCGATGCTTGACAGAAAAAGACCACGTTAAAAGATATTTAGGTGGACTGCCCGAGAAGCGGGTCCGGGAAGCGATAAGCTCCCTCGGCGGATGTCAGTCCACGTTTTCAATTAAGTAAAGAAGTATACATGATAAAGATGTACGTACAAGACTAGATTTTCTGATCAAAGTAATAAACAGAATCTAAACAGCAGACAGAAAGCAACAGAAAACAGGGAACTATGAAAACAAAGCTAGATTTGTGTTACCTGTGTCCTTTTACCTGTCTGCAGGATGATCGGCGTCGATTATGTAGAATCGGCGTCGACTTGTTAAGATCGGCGTCGACTGATATAGATCGGCGTCGACTGATGTAGATCGGCGTCGATCGGAGACAAAAGTGCGAGAAGATTTGGAAATCGGAAAGTGAAGGCAAGATCGTCAACGTCTGCTGGATCTGCAGAAGCCGGAGAGATACTGGCAAGACTCTACACCTGTGCTGGATGCAGGAACAGAGTCACCAGAAAATCAATGGAGACGTGTGATGTTGATGTGATAAGAGCAGAGTGACAGTGCTCCTCTCAGGGATTGATTTGGACAAGATTCGCTCTCGTTTGATAGATAATACTCACGCTCGATGCGCAAAGATCTCTCGTTTTCTCTCTTTCACGATCTGTGTTTCTGTGTCCCACGATCTGTGTATTTCAAGTCCCTCGTCCTCCTGGAACTAATTTTTGGGCCTCTATTTATAATCGGCGCCGCTCCGAAAAATCGGCGTCGAACCAAGTCACCGATCGGCGCCGATCACGGAACAGACTCCCAAGACGCCCAAAATGAATGATTTCTGGAAAGATAAGAGTGATCCCTCCACCTCAAATATGGGAAATATCCCGCTGCTTGATTGTGAGGAGGAGAAATAGGGGGGATATATGGATAGAATAGATATGGGGTAGATAAGTGGTTAGGATACATGTAAAAAGGTGTAATTAAATAGTTAATATTTAATTACTCACGGGTAAAGCATAATGGGGTGAATTAAACTTAGGATAGGTGTTTAAATCAAAAATTGAATAATATCCCAAGGGGATAGTGGTGATATAAACGTGCCCCAGGTTACCTGAGAGAGCAAACGCGCACGAGGGACACCAAATTGGATAACCAATTTTAGGTGTCTACATTTTGCCCCTTTTTGTCAAGTAACTTGCGATAAGCAAGGTTATGAGACAAAAACAAGGAGATGGAAGAAAGGAAGAAAAAGTGATGATGTGATCCCCCTCAAACTAGGGATGGGATGGGTGATAGAAAAAAGCGATCCCAAGTTTGAAAAAGGTAGATGAAAACACGGATGCCCCAGTGGATGTGCAGAGTAGATCCGATCATTAATGATGATGCCTGAAAATAAATAAAGAGGCGGCCACCTAAGGAACTCACATTGGTAGGGCAGACTAGACGGTCTCCTCATGAGACGATGTTAGTACCTACAGACCCATGAGTGTAAGGAGGGCTACAAAATAGTCAGCATCTAAAGAGAGACACATTGGTAGGGACAACTAGACGGTCTGCAAAGCAGACGACGTTAGTGCCTACAGACCCGTTAACTCTAAGTTGCCAAAAAAGTGTGAGTGCCCCATGCAAAGGGAACAAACTCGAAATGGATGATAATATCGAAAATATGTGCCAAAAGGCAACATTCAGCGTATACAATAATGACCAGATAAATAAGCCAAGCATCAACACTATGGCAAAGAGATGGAAAATCGGCGGCGATCAAAATACTCGACGTCGACTTAAATAAACGGCGCCGACCAAAAAAATCGGCGCCGACCTTCCACACATATAAATATGTGAACGGAAAACGTGAACGATTTATTTACACCGTGACGATTGATTCAGAGAGAGTCAAAAATTGGATTTGAGCATCATGGAAGCCTCTGGAAGTGGTCAGAAGCGGAGGAGGACACGACCTGGGGTAAGTGGTTCTTCTTGAACCCGTGGTACTTATTTTATTATTTTATATATTTTTTATTTATTTTGGGTTTTGTTTGGTGGGAGGCCAGGGTGTGTTTTACATCCGGCCTAGCAATCGGCGCCGATTGGTAGAATCGACGCCGATGTGATGTAAGCGGCGCCGATTGACATTAATCGGCGTCGACTAAAAATAAACGACGCCGATTGTATTTAATCGACGCCGATTGTATTTAATCGACGCCGATTATATAGACTTGTGAATAGATTAAAAAAATTTGTTTTGGATGTTCGGATTTGGGTAAATATGAGGCTAATATTGCTCTTGATGTCGTGGATGCAGGCACGAGAGGTACTACACATGAGGGATGCGATTCCCGAGCTACTGGAGACCATTCTCCCTGACGTGACTGACGCAGATTGGCGGCATTTAGAGTTAGCCGGGCTCGGGGGCTTTAGGTACTACAGACGAGTGCCGTGAGATGTAGAGTTGATGCGAGCACTAGTGCGGCGATGGGATAGCCGAGACTTGCACTTTTTGGTTGGGGCGGGTGAGATGACCATCACCCATGAGGATATATACGAGGATTTTGAGGCTGCCGATCACTTTGGGACCCGATAGAGATTACACCACGAGAGCGCGGCGAGAGGGCCTAGTTCGATTATATGGAGATAGGGCGAGATGATTCGAGAGATAGTGTCAGGGCGTGAGGATAGCCTCACAATAGATGCAGCGAGATGTTCCCGGAGCGAGACGTATAGTGTTGATTCAGATGGCGATATCCTATTTTGCTCTACCAGATTCAGGAGGTGGGAGATTCCCACTTTTTATTACTAGATTACGTTTGTGACATCCTGCAGTTCAGACAGGTGTTCGCCTTTGCTGATGCCTTGATAGCTCAGATATATCATGAGTTATGGATGTATACCACTGGCCGGAGGACAGGTATCGATGTCAGTTTTGTGCTCCATTGCTGGGCATATGAGCATATAGCAGTGATCAGGCCATCCGGGCTTCCTTGGATGCCAGCAGCAGTGGGAGCTATTGATTATGGATTCCGGCGATGGCGGGCCGATATGGCCTCGGGAGATACAGGGAGATCTGCAGATTGGTATACTGAGCGTTTCAGGACGCTGACACCAGAGCAGGTCATCTGGAGACCATATCGGGTATTTCCGACATGGGCTGGTCAGGATGCTCACTTGGTGGCATTGAGACGGAGCAGGGTGGTTAGGGGTCGCAGGCCTGACATGTGGGAGCGCGTCCCGTTTATGCGGGTATTGAGACAGTTCGGCCTAGTACAGACAGTGCCGACTACTTACAGGCCTTATAGGCGAGACAACAGAGAGACTGATCTGCCGATTTTGATCCCGACAGATCCATTGAGAGAGGCCCCACCCTCCACAGACAGTGATGATGATGCTGGAGTAGATGATGGTTATGCGGCATGGTATGCGACAGAGCTACCACGACACCTTCCGGCATCTATAGATGCTGATGAGGAGGATATGCTACGGTGTTGGAGAGACTAGAGGAGAACACGCCACCCCGATCAGACACACCGGTGGCTCTCGAGGAGATCGAGCTCGACGAGAGAGAGGATGCCCTGATTTTGGAGAGAGACACCGCTCGCCAGGAGTGAGATACAGCGATCCAGCAGAGGGATCGCTACCATCGACATAGGGAGGCCCTCAGGGCCAAATATGGGGAGACAGGTACCATGTCAGAGTCAGGGACACAGGGCATGACCATAGGAGGGGCACCACCGGCACCATTACGACCGCACCATTCGAGCACATACACAGTGAGTGAGCTTGAGCACATATCAGTCTCTCCTCGCTGAGGTGAGATACTATGAGGATGCCCTAGCGCAGCATGCCCCAGATGTGCCTCGGTACGGGCGAGGAGGAGATCAGCGACGCAGCCACAGGCGGCGGGGCATCGGGGAGGGAGCACCGGAGAGGCCGAGGTGGGCGAGGCCTCCGGCGGCAGTGTGTCTAGCTCGATATGCGGCGGCCGGAGAGACACTGCTGGTCCAGAGGAGGGTGGAGGAGATAGTGTCCTCCACGCATCAGATTTTACGATATAGGGATTGATGTATTTTGTATCAGTGTAGTGATGTAGCCTCGATTGGAAGGCATTGTATAGATGGCTTGATTGAGAGCCACCCATTTTTTGTTGTACAGACACTCATGTATATATATAGATTCATCATTTCCTTTGTCATATGATTGTTCTCCTGCTTTTAATTTTGATATACATGGATAGATGTAGCGTAATTGTGATGGATGTAGACATATGCTGAGAGATGATAAATAGATGTGATTGGATGAACATAGACATAGAGGATAGATAGACGTGATGTAACTTGATGTGATTGATATGTGGATTTAATTTTGATGAAAAATAGATATAGATAGATGTAGTGTAACTTGGATGTACATATTTTTAGATGTTTTGATGGATAGATGGATAGATGTGATTGATGTATGGATTTAATTTTGATGAAAAATAGATATAGATAGATGTAGTGTAACTTGGATGTACAAGTTTTTAGATGGTTTGATGGATAGATGGATAGATGGGATTGATAGATTCGATATGTTTGAGATGTTAATTTAATTTTGATGAAAATAGATAGGCAGATCCACATGTGTTGACAATACATGCTTTGATATGTCAAAGTAGATAAGATGAAATTAGATAGATGATAAATTTTGATTAAATTAACATGTGAAATGTCAATTTAACTGGATGAATAACAAATAATAATGGGAATATTCTCTGCGAGAGCCAAGGATGTAATGAAAATGACCTTGATTAGAAATAAAGGAAATACACCCAGATAAGAAGAAAAATGATAAGCTGGACTCCCAACCGACCATAAATAGAATTTGGATAGGAAACCAAAAGATCATGCATGCAAGGCCCTATATGAGGTTAAAATAAACCTGACACTAACTAGCCGCAAACCAGATTTAGGAGGGAAACGGAAGGAGCAGTAAGTAGGTATCTTGTCGAAATTTACAAGGGACAGAATACATGTTCATACTGGGAAAATAGGATTCTCCATATGATCGACAAAAGGTCTTATATCTCAGCTTCATGATTTTTGGCAGAAAAGCAAACTGATCAATGCGGGAAGTTTGCTAGATATGGAAAGACTGATCAATACGGGAAGTCTTTCAGTGATGCTAAAAAGTGTATAAACTGACTGAAAGGCTGATCAATGCAAGAAGCCTTGAGTATTCCTTTGAGAAACAGCCGTCCTTCAAGGGAGCGGTCTGTATTTTGAATTTTAATGATAGCCATCCTTCGAGGGCATGGTCTATATCTTTTGATTCATTTGATTGTATGGGTAGCTGTCCTTCAAGGGATCAGTCTATCCCTTTTTTTTTTTTTTTTTTTTTTTTTTTTAAACTTTTGGAAGAAGGCGAGTTTAGACCTAGATAGATCGAGATAGAGGGAAGAAAACGTATAAAGAGCACGCACTCATGCCCCGAGTAGATCCGATTAAGATAAGCACTTGGGACAAATGAAGCGGTGATTAAGGTATTCCTACCATGAGGAGAAACATATCCAGAAGAAAAATGCTATGAGTAGAGCCGCGATACTCATATTTAAGGTAAAAAAGACAATAGGTGGAGAACCACATAATTTCGAATCACCATGAAAGTATATGACTGGTTGTTAGACGGATGAAAGATCTGTCTTGCGACTAGATTTGTGTAAGATAGATTTTAACAGTAGAAGGGCCATAGATGCAAGGCATTAAGAGGTTCCACTTCAGGTATACCATCCATGGAAGATAGACGATAAGCCCCAGACCCATATTTATGAGTGATAACGTACGGACCCATCCAGTTGGGAGCAAACTTACCACGCTGACTCCTTTCGAGTGTAGTGACATTTTGATTTTCTTTAAGAACAAGATCACCAATTTTGAAGTCACGGTGCTGCAAGTGCTTGTTATAAGCACGTTTGACACGCTCAAGATAGACTTGATGATGTTCAAGAGCGTTGAGACGCCGCTCATCTAATAATTCAAGTTGTGCTAGATGATTTTGACGATAGTCCTCATCAGAGACAAATTCTCTAAGAGAAACACGGAGAGATGGGATTTGGACTTCCAAAGGAAGAACAACCTCAGACCCATAGACGAGAGAGAAGGGAGTAGCACCAGTAGGAGTACGAATGCTAGTCCGATAAGCCCAGAGAGAAAAAGGGATATGTAAATGCCAATCCCTACCAGCTCGACTAGTTACCTTTGCGAGGATATTATGCAAAGTTTTATTGGAAGCTTCGGCCTACCATTAGCTTGAGGATAGTATGGAGAAGAAAAGCTGAGTTTGATATTGAAAGCGTCGCAGAGGTTCTGCAAATCAACATTTTTGAAAGACTTACCGTTATCTGTGATGAGTTTGTGTGGAACACCAAAGCGACAAATGATGTGTTGATAGACAAAATCAACTATGGGTTTAGCTTTTGTTGAAGAAAGAGGGATAGCTTCCACCCACTTAGTAAAGTATTCAGTGGCAGTAATGATAGAATGATGATGCTGTGAAGAACGGGGATTGATGAGACCAATGAGATCAAGACCCCATTGCGAAAAAGGCCACAAATCCGCTGTAGGTTGTAAAGCTTGACTAGGGATATGTGTGAGATTGGAATGTTGTTGACACTTGACGCATTTCTTAGTGTATTCACAACAATCTCGATTAAGAGAAGGCCAATAATATCCCAAACGTAAGATGCGTTTAGCTACGGCCAAGCCACTAAAATGTCCACCACAAATACTGTCATGGACCTCCTGGATAGCTTTAGATGATTCAAGGGTTTTGAGGCACCGAAGCAAAATACCATCAAAGCCGCGTTTGTAGAGGATCCCGCCTAGAATAGTATAGTGATTAGCACGTAGGATAAAAGATCTTCTACCATTGGAAGTTAGATCTGGAGGAAGCACTGAATGAGATAGATAATCAACGATCTGTTGATACCACTCATCCTGAGTATGGGTTGTGACAGCATGGATTGAAGTTAGTTGCCTAAGATGAGATGGTTGATCTAATCGTTGCACAGCCACATAAAGTCGCGAGTCCTCGGTAAAAGGTGGGATAAGTGAGGCTAACGAAGCCATTGTATCTGCGAATCGATTCGCAGTGCGAGGAATAGCTTGGATAGTGAATTTATCGAAAGATTGGAGTTGAACGAGAACGATATCACGATATTTTTGAAGGATATCATTCTGCATTGATAGACACCCGTGACTTGATTAACGATGAGTTCAGAATCACCAAAGATGTCAATATGACGAGCACCGAGATTAATGGCATTTTGAAGACCCAAGACAAGAGCTTCATATTCAGCCATATTATTGGTGCACTCAAAGTTCAATTTGTGTGTGACTGGGATAGGCGTACCCCAAGGAGGAATCATCACGAAACCTGCACCTCCCCCTTGCTGGCATTTGGATCCATCAAAGAAGAGCTTTACTTTAAATGGAGACAGACCAAAATCAATTTGTTGGATATATTCATCGGGGAATCGAGCAAGGGGGACTTGAGTGTCCGGAAGAGGAGCATCAGCTAATTGATCTGCAATGACCTGACCCTTGATAGACTTTTGCGGGATAAACTCGAGATCAAATTCTGTCATAAGCATGAGCCAACGAGTGATACGATCATTGTGATAAGGCTTTGCATGAATTGTCTTGAGTGGATTGACACTTGTGACAATGTAAGTTTTGTGATTAAGGAGGTAATGACGAAGCTTAGAAGTTGCGAAGAAGAGAGCACAACACAGCTTTTCAGCTTCGGAATAACGTGTTTCATACTCATGGAGGGTGTGACTGATGTAATAGATAGCTTGTTCTTTACCGCAAGCGTCCCGATGCGAGATCATGGCTCCCGAGCATGGTCGATCACGAGAGATATAAAGATAGAAAGGCTCCCCCTCGCGTGGAGGTGTAAGCACGAGTGGAGAAAGAAGATAAGCTTTGAGATCATCGAAGGCCTTTTGGCAATGTTCATCCCATTCAAAATGAACATTCTTACGGAGGAGATGATGAAAAGGTTGACAACGGTCCGACAATTGTGAGATAAAACGACGCACTGATTGAAGACGTCCTTGGAGACTGCGGAGTTGCTTTAAGTTAGAAGGGGGAGGCATCTCAAGGATAGCTTTTATTTTTGCGGGGTCTACTTCAATACCCCTAATGGAAATGATAAAACCTAAAAGTTTACCAGTGAGAACGCCAAACACGCACTTAGATGGATTTAGACGAAGACAAAAGTGAATAAGCCTCTCAAAGAGAGGTGCAAGAATGAAAAGATGATCCTGACGACGTTTGGATTTACCGAGGAGATCGTCGACGTAATCTTCCATAGTTTTGTGTAAGAGATCATGGAAGATGTAGGTCATTGCTCGCTGATAGGTTGCTCCTGCGTTCTTAAGACCGAAAGGCATGACACGATAACAAAAGGTCCCCCAAGGAGTTATGAAAGAAGTCTTATGTTGGTCTTAAGTGCGATGAGAATTTGATTATACCCAGAGAAACCATCCATAAGAGAAAGCATCTCATGACCCATAGTTAAATCCACGAGTTGGTCGATATTAGGTAGAGGAAAATCATCTTTTGGACAAGCAAGATTAAGATCCCGGAAGTCGGTACAAATTCAAATTTTCCCAGTAGCTTTGAATTCTTAGTACTACATTGGAAACCCATTGTGGATAATCGATGGGTTGGATGAAGTTAGCCGAGAGCAAGCGCTGCAATTCTTCTTTAACAAGAAGGGCTACTCTAGGGTGCATTTTACGCAATTTTTGTTTACTTGGTTTGATGTCGGGAAGAGTAACGATTGTGGACCACATATCGGGATCGAAATCTGGCATATCCTCATATGCCCAAGCAAAAGCTTGACGATGGTTGGAAAGAAAAGTGGTAAAGTCTCCTAACTCCTGTGGATTAAGGGATTGGCCGACCTTAATGATGCGAGGGTCTTTAGAAGTCCCTATATTAAGGTCGATAGTGGCTTCGTTGAGAAGCGTAGACGTGTCAGAAGGAATGGTTTTAGGAAGATAGGAATCCTCTGCCCCCAGATAGGTGAGGACAGAATCATCATCCGCACAGTGGATAGTGTTGATAGTAGGAGAGTCGTCTCCAACTATTTCAGGGAAAATTAACGGTATGGAAGTGGACCTGTCATTAGTCTTATAGGCTAGTGGCCCTAAGGAAATGGTATTGATAAAAAAAAAAGTTAGACGGGATGGAAATGGCGTCGTCCACATCGAGTGATGCTTCTGACTTAGCGGGAGAAGATGGTTCCTCAATAGGAAGAGGCTCATCGAGAACAGTGACGGTGGCTTTTGAAAGAGGTTTAAATCCTAAACCAAATTTTTGATGTGGCTTGAGAGTTGGAATGGACGCGAGGTCATGCACACCTTGTTCATATTTACCCAAGCCAAAGCCCTTCCACGCGCATCGATATAAATAAGTTTTTGCAAACGTGGGATTCTGTAGACAATCGAACCCTGTTAAATAAGGTTTGGTCCTAGGAGGAGAATCCGGGCGATAGTGAGGCGTATCAAGACCACCGTAAATGAAATTAGTCTATTGATTGGGCAGACCAATGGTGACGATGCGACCAAGACCTGGCTGATATTCAGGTTGTTTGTCTGGTCTACCATACTCACTAGGTTTGAGATGGGTGTCAAAAGAAAGGAGAGGAAGCTCTCCTAGTGAGAAACGCTGCAATGTCTCTTCTAAATTTTGTACATCCGGTAGTTTGGTTGCAGGTATGGAAGAAGATGAGGCCCCGTCAGGAGAACAAGCATTTTCCTTTAGAGGGGCAGACCCTGTGGTCATGTCGCATTGTGCGGAAGGGAAAGGATCTCCTGGATGAGTATAGATTTTGCCCTCATATTGATATTTTAAGCATCGATGGAGGGTGGATGGGACACTGATGCATTGCACGAATCCGGGAGCGTCAGAGGATCATATTATAGTGGAATTTCCCTTGACAATGTAAAAGAGTTCGTGAAGCGACTTCTTACCTACTCGAATGGGTAGGACCACGGTTCTAAAGTAGCTTGCTAGCTGATCGTTAAATGATCGAAGAGCGAAAGGCGGGGTGACACTACGTTCTTTGGTAACTTAAGTTGCTCGAATGTGTGCGAGGAGATGACGTTGAGTGCAGCACCACTTTATCGATCATAATGTTTTAATGTAGTGTTGTCGATTTGGACCGTGATAAAGAGGAGCCTCGAATCCTCGGAAGAAAGGGAAGGAATTTCCGAATCTTCAAAAGAAATGGCGGTTGATGGTCTATTCAATCCAACAACCATCTCGAAAAGTGGGGCTCATCTGAATTCAACTGCGATGTGACGCGGCGCAGATTATCAATCGAGCACAGGCGATGTTGCGGAGAGGATTGAATGAGGTCAAAAGACATTTTGACCGGCACAGGTGAGTTGTTTCATAACACTCTCCTCAACTGACACGGGAATTTGAGCCCGAGGTGCAGCACGAATAGAGACCCGAGGTCTCGGGGCTAATGAGGAAGGAGGAACTCCTTCGGGGCTGCAGAAATGACAACCCATGGTCGAGATGCTGTAGATGAGGATGGATTATCATACTGTTGGGTTCTCGTGGCGATATGAATTGTGTCGATTTGAGAAGGTGGAAGATCATTTGGAGTGGAATCACTAGAAGTAGAGGTCTGAGTAGATCGTTGGGGCTCAGATGGAGCTAAGATGACAGGAGATACTTGTTTCTCCTCCTCCAGCAAAAGATCACTTTCTTCCAAAAGGCTGTTGACAACAGATTGAAGAGCTTTACATCCCTCGGTATCATGACCCGGGGTACGGTGGTAAGCACAAATCAAATCAGAGTTAAACCAGGTAGGTTTAACTCCTTTAGGGTTATAGGGTTTAATCGGAGGAAGAGATATGGATGAAGATTGGATAAGTTGGCGAAGGATTTTAGTATAGAACCCGGTAGACAAAGATGAGGACAGAGATGATGAAGGCACCTCTTTTACTTTAACAGACTGCCGAGGTAAAAGAACCTGCATGTTAGGTTTGACAGTCTTTTTAGGGATCATCTTATTTTTTTGGACATCTGGAGGAGCAGCCTTGGGCACTTGAGATGGAAGTAAGTGAGACATGATTGATTTCGGTGGAGGAGGAGCCCCTAAAATAGATTTTGAAGATGATGGAGATGTGACAAGTGTTGTGGTCTTCAGAGATAAGGGAGGCTGCTTGGTCGAAACTAATGATGATTTAGATAATGTCGATTTAGATGAGGGAGAAGCTCCCAAAGTAGGTATAATCGGAGGAACAGAGGGTGCCCTAGTTTTTGGTAACGAAGATGATGATTCTGATAAAAGAGGTGACGTCTTTTTAGTAGGTAAGTCCACTTTTCGAGGTGCTGGTGAAGAATGTGTTGTAGAAGAAGATGATGGTTTTGATAAGTTTGTAGAAGAAGATGCCTTCTCAGCGGACAAATCCAATCTTTTATGAGGCGCAGAGAGAGATTTTTGCGGGAAAGCACCAAGAGTCTTGATGGTTCGAAATATGGGCTTTCCTTTTTCAGGGATGGTGACAATTTCAACCGCATAAGGTGATTGTAACCTTTTCGGGGGAAGCAAATGGGGAGGTACTGATGACGCAACGTTAGATTTCGGTTGTCTCGGTCTAAGTTCAGGAACCGAGCGTATAGGTGTTGGTGCTACTTCTTTAGATTTCCCCTTAATAGGCAAAGTAGCATTTGTGATGGAAGAAGTGAGTGATGAAGAAGCAGTTCCTTGCGAGGGAACTACTTCTGGTACAATAATTATGGGTGAAACTACTGTAGGAAAGGAAACAGGAAGAGTCAAAATCGAAGATGCTTCCGTCGAAGTCGGCACAACTATAGGTACGTTCACCAATGGCATAGTCGCAGCAAAAATGGGAGAAACAGAAGTAGATGTATCCGCGGTGGAAACTCGAAGGGATGTAATTGCCTCGAGCATTGAAAGAATGTCTGATGATGAGACAGATGAGGATGACACTGTCTCGGGTATGGACGGAAGATCAGACAAAGAAGCAGAGAGAGGTGAATCCGTATCTAACAATGTTGGAATATTCAAAGATGGGCTATCTGAAGATGGTGGAATCCCAATGATTAACGAAGCGGAAGGAGGTTCTGATTCGGTCGATGTGTTCATAGATGGCTTAGTTTTAGAAGAAGATTCTTCAGTAGAGATGAAGTTGATAGTATGAGTGTTTGGTTTTTGAGACTCTGAAGCATCATGGTTCGGGGAATGATTGGGAAAAGGTTGTTTAAAGACATCCAGCGCTTGATTTGGGGGAGCATTTGGGTTATCCAGAATGAGCTCGCCTTTATCAATGAATTTCTGGACAAGATTTTTGAAGGTCTGACATCGTTCGATGTCATGACCTTTGGTTCTATGATAATGACAAAAGTCATTTTCCCTATACCAGAATGGATGTTCTTGGCTTTCATCAATATTCCTAATGGGGGGAAGTTCGATCATGTGGACTTCCAACATTTTTTCCAGGATAGAAGCATATGATTCCCCCAATGAAGTGAAAGATCGAGATGATGAGGACCCTTTTCGAGAAGATGAGGAGTCTCTTCGTGGTGTTTGATTAGAAGTGGTATCGGCTCGTGATGTTTTTAATATGATAGCATTGGTGGATCCCTGATTCTTGTCTTTAGAAGTGGAAGGATTTGATTTGGTAAACCGAGAAAAATCTGGTTTAGATTTAGAGCGAAGTTTTAACTTCCCTTGTTCAATGGCGCGAGACTCAAGTTTGCGTGCCATCGTAAAGGCTTCTTCAAATGTATGAAAGGTCTGGATCCTTAAAGTGGAAGAAATATGATTAGCACAAGATCGAGTAAACAACTCGATCTGTTGGGATTGAGGAAGGGAGAAAGACAATTGGTTTATTATCCCTCTCCAACGAGTGACAAAGTCTGCAATAGACTCATCATCGAATTGACGAATGTTATAAAGATCTGTAATCGAGATCTTATGCGCGATATTTATTGAAAAGTTTTCAACAAACATCTAGGCCAATTGAGAGAAAGAAAACAAGGAATGTTGAGGAATGTTATTGTACCAGTCTAAAGCAGGACCTGCTAAAGACATAGGAAAAGTACGGAGCATAAGCTCCACGATCCTGGACTATGAGGTAGCAAGCATGTTTGAATGCTCATGAATCTTTGTTGAGGTCCTCCCATTATGAAATTTTGAAAATTTAGGAAGTTCCCATTGGGGAGGATAAGGCTTAAAAGCCAGAGGGTGAATGGGTTCATTACACACTTCTTGAAAAGAGTATGAAGGGCGAGCCCCTTTGGTGGAGGCTTCCAAGTCTGTGATTTTCTTGAAAAGAATTTGAACCACGTCAAATTGAGGAGGAGGCACACTGGCATGTCCTACATAAGAAGCAAATGGTGGATGTTGTTGAGGTGTCAATAGGGGATTCATCTGTTGATTGATAGGATGATAAGAGGAGTAACCGGGCGTTACAGGTGACGCACTTTGGTGGGGTATTTGCTGTGAAGGAGCTTGTGTATAGGCAGGCTGTGAGATAATAAGTGGTTGAGAAAATGAAGGTTGGATGACGACGGAGCACTGTGATTGGTGGACTCCTATGCTTGTTGGTGAATCGGAGCAGTTGAGGAACATGGGTGCGATTTGATTGGACATATTGGGAACATGAAGACACGAAAGAGGCTTTTCTTTGCCGGATTAGTTATTAAGGACCGAAAGAGGCTTTTTACCATTATTAGAGGATGGAGGATGGGCAAAGGTCACTTTATTCTTTGGAACATTGGAAGAAAAACCCACTTTGGAGGACGAAAGCGAGAACCAAGCCCGACTAGTCGAAGGGGTTGACTCATAAAGAGTGCGACCACAGGACACTGATGGATGGCATAGATGAATTAACAGCAATATATGCGGGTGCAGAGCACACTCATTATAGCCAGAGAAGAGGACCTCTCAGAAGTAGGTTGTGGAATAGTCGAGGTAACTGCGGCGTTAGGAATAGGTAAGACTATTTGAGAACTAGTCGATATGGTCGGTGGAAGAGAAAAAGGAGGCACAGGTGTGCCACCCTCCTCCGTGGCTCGAGGTGAGAAAAATGATGCTAACTGTTCTACAAAAGCCTGGGATGGTTCACGAGAATAATCGTACACTTGCTGGATTGGTGGTCCCTGATCAGATATTTGAATAGACTTGTGTACTAGGTAGTCCATGAGGGCTACGGATTGCGATTGCGATCGAGGCGCACAAATTCGGGATCCCCATGAGGAACATACTCGAGTCGAAGCGAGATGATATTTACGAAGGACTAGGGAAGGCTGGACGTGATGGGGTTGCTTTGGCACGATAGAAAGGATTATATGACCAGGATGGGGAACCAACTAACGGCGGTCCCGAGGAAGACACAGGGGTGCGAAACATCCACACTAGTGGTGATCTCGGAGGAAGAAGGGGCTAATTGAGCCATTCTTCTAGATTGTAACCAGTGATGACCGTCATAAACAAGCGAAAAATAAGATTGACCTAACTAATGCACAGACAATTCAAGCAGCGTAGGTGATTATCTCTTTTAAGTTTTATGCTTTTAAGAAAGAAAATATTAGGGAAGGCCTTTTAGAACAGGAACTACTCAGATAGCCAAACTAAGGATGGTTTGGGGGATGTTTTGGTGAGGAGTCCCAAGGCACTTGATAAAAGACCGATCGTGGCTTGATATAGGGCCTACCCCCGCACTTCACACACCGCTGCGATAAGGGAGTCGGGTGCTTTGCCAATATATACCAGAACTTTCGTGAATTTATAGCGCGGCCCGAGTACCGCGTAGGCTCTTCCTCTTGGATGTCACTTCCAAGTAGGCGAGGCCAGGGAAAGAATTTTGTTTAAATGCTTTATACCTAGTGATTTTGGCTTTGTGTGCAAGGGTGAAAAATAAAAATCAAATAGTGTCACTACCGATTTTGATCAATTTTCCAGCCTAATTAAAACTAGATGAAAAACATACAGCAGAAATGACAAAGAAAGAGTTCTTTTTTTTTTAAGCACTTAAAAATGAAGTGTTTGATTTCGATGAAGACAAGTCAAACAGATTCTTTCCCAAATGCGATTAAATTCTTTTTAAGCACCAAAAATTGAAATGTTCGAATGTGATAGACAACAAACAAAGAAAGTTTTTTTTTTTTTTAGTTCCTAAAAAGGAGAAAACACCGTAAAAGAGAAATACCTGTAGATTTAGCTCTCCAAGGTGTGTGGACTTCAAAAAGTGCGTTGTTGAGCTCTTCCCCTCGAACAATCCCACGAACAAGCAAAGTGCTCCGCAAGAAAAGGTTAAGCAAACACCAAACAAAATCCAGAAAGATATATCCAGATAATGGTGAAACGAAAATTTCTATTTTAAGGAACTAGAAAAATTTCAAGGAAATAACAATTTCGCATAAAGAGCAAGATTGAAATGATGAAAGGAAATGCTCAAGTAGAACTGATAAAAATCAGTGAAGAAAAAGAACAAAGCTCAAAACTAAAAAAGAGATGAACTTACCAATAAGGGACTTTGGTTGGGTCCCACCGGGCGTGCCAGAATGTTGATCAAGAATTTCACGCTTGTTACCTGTCCAAGTTAATGTACCAAACTAAACACAAAAACCTTGAAAAACTCAAATGAAATTGATACCTGATGGACAAGATCCGAAGATGTAGATGGATAAGGAAGCCGATGTAGATAAGACGGGCACACACGAGCAATTCTGCACAGTAGATCCAAGTAACCTGCGAGACACCGATGCTTGACAGAAAAAGACCACGTTAAAAGATATTTAGGTGGACTACCCGAGAAGCGGATCCGGGAAGCGATAAGCTCCCTCGGCGGATGTCAGTCCACGTTTTCAATTAAGTAAAGAAGCATACATGATAAAAGATGTACGTACAAGACTAGATTTTCTGATCAAAGTAATAAACAGAATCTAAGCAGACAAAAAGCAACAAAAAATAGGGAACTGTGAAAACAAAGCTGGATTTGTGTTACCTGTGTCCTTTTACCTGTCTGCAGGATGATCGGCGTCGATTATGTAGAATCGGCGTCGTCGGCGTAAGATCGGCGTCGGCGTCGATGATATAGATCGGCGTCGGCCGATAGATCGGCGTCGATCCGAGACAAAGTGCGAGAAGATTTGGGAATCGGAAAATGAAGGCAAGATCGTCAACGTCTGCTGGATCTGCAGAAGCCGAGAGATACTGGCAAGGCTCCACCTGTGCTGGATGCAGGAACAGAGTCACCAGAAAATCAATGGAGACGTGCGATGTTGATGTGATAAGAGCAGAGTAATGGTGCTCCTCTCAGGGATTGATTTGGACAAGATTCGCTCTCATTCGATAGATAATGTTCACACTTGATGCTCAAAACTCTCTCGTTCTCTCTCTTACAATCTGTGTCTCTGTCACAGTCTGTCTCTCTCGTGTGTTCCCTCCCTCCCGGCTGAGTTACAGGCCTCTATTTATAATCGGCGCCACTCAAAAAAATCGGCGTCGGCCAAGTACCGATCGGCGCCGATCACGGAGCAGAACTCCCAGATGGCCCAAAATGAGCGATTTACTAGAAAGATAAGAGTGATCCCTCCACCTCAAATACGGGAAATATCCCACTTTGGGAGGAGGAGAAATAGGGGGGATATATGGATAGAATAGATATGGGGTAGATAAGTGGTTAGGATACATGTGAAAAGGTGTAATTAAATAGTTAATATTTAATTACTCACGGGTAAAACATAATGGGGTGAATTAAACTTAGGATAGGTGTTTAAATCACAAATTGAATAATACCCCAAGGGGATAGTGGTGATATAAACGTGCCCCAGGTTACGATAATAATGAATCAAAACCTACAAAAATGTGATATCAGACCTTCAAAGGACATTAATGGAGCTTAGTCGTTGTCCTTCACCTTCCTGATCCACTTGTAGTTGTGTCTCCCTTGGGTTCTACGCCTTTGTGTGACTTTAACAGCAAATAAATCTATCACAAAATTCCAAATTGGGAAAATTATCATACCATCATGATCATATCGAAATTCTGAACAATTTTCATATATAACTCGAGATCTGGTTTTGAGTGGAAGTGTCTCAAAAATCAGGTTTTCTGTAAAAGTAGGTCTATTCTACCCTCTCACAGACTTGTCACTTGTCTTCTACAAAACCTTGCGAGATCATTTTATATCACTTCTCCAAAGGTGGTGGGTTAGTAAGTCTAGCCTATTATTTTGGCGTAGGTCAAGGGTTCGAATCCCTTTGATTGCATTATCCACTATAAATAGCAAATGGAAATCTTTTATCCTTATATGGGAATCAATCCCATAGTCCATGGGAGATAATTTTATCCAAACCTTTTAATAAGGTTAAACTATCATATTTTCATGTGCAATGGGTACGCATAGCATTCTTTATATCTTATGGTGTGCTTGCAGTGGAGCATGAGGATGTTTTGGTCAGACTTTTCATTGAGACTCTACATGACTTGGTCGAGAGAATGGTTCTATCGGTTAACCCCAGGACTATAACAACTGGGCGTCCATGCGAGATCAATTTCTAAAGAGGTTCAAACCTGCAGAAGATGCTAGTACACTGATCACTCAACTGATGCAATTGAAGAAGGAACCAAACGAGAACATGAGGGACTTTATTGCTAAATTCCAAAGGATTTTATATAAAATCTCCACTTCTGATGCGCTTAGCGATGAAAATCAAAAGACATTTTTAATAAACACTTTGTTGCCCGAAGTTGGATATCAAGTGCAAATGGAAAGACTTGTGAATCTATTAAAGGCACAAAATGTTGCTATAGAGGTTGAAGATGACTTGATCATGGCTGGAAAAATCAGACAATCACCCCATAAAGGTGATGGAGCTTTTTCAAGTACTTATGATCCTTTGCTACATGAAGTTAGCTAATGACATGCTACAAATCAAGAAGCAAATAGCTCAAGGAGGAAATGTGACTCCTTCAAGAACGGATCCTTCTCGGACCTTTAATGGTCAAAATAAAAATCGAAATAGACTTATTGTTGCACCACAATGGTTGGCAATTGAAGTTGCTCCAAGGAACAACTTGGAAACTAATGAAGAAGATCTTGGCATTGGTGAATCATTTGATGAAGAAGACTTTGTAGATCCCATTGGTGACTCCAACATTGGTTACCTGGACTATGAATCTGATGAGGGCTATTATGAATCTTTTGAAGATTCTGATGGTCACACATTCACGGTGTTCACAAGGTCCCAAACACGCCAAAATGTTGAAGCTTCCTCAAGTGGCCAAAGAAGAGAAAGAGAAGATCCTGGGCCAGATGTTACCATTCTAAAAAGAGGCAGCCCACTACCTTCTTCATTAGCTCTAAGAGACAAGCATGTAAGTTCCTCTAATTCCTTTAATCAACAACAAAGGACAACTGCAGCAGAAGTAGGTCAACCTTTTGATATTATTGATCATATAAAGAAGACCAAGATTTATATGTCAGAAGCTGAGTATTTGAGGGCATTTCCTGATCAGTTAAATAGGTTGGTAAAATATGTACAAAGTAATGGTCCCAATACTTCAACAAATAATGTTTCACGGGGTATCTTGTCTAGTCCAAAGATCACTCCCCCTTCAAATAACACCACTGCAAGTTCTTCTCTTGCTACTTCTTCTCATGATACTTCTTCTCCTACTAATTCTTCATTGTTTACTTATTCTCTACTATATCCGAGAGGATCAAGCCATTTTATGTGTCATTACTTATTAATGGTTATAAATTGAGTAATTGTATTTTAGATTCTGGAGCTTCCGATAATGTGATGCCCACAAAGTTGTTAATGCTCTAGGTCTCACCTTGACTAAGACCATTGGAAGGTGCTACTCAATGGAAAGACGATTCCCCCTTGTCGAGACAAATTAAGGATGCACATGGAATACTTGCTTCATTCCCAGAAAAAAGATTGAAGATGACCATCCTTGTGACATATATTTCGGTATCTTATGGCATGTTATTAAGCAAGAACTTTTGTAAGGAATTAGGTTGAGAGGTCAATATGGATTAGTCTTGTGCACACATTCCAATCAAGGGAGTCAATCAGAAGTTGGAACCTAAGAAGAAATACAAGTACACAGTATCAAAATTTGAAGATCCTAGATCTCAGATCCTATTCCAAGAATCAAATCATGGAGTCTATTATCTAGAATTGGATAAAGAAGAAGCCCAACCTATGATCCAAGAGCCACATCAATTGGATAATAAGATTTGGTCTCTAGAGTTTGATGGCAGCTGTTGTTCACTTGGATCAGTGCAGGTGTTGTTCTTATTTCTCCTGAAGGAAAGGTGCATGCACATTCCTTCAAATTAATGTTTGAAAATACTAACAACACAACAGAATATGAAGCATTGTTGTTAGGAATGGAGCAAGCAAGAACAATGGGAATCAAGCTCTTACATACAAGGGGGATGTTGAGTTAATTTTCAAGTAGATACGTGGTCTCTACCAAGTCAAAAGGAAAAACTATGGCATTATAGAGACCAGGTCTATTCTCCTACTCTATATTTTACAACTTTCTCAATTTCCTATATTCCTAGAGAGAAAAACTCTAGAGCTGATTCACTTGTAGTTATTGTAGATTTATTGAATCCAGATTAGCAACCTACATTATTTTGACAAGGAGATTACAAAGTTGAGATGGTTTTCATCCGAAGGTTCCTAATAACGTCCAACAATGGCAGGTTTTTAATGATGATAAGCAGATTGTTGCATTTCTCCAACAAAAGGACAACTTCGAAGAGATCTACTACGAGGAAACAACTCACCTCCAAGACAGACCACTGTGGGAGAAACGAATGCAAAGGTTGCAGGAAGTCAAGAGATTATTCAGCTTAAAGGAAATAAAATTCCTAAAGGCTTAGTATCTCTTGAGGAAATGTTCGACAAGCATGATCAAATGCTTAAAAAGAATAAAGAAAGTGAAGAAGGTTCTTCTTCCGATACACAATTATTAAATTTGGGAGCTAGTAATGATCCCAAATTAGTAAATCTGGGTAAGTGTTGTTCAGAGGCAGAAAGAGAAGCTTTTACAAAGCTTCTTAAGAAATATATGGATGTTTTTGCTTGGTCTTATCAGGATCTAAAGACCTATCATCCTGTGAAGTACAACACTATATCCCATTGAAGCAAGAAAAAAACCCTTCAAACAGAAGCTGCGGTGGCACAACCCTACTATTTCAGGGACTATCTTTGCAGAGATCCAGAAGTTGTTGGATGCAAAGATAATTTATCCTATACATCACTCTGAATGGTTAGCCAATATAGTTCCTGTGAGAAAGAAAAGCGGTGAGATTAGATTGTGCATTGATTTTTGCAATCTCAATCAAGCCTCATTAAAAGACAACTACCCCATCCCCATCATGGACCACACTCTGCAGTTGTCACTAGATCTGAAATATTATCCATGCTTGATGGTTTCTCAGGCTACAATCAGGTCAAGGTGGCTGAGGAGGATCAATATAAAACGACATTCATTACACCTTGGGAATTTTGCTTATCAGAAAATGCCTTTTGGTTTGATCAATGTTGGAGCTATGTTTCAAAGAGCTATGGATTTGGCATTTTCTCATCTCAAGGATAAAATCATAGTAGTATACCTCGATGATCTGACGGTCTTTTCCAAGGAAAGAAGCAAGCACATCTCAGATCTTGAGGAGGTCTTCATCCAATGCCGCAAACATGGTATTTCTCTAAATCCTAAGAAATCTATCTTTGTTGTAACAAAAGGGAAGCTACTAGGGCATATCGTCTCAAAGGAAGGAACCAAGATAGATCCCGAGCATGTCAAATCTATTCAGACTTTACCATTGCCAACATCCAAAAAGGGGGTTCACTCTTTCTTTGGTAAAGTAAATTTTCTCAGAAGATTCATCCCTGACTTTGCTGAATTAACCCGTCATATCTCAAATATGATGAAGAAGACATAGGATTTCAAATGGAGCAGCGAAGGGAAGGAAGCATTCGAGAAAATTAAAGAGGCCCTATCAAAATCCCTAGTCTTGGTTTCACCTGACTTTAGTAAAGAATTTATTCTTTATTATTATTCCTCCGAACACACAATGTCAACAATCTTGATGCAGAAAAATCAAGAGGATGTAGAAGCTCCGATTGCTTTCATGAGCATGCCTTTAAAAGATTACGAGTTGAAATACACTCCAATGGAAAAACATGCATATTCAGTGGTAAAAGCATGTAAGGCATTCATGTATTATATTCTTGCCTCACATATTGTGGTCTTGGTTCTAGATACTACAGTAAAATCTATCCTCACGCAACAAGAGCTAGGGCTATTAAGAGGCACATGGGTGATGAAGGTGTAGGAATATGACTTGGATATAAAGCCCACAAAGTTAGTTCGAGGAAGAGGTTTGTGTGAATTAATGACTGAGATGAAGACAAAAAATCCAGAAGAAGGCGAAAGTTTGCCTATGGTTCTTTTTATAGATCTGTAAATGAATGGTATAGTAACATTGCCTTTTTCTTAACTTATGGGGAATGCCCAGATCACCTTTCTCGCAAGGAGAAACATACTATTAAAATGAAGTCTAGGGAATTTTTCCTTTGGGATAATGGTTTATATAAGAGAGGAATTGATGGGGTATTTCTCATATGTGTGGATAAAGCTCAACAGGATCAGCTTTTAAAATAGTTTCATAATTTGGCTTGTGGTGGTCATTTCTCACCTAAGTCACAGCTCACAAGATCCTTCAAGAAAGGTGTTACGGTCCCACACTTTTTCGTGATACTTGTAGAGTGATTATTTAGATGCCAAGTGTGCCAACACTTTTTTGGACACGTAAAAATGCACGCATTGCCTTTAAAACCAGTTGTAATTGAGGAGCCCTTCCAACAATGGGGCATGGATTTTATTGGTATGCTCAACCTGGCTTCCAGTGTCAGTCATCATTACATCCTAATAGCTACTGATTATTTCAGTAAGTGGGTAGAATCCATTCCTATTAAGAATGCCACTTCCATGAGAAGCGTATAGTTTTATAAAGGAAAATATTGTCATTAGGTTTGGTGTGCCCAATAAAATAGTAGCGGATAATGCTCCTAATTTGTCTTCTGAGGAGCTAGTCAAGTTTTGCTACACGCATGGAATCCAGCTGGTGCATTCCTCCAATTATTACCCACAAGGGAATGGCCAAGCTGAATCAAGCAATAAGAATTTGGTGACTATCATGCGAAATTAGTGACTGAAAATCAAAGGACTTGGCACAAAAATTTGTTTAATGCACTGTGGGCAGATAGGATCACACCAAAGAAAGCTATAGGCATGTCCCCTTTCCAACTTGTTATATGGGAGAGACGCAGAGTTGCCTCTTACCTTGGAATTGCCTACTTTGCAACTTTCTAAAGCTCTGGAGGATGCCACATTCACCGATGTCATTGACAAAAGAATAATGTATCTGACGGAATTACGAGAAGTGCAGGTTCAAGTAGCCGACAGATTGTCAGAACATCAAAGGAAGGTGAAGGTGATCTTTAAAAAAGGCCAGAGAAAGAAATTTTGAGATCGGCGACTGGGTCCTTTTATGGGACAAAAGACGAGAAACAAAAGGCATGCACGGAAATTTGATTCACTTTGGAAAGGGCCTTTTGTGATCAAGAGGATTGCGGGACAGATAGCTTCATTCTTGCTCATCAGGATGGAATTGAATTGTCATTGCCTTTCAATGGGCAACACTTGAAGCTTTTCTGGACATAAAAGAGCAGGGTAAAACTTGTATGTATATAAATAAAACTTTGTTTGTTTTTCTTTGTTTTTCGGTGTTGTGTTGTTTTTGTTTTCCTGACCCCGAGCCCAATGGACAAGATACAAACCAGAGATGCTAGGATCTCCCCAAGATTTCACCCTAAAATCTAGGACTACCCATTTGAAAAAAACATTCTTTTTTAAAATAACGGGTCTTTTCATGTTTTTATTGCTAGAAGATGTCTGTATTACATTAAGATATTCCCAGTGAATCATATGAGCCAATTTGAAAATACCTAGATGTTGAAACTCATTTTATCCCTCCGCCAAGTTTTGTCTGCGGGAAATTTTATTTAATTATTTATTAAATAAATAAAGCCTCGTTTGAAGTAAATTGTGCTCCAGTTGAATCCTGTTGAAGTTTTGCATGCCAATATTCACACATCTCAATAGGATTTTCACCAGGAATGAATTCAGAGCATTGTCTGCAACTTCTAGCAACGTTTTTCATTTTTATTTATTTCTTTTGCGTTTTTCTCCAATTTTCTCCGCAATTTGTCTGTTAAATTCCCCTAGGTCCGTTCTTTGTTTTGTATAGTCTATTTAATTTCCTGAGCATCTGGAGATCATTTACGGCCTCAACACCAGAAGGAATCAATCTCAGAAGGCAAACTTCTGACCAAAAAGATGAAGTCAAGCACAAAAAGCCTCTCCTAGGCAAGTCACACTTTTTGGAATAAATAGATCTAAGCTGCAATGAGATTTTTGTAGTGGTAGGAAGCGGGAATTTCTTACTTGCCTTGCAGGTACTTTTTCCCATGAAGTCAAAGTCACTTAAGTTACAATGGGAATATTAGAGGTGGCAGGCATGCGAGAATTTCTTACCTGCCTTAGAGGGTAAAAATTCTCATTATAAAAGAAAAATCACTTAAAGCACCGGTGGGAATTTCTTGTCTGCCTAGCAGACTAACTTTTCCCACCAAAGAGGTTTATTCACCCATGCAAGTCGCACTTTATCAAAGAAGGCTATTTTCCATACAAGTCACACTTTTTAGGAGATGATTTAAGTTTGAATAGGGAATTTCGGCAAGGTGGTAAAGCGGAATTTCTTACCTGCCTTGCAGGGTAAAAATTCCCATTATGAAAGTCAAATAACTTAAGTGGAAGAGGGGATTTTTGGAGCTGCAGTGCAGGTAGAAATTCCCATCAAAGTTGACTTCCTATTTTTAGAAATTACCCTTGCCAAAAAGTGTGACCCACCTTGGCATTAAACAATGTATTTAATGATATTTATTTATGGCTTTTTCACCCAATTTTGGCGCCATGTATGGAAGGAAAGTCAATGCAAAAGACAAGCCAAAGAGAACTGAAGGATGCATGCTAAAAATAAATAAAATAAATTTATTAAAAAACAACCAACAACATGCATAATTGGGCACCCAATTTGGGTGAATAGACATGATTATTTATTAATTAAATTGCCAGAAATAGGAAGGGTAATTATTAAAAATAGTATGCAGAGGGCTATATAGCATGGGATGCCATAATGAAGAAGCAATTAATTCTTTTTGCTAAGGATTGCAGCCCAGACAGTTTTGGCACCAAGGGAAGGAGGTTTTTTGCATTAAAGAGTGTTTTTCATTGCCAGGAAGCTTCAAGGTTTGGCGCCTAGGGTTGGAATAACTTGATTTTTGCTATGATAATTATCTATTTGGTATAAGTGCCCAGTGAATTAAAAATATTTATGCTTGCTTTGCATGCAAGCAAAGCCTCAAATTTTAGGGCAGCAGGTTTTATATGCAGATTTTGGTGATAAAAATCAAGTATTCATGCCCTGGACTCCATCTTTGTCTGAATTAATTGCAGGTATTCATTACAGGTGTTCATATAAGTGAAAGGGAGTTCAAATCAATGTCAGGTACATTGAATATATCTTCCGAATCTGAAGAAATTGCTAGATCTGCACAAATTGATCCAATTACAAGGAATTCAAAGCAGATTAAAAGAAAAAGAACTCAGACAAAGATTGCTCCAGCCATGATGAAGCGTGATGAAAGAGAAGGATCAACAAAGTCATGCATAGCTTCTAGATTTGTTGATATCAATGACACAAACATAGGCCCTGAACCCATCTCTGAATTAATTGATAGATCCAGGGCTGGAAGGACATCTCTCATGCAGAAATAAAAAGCAGTGGAATTATTCAAGCTTCAATGTTTCCAATCACAACTCAGTTTCCTGAATTTGTTATGGAGTGTGCAAGGTCATATCATCCTCTTTCTAGAACAATTTGGGATGTCTGCAGGAAAGACAATAATCAAGTCAGATGCACAATTTATTAATTATTGTCTGAAGATTCCGACACGACTAGTGGTGATTACAATTAGCATGTTGGATGTTGGCAACAGATGGGAGAAACACAAAGCAAATTGTGTGGGCATAATGAATAATAGATATATGAAGAAGCCCAGTCTCCATCAAAGTTCCTAAGGACTCTTCCACGATCCAATTTGGTGCAGGAAGTGGATGATATTACTAAATTGCTTTGCAGGTTAAGTGGAGAAGTCAACACTCATAACTTCCGCTCATGGATGTATGCTTTCGTGAGAACCATTGAGATCAACAAAGCTGATTCGATAATCAATTGGGTGAGATCATCAGTGACAACATCGGTGAGCAGCTCCAAAGTGTGAGGTGGACGTACAACTTCAAAATGACTTCATACCTGGTATATGCAGCAACCTCGTAGGGTATATTTTCCAAGCTAGATAGATGGGGCATACTGGTCGAAAGATCCTATTTTTGAGTGCTTCCCATAGTTGATAGTTCTTGAATGCCACAAAGATTACAAGGTGGTCAAATGATGGGTTCTTCTATGGATTCATCTACAAATTAAATAGTGATCTAAAGACCAAGGTGAGCAAAAAGCTTGGGGAAGTCAGATCCCAAAGCATGGTTGTATTTTCATCCAGTTTGCAGACTTCACGTATCTCAGGGTAACCAGATTTTTGGGAGAACCAGTTAAGTTACCGAGGTATCCAAGCTGACAAATGGGTCATCATGGAGTTGTGCAGATAGCTCGTGAGATGCATGACTTACAATCAAAGCGACACAAGTCTACGGGTTTTTTCTTTCTCGGACACACAAGGGTTATTACAACTGCCAGAGCATCCACAAAGCTAGAGGAATCGAAGCTGAAATGTTTTCTAATATGAGCATGAGTTCTTCCTAACGATGGCTGAACTTTGATCCATATGGGGTAGCGAAGAAGACAATCTCCCATGAATACTCACATGTGCCTTCATTGGAAGACTTCTGGATGAAGTGCAGAAATAAATATGAAGTCAGGAAGAAAGACTTTAGTAGGTTATCGGCGCAACAAGTGTCTGATTATGGTTTAGCACGGATACCTATAGATCTCACGGATGATGGGCATGTGATACTTGACACATATCATCAGATGGGAGGGGATAGAGCTGCTCTTCAGGAAAACATTGGTGGCTGTCAGATGATTGAGGAAAGATCTTCCGCGGTTCTGGTTAACACCTCAAACTAGTTGTTGACAAAGGGGTATTGCTTGACGAAGCTTTGATGAATCAGATCATAGGTAACTTTATCACAGGAGACTCTAGCAAAAGAAAGCACGAGGGTGAAAGTAGTAGGAGGCCAGAGAAACTTAAAGTACACAAGAAGTCTCAGATACAAGAGAAGGCCAATTCTACAGCTATCGTGCTAGTTCCAGCTTCTCCAACATCAACTCATAGCACTTCAACAGCCCGAACCCCAGAGAGATCTTGTCGTTCCTCCGTTGAATCCAACATCATTTGTATTTTCTCCTCAACCACTCAGATCTTCACCTCTCCCTGCAGAAAAGCTGAAAGCACAGATGACAGAGTTTGAAAAAGCATTGTCTTTGGACAATTCAGAGGGTGGCAGTCACAACACTGTGGCAAATTCGGATGGAGCAGAGTCGAGCATGAGATGGTGGTGCATTCAGTGACTTCTCATTCCCGAGAAGCAATTTTTCATCGTGGTTGGCTTTGCAGACAATCCCAGAAGCCAGAGAGGAGATCAACCTGGAGGAACACGACTTGCAGCTGCTCCTGAGTTTGGGCGGAAAAGATAGAAGACCTAAAGTTGCCAAAATAACTTCTAGGTTGATTATTGAAGAATCAGGACAAAAGTTTGTTGAGTTATCAGGTTCCAGCAGAGGGAAAGTAGAAGGGAGAACTCACGACAGCTGATATAGGCAAGTGACCAAAGTGCCAATAGGTCAAACTACCACAAAAGGATTAAAGCAAGATACATAGACACTAATGAACGCTTTATTCCTCAAGCTTGACAAAGAGAAGGCTGAGAAAACCAAACTTCAAAAGCAGGTTTCCCAGCTATGTGAGATCATTGCTAAGGTTGTCAAACCTTCCTCTCATCCCATTTTAGCACATGAGCAGGTGAGTAATCATCTGATTAAAGAGGTGGAAGATGCAGGGGACCAGGTCAAAGCTATTGCTCAATGGAAAGAGCAAATCATTCACCAAGCTTCAAAATAGTTCGAAAGAATACCAACTGAATTGGAGAATATGCAAAGTGCAGTATCTCAACTAAAGGAACTAATGACACAGATAGAAGATGAGAACATAGTTGTTGAAAGTCATCTGGATACTTTAGTTAAGATACATTCGTTACCAGAGGATGTGCTAATTGCAGAGCAAATTGTACTTGGTGGATTGATAGAAAGGGGGAAGCAGTTAGAAATTTCAGTTTCCTTCCACTTAGAGATCCTCAAGCTTATGTTGAAAAGGATGCAGTTGCTGGAAAATGAGATGGGAGAAGTGTCAGAGCCATTCCAAATGAATTACCTGCTTCCCATGAGGAATTTATTATGGTTCCAATGTAAAAGAAATTGATGAAGGTGCCTCGATTTGTCATACCTTTTCATTCGATAGATTCAATTTGTTAAAATTTTCACTTGAATTCATAAAGCTTTAGGAAAATGTTGAGGGGTATGGGCCTGGTTTAAAGAAGGTAAAGGCTAACACATTGCTTTTGTCCAGAGGGTTACTGCAATTCAGACCGAGAGAGAGGCTATTGTTAAAACAAATGGGAAAATGTTGAATTATATGTTTGAAAAGTATATTCAATATCAGAACAAAAAGAAAGTGTAGGTGTTACAGTTGGCAGATCTTCTTTCTTCTCCTTCTTTCTTCTCTTATTTCTTATGTTCCCGGATGAAATTGTAAGATTAAAGTTATTGGTTTAAAAACCATTACTTTAAGTTATTTGGAAAGATTCTTTAAGATAAGTGACAGATGTGCACAATTTTGGCTTAAACTCCTGATGCATGTTACTAAGAGAGGAATTCTAGGAAGATGATTGTCAGATGTTCCCTTTACTACTTCTTCATGTTCTAGTTCAGTTGTAGTTTCCCATTTGTAATTTCCCCTCTACACACTATAAGTAGAGGAAGAACCTACAGGTTAAAGAATCATAATTTGTAATCAGCATTCTTGTGTTCCAGACTTTGAGCTGAAACCCTTGATAGCTTTCTAAAGCTGGAGGAATAGAGAGGAGGTAGATTTCCAGAGAACTTTGTGTCAACGGTGCATTTGTTTCTTATTTCTTTTTAGATCTCTGCATAAACTTTGTGTTGTCTTAGATCTAGATCGAAAAACTTTCCTTTGCTTCAAATTCTGCATTTCAAGATCTATTTGTTTCGTCTATGTGCATGTGATCAACTCTGTCAACTATTGGTTAGGTTGCACATCTCCTTTCCTTTCTTCTCGTATTTAATTATTTCCCTTTCCTACACATATTGCTTACAATTGCTTACTTGCTGCAAAAATTACCTAGTTATGGTTCATGAGCTACGCAATTAAAGTAAAACCAACAGATAGATATTAGGAAATATAATTGACAAAATCTTACATGGAGCCTCACCGGTAAATGAGGGAGATTTATCTCATGACTTCCTAGGTTTTCAGCTGTGCAGAAAAATCTAGCCAACAGTTTTTGGCGACTTCGTTGGGAACAATAATCTTTTGTGCAGACTAGAGCTTATCTTGCTAGTTCCCACTGAACTCTCAACCTGGTTGAACGCCATTCACCCAATCTATCAAGGCTCAAGGAAGGATTGATCATTTCTATAGATTGCAAGAGCAATTCAATTTCAATCATCCTCCTCAAGTTAGAAGCCACAGATCTAGTCTTTCGCCAAGAAGAAGAGTGCAAACTCCTCCAGATCCGGATCATCTTCAAGCATAATCCAACAACTAGAATTATCTATCAAGTTTACTCCCAAGAAGATGTGTTCCTTTCATCATCATTGAACTAGAAACTAACCACCACATGTCCCATGGGTGCAACTTTTTGGGCCACTTGAACCTAACTCCACCTATGCATGAATTACCTAAAGGGTCAAGAAAGAATTTCCTAAAATTCTTTGGAGATGGCAAGAAAAATCTAGATGATCACTTGGCGAATTATTTATATCTTGTGGTGTGCTTGTGGTGGAGCATGAGGATGTTTCGGTCAGACTTTTCATTGAGACTCTACATGACTTGGCCGGAGAATGGTTCTATCGGTTAGCCCCTAGGACTATAACAACCTTGCGAGAACAATTTATAAAGAGGTTCAAACCTATAGAAGATGCTAGTACACTGATCACTTAGTTGACGTAGTTGAAGAAGGAACCAAACGAGAACATGAGGGACTTTATTGCTAGGTTCCAAAGGATTTTATATAAAATCCCCACTTCTCTACGCTTAGCGATGAAAATCAAAAGACATTTTTATAAATACTCTATGGCCTGAAAATGGATATCAACTGCATGGAGGGCAAGACATGTGAATCTATTAGAGGCACAAAATTCTGTGTAGAGGTTGAAGATGACTTGATCATGGCTGGAAAAATCAGACAATCACCCCATAAAGGTGATGGATCTTCTTCAAGTACTTCTAATCCTTTGCTACAGAAGTTAGCTAATGACATGCTACAAATCAAGAAGCAGATATCTCAAGGAGGAAATGTAACTCCTTCAAGAATGGCTCCTTCTCAAACCTTTAATGGTCAAAATCAAAATCAAATTGACTTACTACTGCACCACAGTGGTTGGAAATTGAAGCTGCTCCAAGGAACAACTTGGAAACTAATGAAGAAGATCTTGGCGTTGGTGAATCATTTGATGAAGAAGACTTTGTAGATCCCATTGGTGACTCCAACATTGGCTACCTAGACTATGAATCTGATGAGGGCTATTATGAATCTTTTGAAGATTCTGATGGTCACACATTCGCGGTGTTCACAAGGTCCCAAACATGCCAAAATGTTGAAGCTTCCTCAAGTGGTCAAAGAAGAGAAAGAGAAGATCTTGGGCCAGATGTTACCATACTAAAAAGAAACATCCCACTCCTTCTTCATTAGCTCCAAGACCAAAGTAGATAAGTATCTCTAATTCCTTTAATCAACAACAAAGGACAACTACAAAGCAGTAAGTAAGTCAACCATTTGATATTATTGATCATATAAAGAAGACTAAGATTTAGATGTCGGAAGTTTGAGTATTTGAGGGAATTTATTGATCGAGTTAAATAGGTTGGTAAAATATGTACAAAGTAATGGTCCCAATACTTTAACAAATAATATTTCATGTCGTATCTTGTCTAGTCCAAAGATCACTCCCCCTTCAAATAACAGCACTGCAAGTTCTTCTCCTACTACTTCTTCTCCCGATATTCTTATCCTACTACATCTGAAAGGATCAAGTCATTTTATGTGTCATTACTTATTAATGGTTGTAAATTGAATAATTGCATTTTAGATTATGGAGCTTCCGATAATGTGATGCCCGCCAAATTTGTTGATTCTCTAGGTCTCACATTGACAAAGACCATTGGAAGGTGCTTACTCAATGGAAAGACAAGTACCCCTTGTCGGACAAATTAAGGATGCACATGATGTACTTGCTTTATTCCCAGACAAAAGATTGAAGATGACCATCCTTGTGGTAGATATTCCAGTATCTTATGGCATGCTATTAAGCAGGAACTTTTGTAAGGAATTAGGTGGAGAGGTCAAGATGGATTGGTCTTGTGCACACATTCCAATCAAGGGAGTTAATCAGAAGTTGAACCTAAGAAGAAATCCAAGTATACAGTATCAAAATATGAAGATCCTAGATCTCAGATCTTGTTCTAGGAATCAAATCATGGAGTATATTATCTAGAATTGATAAAGAAGAAGCCCAACATGTGATCCAAGAGCCACATCAATTGGATAATAAGATTTGGTGTATGGAGTTTGATGACATTTTTATTCACTTGGATATGGTGCAGGTGTTGTTCTTATTTCTCCTAAGGAAAGGTGCATGCACATTCCTTCAAGTTAATGTTTGAAAATACTAACAACACAACAAGAATATGAAGCACTGTTGTTAGGAATGGAGTAGGAAAGAACAATGGGAATCAAGCTCTTACATGCAAAGGGAGATGTTGAGTTAATTGTCAAGAAGATACGTGGTCTCTACCAAGTCAAAAAGGACAAACTACGACATTATAGAGACCGGGTCTATTCTGCTACTCTAGATTTTGCAGCTTTCTCAGTTTCCTATATTCCTAGAGAGAAAAACTCTAGAGTCTGATTCACTTGTAGTTACTGCAGCTTTATTAAATCCAGATCAGCCACCTACATTCTTCTAGAAAAGGGGATTACAAAGTTGAGATGGTTTTCCATCTAAAGGTTCCTGATAACGTCACACAATGGCAGGTTTTTAATGATGATAAGTAGATTACTACATTTCTCCAACAAAAGGACAACTTCGAAGAGATATACTACGAGGGAAGCAACTCACCTCCGAGACAGACCACTATGGGAGAAATGGATGCAAAGGTTGCAGGAAGTCAAGAGATTATTCAACTTAAAGGAAATAAAATTCCTAAAGGCTTAGTATCTCTTGAGGAAATGTTCGACAAGCATGATCAAATGCTTAAAAAGAATAAAGAAAGTGAAGAAGGTTCTTCTTCTCGATACACAATTATTAAATTTGGGAGCTAAGTAATGATCCCAAATTAGTAAATATGGGTAAGTGTTTTCAGGTAGAAAGAGAAGCTTTTACAAATCTTATTAAGAAATATATAGATGTTTTTGCTTGGTCTTATCAGGATCTAAAGACCTATCTCACTCTGTGAAGTACAACACTATATCCCATTGAAGCTAGAATAAAAACCCTTCAAAGAGAAGCTATGGCGACACACAACCCTACTATTTCAGTGGGACTATCTTTGCGAGATATTGTAAAGATAATTTATCTTATACATCACTCGAATGGTTGTCAATATAGTTCTGTGAGAAAGAAAAGTGGCAAGATTAGATTGTGCATTGATTTTCACAATTTTAATCAAACCTCATTAAAAGACAACTACCCCATCCCCATCATGGACCACACTCTACAGGTTGTTATCACCGATCTAAAATATTATCCATGCTTGATGGTTTCTCATGCTACAATTAGGTCAAGGTGGTTGAGGAGGATCAATATAAAACGACATTCATTACACCTTGGAACTTTTCTTATCAGAAAATGCCTTTTGGTTTGATCAATGTTGGAGCCACGTTTCAAAGAGCTATGGATTTGGCATTTTCTCATCTCAAGGATAAAAGCATAGTAGTATACCTCGATGATTTGATGGTATTTTCCAAGGAAATAAGCAAGCACATCTCAGATCTTGAGGAGTCTTCATCCAATGCCGCAAACATGGTATTTCTCTAAATCCTAAGAAATCTATCTTTGTTGTAATATAAGGGAAGCTACTAGGGCATATCATCTCAAAGGAAGGAACCAAGATAGATATGAGCATGTCAAATCTATTCAGACTTTACCATTGCCAACATCCAAAAAGGGGGTTCACTCTTTCTTTGGTAAAGTAAATTTTCTCAGAAGATTCATCCCTGACTTTGCTGAATTAACCCATCATATCTCAAATATGATGAAGAAGACACATGATTTCAAATGGAGCAGCAAGGGAAGGAAGCATTCAAGAAAATTAAAGAGGCCCTGTCAAAATCCCCAGTCTTGGTTTCACCTAAATTTAGTAAAGAATTTATTCTTTACTATTATTCCTCCGAACACACAATGTCAGCAATCTTGATGCAGAAAAATCAAGAGGATGTAGAAGCTCTGATTGCTTTCATGAGCATGCCTTTAAAATCTTACGAGTTGAAATACACTCCAATGGAAAAACATGCATATTCAGTGTAAAAGCATGTAAGGCATTTAGGTATTATATTCTTGCCTCACATATTGTGGTCCTGGTTCCAGATATTGCAGTGAAATTTATCCTCACGCAACAAGAGCTAGGGATTTTAAGAGGCACGTGGGTGATGAAGGTACAGAATATGACTTGGATATAAAACCCACAAAGTTAGTTTGAGGGAGGGGTTTGTGTGAATTAATGACTGAGATGAAGACAACAAATTCAGAAGAAGGTGAAAGTTTTCCTATGGTTCTTTTCATAGATCTGGTAAATGAATGGTACAATAACATTGCCTTTTTCTTAACTTATGGGGAATGCCCAGATCACCTTTCTCGCAAGGAGAAATGTACTATTAAACTGAAGTCCAGGGACTTTGTTCTTTGGGATAATGGTTTATATAAGAGAGGAATTGATGGGGTATTTCTCAAATGTGTGGATAAAGCTCAACAGATCAGCTTTTAAAACAATTTCATAATTTGGCTTGCGGTGGTCATTTCTTAGCCCGAGTCACTTGCTCACAAGATCCTTCGAGAAAGGTATTATTGGCCCACACTTTTTAGGATACTACAGAGTGGGTATCTAGATGTCAAGTGTGCCAACACTTTGTCGGATGCATAAAATTACCCACATTACCATTAAAACCAGTTGTAATTAAGGAGCCCTTCCAATAGTGGGGCATGGATTTTATTGGTATGCTCAACCCGGCTTCTAGTGTCAGTCATCATTACATCTTGACAACTACTAATTATTTTAGTAAGTGGGTAGAAGCCATTCTTGTTAAGAATGCCACTTCCGCAGAAGTGTGTAGTTTTATAAAGGAAAATATTGTCATTAGGTTTGGCGTGCCCAGTAAAATAGTAGCAGATAACACTCCTAATTTGTCTTCTGAGGAGTTGGTCAAGTTTTTCTACATGCATGGAATCTAGCTAGTGCATTCCTCCAATTATTACCCACAAGGGAATGGCCAAGCTGAATCAAGCAATAAGAATCTGGTGACTATCATGCGAAATTAGTGACTGAAAATCAAAGGACTTGGCACAAAAAGTTGTTTGATGCACTATGGGCTAGATAGGATCACACCAAAGAAAGCTATAGGCATGTCCCCTTTCCAGTTGTTATATGGGAGAGATGCAGAGCTGCCTCTTACCTTGGAATTTCCTGCTTTACAACTTTCTAAAGCTCTGGAGGATGCCACATTCACTGATGCCATTGACAAAAGAATAATGTATCTGACGGAATTACGAGAAGTGCAGGTTCAAGTGGCTAGCCAGATTGTCAGAACATCAGAGGAAGGTGAAGGTGATCTTTGATAAAAAGGCCAGGGAAAGAAAGTTTGAGATCGGTGATTGGGTCCTTTTATGGGACAAAAGATGAGAAACAAAAGGCATGCACGGGAAATTTGATTCACTTTGGAAAGGGCCTTTTGTGATCAAGAGGATTTTCGAGACAAATAGCTTCATCCTTGCTCATCAGGATGGAATTGAACTGTCATTTCCTTTCAATGGGAAACACTTGAAGCTTTTCTGGACATAAAAGAGCAGGGTAAAACCTGTATGTATATAAATAAAACTTTTTCTATTTTGCTTTGTTTTTCGGTGTTGTGTTGTTTTTGTTTTCCTGACCCCAAGCCCAATGGACAAGATACAAAACCAGAGATGTTGGGATCTCATATTTACTCCTGTCATTTTGACAAAGGCAAAGATGTCCACAGATGGAGCCGAATGGTGTCCCCATATTTCACTCTGAAATTTGGGACTACCCATTTGAAAAAAAAAATGTTCTTTTTAAAATAACGGGTCTTTTCATGTTTTTATTACTAGAAGATGTCTGTATTACGTTAAAATATTCCCAGTGAATCATATGAGCCAATTTCAAAAAATACCCAGATGCTGAAACTCATTTTATCCCTCCATCAAGTTTTGTCTGTGGAAAATTTTTATTTAATTATTTATTAAATAAATAAATCCTGTTTGAAGTAAATTGTGCTCCAATTGAATCTTGTTGAAGTTTTGCATGCCAAGTATTCACACATCTCAATAGGATTTTCACCAGGAATGAATTTAGAGCATTGTCTGCAACTTCTGGCAACATTTTTCATTTTTATTTATTTCTTTTACATTTTTCTCTAGTTTTCTCCACAATTTGTCTATTAAATTCCCATGGTTTCGTTCTTTGTTCTGTATAGTCTGTTTAATTTCTTGAGCATCTGGAGATCATTTATGGCCTCAAAGATCGAAGGAATCAATCTCAGAAGGCAAAATTCGACCAAAAAGATGAAGTCAAGCACAAAAAGCCTCTCCTGGGAAAGTCGCACTTTTTGGAATAAATAGATCTAAGTTGCAATGGGATATTTGGTAGTGACAGGCAAGTGGGAATTTCTTACCTGCCTTGCAAGGTAATTTTTCCCATGAAGTCAAAATCACTTAAGCTGCAATGGGAATATTAGAGGTGACAGTGGGCGGGAATTTCTTACCTGCCTTATAGGGTAAAAATTCCCATTATAAAGAAAAATCACTTAAAGCACTGGTGGGAATTTCTTGCCTACCTAGTAGGCTAACTTTTCCCACCAAAGAGGTTTATTCACCCATGTAAGTCACACTTTATCAAAGAAGGCTATTTTCCATACAAGTCACACTTTTTGGGAGATGATTTAAGTTTCCAATGGGAATTTTGGCGGTGCTGTGTAGACAAGAATTTCTTACCTACCTTGCAATGTTATAACAAACTCCCTACCAAATTAATAGTTTATTTAGAAGTCTTAGGAAGGTTCTAATATCTAAATTTCTTGAAAACACCTTACAATAATTCATAAACCTTAAGTAAGGTATGCACAAGTCTACCCATGAATTTATTATGAAACAAAAGATATTTTCCATACAAGTTGACCATAATCTTGATAATCAAATCTTGTGTTAAATCATTTATAAGGCCCTTACACCTACCCTAAAATATATGTTTAGGTCTTTCTCTCCCAATACATTAGAGGAATACCTCGAACAAACCAAAAGACAAGATCACCTCATGTGTGAATTCGGATGCACTTCCAATTCATTTCCTAAACTTAAAAGCATGACACATGTAATCAGCCCTTCAAATCTTTTGAGAGAAAATGTAATTTGGTAAAATCAAGAATCTTCTTGCTCCCCCTCATGCGCCTTTATCTCATGTTGAAATTATCCTAATGCTTCCCACTCGTGAATAGTCTCCCCTTCAAAACAAGCTTTATCTAACTTTAGAGGTGATATATTTTTTTGGTGGCATGTCACTATAGAACACTCTCACAATGATTATAAGGACCTTAGAAAAGTAGCCCTCGATTTCTACCTTGGACCTTCCTTCAATTACTCTACCATTATACAATAGTGTTATGAGAAGTATCAATCTTTAGAGATATCTCGCTCCAATCGTTAAAATCAACGTCATAAAATCCACTTGTAAGAACCATATAGCCTTCATACGATCATAGATTCCTAGATTCTCAATATATCAATGTGGATAAGGTAAAATACAAACGTAAAATTTCCCATAAAGAACCTATTATTAAGCCAAAGAAATGCTTCAACCATCCGCCTTTGCTTGATACATTCCAAGACCTGTTGACGGTGGATCATGCTCCCACAGGTTAAGTCTTCACCCATGGTGTTGAAGGTAGTACCAAGTGAGGACCCAATCTTGCATTCCTATGATAAGGTAGCTCAAGCTAATACTAAACCACCATTGAGTTTAGATATGTATTTTATTGTGTTACATCCATGGTATCATTATGGAATCTATTCCAAACATCCTTGGAAATTTTTATATGAGATAAGATCCCTTACATGCAAAATACCTTTAATGGAACGCATGCATACCTTAGATTCACATTGAAAGTTCCTTCTTCAACAGATACAACGCTTCAAGGATCCTCTTAGTGAGGCTCCCAAATTTCATATAATATCCCCAAGTCCATAAATCTATCACATATATACTACAAGATGATCCTTGCAAAATCCATGCCTTGGTTGCCAACCTTGGATTTTATGGAGGATGACATGATTAATAACGAAATAATGTTCTATGTAGATGACCCACCCCTACTCATTAGTGTTATCATCCATAATGCGCAAATGGGTAGATTTCTTGTGGACGAGGGATTGGGGATTAACTTAGCTTCCTTCTCCCTCATCAAGAATCTTGGAAACCCTATAGATGACCTTAATCATACTCGTTTAACTTGTCACCCATAGGATGCATCTAGTTACTTATCACATTTGGACCTAATACGGTCTGTACCAAACTCATGGTTCTAGATCGTCCTCTCTCCTATAACCTCCTATTGGGCCGACCATGGACACATCACATGCACACAGATCGTATTGTTCGGGTACCAATGTATCACATTCATCTATAACAACCAATTATTTAGGCATGATGATGATCATAATCCTTAGGATATCCTTGTACCATATCCCAATGAGCCCCGCATAATACCAACTACTCCAAAATCTAAAACATCCCATACCTGAAATTCTTTGATCTTAGGGCCGAAATCCAAGTTACATTGGAAGATTTAGATGAAAATGAACCTAATGATATTCAAAATATAGTCAACATAAATAAATTACCATATGACATCATACATCGCTTACCTCTAGTTCTTTTACCTAGAGATCGATTTCCCTCTCAACTTGATCTAGAGGAGCCAAGTGTGATGCTTCGACCTCCAACCACTTAGAATGTAATAAGTTAGGAATTACACAACTCTTTTCTGATCTACCTCTCCTTTCACCTAGATATTTTAGGAAGATGGGTGTCTTAACTAAAGAGGAGGTACCTGATCCTAAAGGGATAGGGGTTTCTTCCCCCACTCTTGATGAAGATTACATCATCTCGCAAGTTGAATCTAGGCACTTGGAAGTATTGCACTACCAAGTGCCCCGACCCAAAAAAATCTACATGAATTGAAACTAATACCATCAATACATCCTATGAATTCCCTATATGTGAAACTAGTGATAGTTAGGATGAAGAATAACAAATCCCTTATGTCCCACCCACTAATCCACCGCTTCTAAACACTCCATGGGTTGTAGAACAAATCTCTTATTACATTTCACAACACATTCCCATAGTAACTCCACCACTTGCACCATCTTCTGAGCCAACCTCTATGCCCAACAATAGTCCTGGTTCTCTTAGCATGGCCATTTTTGATTTTGCACCTATAGAGGTTATCTTGGGCGCTAGGGTATTAAATGTATGCCAAACTAGCTCTACAGTCTAGAAAACACAAAGATGGTAGGTGATATGTGGGCCTAGAAAGATTTAGAATATCATGGGACTCTCCCTACTTTATACAATGATGAGGCCATTCTAGAACTCATATATGAAAAATAATATAAACTCCCTAAAAATCATCATAATTTAGGGAACTTCCTAAGACACCTATGTAATTTGACGATTATGTCGCTACTATCGATCCTAGCTAGGATGAAGTAGCTAAGTTAGTTGAGGCTCCATATCATTTCCAAGATGACAATGCTATGTTGGCTGAATCAATCACTAGTGTATAGCTTGATGAATATCCCACACATATATTCATGTTTCGTTATTGTTTTCCCCATTTACGTGAGTGTCACATAGAGGTATTACAAAAATATAAGGAAGTATTCACATGGGGATATGCCAATATGTCTGGCATCGATCATGAGATTGTCTCCCACAACTTCATTAGCTATCTCAATGATGCTCTGTTCGAAAAAGATAAGGAAGTTTCCACCCAAGATCAATGATATATTTCATAAGGAGATCATTAAAATCTTATATGTAAAGTTCATTCGCACAATGGAATATTCTCGAATGGGTGCCCAATATCATCCGAGTTCGGAGGAAATCCACCTTGGCCATCTGCATTTGCATTGAATTTAGAAAGCTTAACCTCTCTTGTCCTAAGGATAAATTTCCTTTTCCCTCCATTGATGTCATCGTCGACACCACGAAAGGGTACAAAATGCTATCTCTTATGGATGGATTCTCGAGATACAACCAAATTTAGAGCCCTTGAAGATCAACACAAGACTACCTTTACAACATAATGGGGCACTTATTCTTACGTAAAAATTCCCTTCGGACTCAAAAATTTCGGTCAACGTATCAATGTGCTATGACACATCTTTCATGACCTCATACATAAAATAGTCAAATTTTGCATCAATGGTCTACTTGTCAAATCTCGACATGCCGATGATCATGCTTATGACTTAGACATCACATTAGAACACCTTTGTAAATATAGGTTCGTCTCAACCCCGAAAAATGCATATTTGGAGTGACATAAAGAAAAATATTAGGCATCTTAGTATCTAAACGTGGTATTGATGTCGACCCAAAAAATATTAAATCTATCCTTGATATTTCATAGTCATCCTCCATAGATGACATACGGACCTTCCTTGATAAACTTGGGGCGGTCAAATATTTTTGTCCTTGAGTTTACCTATCACACCCATGCCATAAATATCCTCCTTCCTTCGAAATCTACCAAATAGAGTGGACCAAATATCATCAACAATCCTTTAACAATATAAAGCACTCTTTATCCTCATTACCAACCTTATAGCTTCCTTCACCCAAACAACCTTTGTTACTATATACCTCTTCCACCTCGGTGTTTGTAGGGGGAAACGTTTCCATAGGAAGACGAAAAGGGTAAGGAACATGTCGTCTATTATGTTATTTGAGCCTTACTAGACTATGAAACATGGTACACTTCCATTGAACATTCCTTTATAGCCATATATTATGCAACTATGAAAAAAATCAGTACATGTTGTATGAAACTACTTATGTCGTCATCCATACAGATCCCTTGTGACACTTCTTCTCACATGTTATCCTTCCGATGAATCACATCGAGAAGTGGATGGCCATTTTTATGGAATTTGACCTCCATATCATCACACGAAGGGTGGTAAAAGGCCAAGTCATAGAAGACTAGTTGGTTGTCACTCCCATATATGCTTCTCAAATATTCATGATGCATTAACCACGAGGACATCCTCCCCATTGATGGTATGGACAACACCATTACTACTACAACTTCATGACTATTCTTGAGGCACGAGTCCTCGCCAAGTATGGAAGAACCTTCCCCATCTAAAATCAAAATGATGACCAAAATCATAGAGGAGGAGGTCACCATTGATCTCCATGAGGAAACATGGATGATACACTTTGATAGAACAAAATTCCTCCAAGGAGATGGGGATGGATGTGTACTTGTCGATCCCTTTGGTTAGAATTTCCCCCTTTCCTATCAACTTGAGTTTGAAGTCACCAACAACATGGCTAAGTATGAAGCTCTTATCTTAGGTATATAAGCCACCTTAACTATGGAAGTTTCCTATCTCCATGCCATAGGGGATTCCCAGTTTATGTGTCGACAGGTTAGTGGTGCATATCACTGTCACAATAAGAACCTTAAATCTTATTACAACTTATTCTAAGAGTTAACCTCATGCTTTACCTATTTTTTCATAGATTTAATCCCATGCGAATCAAATTCCTTAGCTGACTCTTTGGCCACGGCTGCCACCCAGTTTCAATCACATTATGATTCTCATGATGATGCTCTTACAATACAAATTCATCAAACCCCTACCACCTCAATTCCTCAAGACATTTAGGATGTATGTCGAGATTAAACCGCACATCCCTATGCGTGATGCTTGACATGATGACATCCGCCAATTTATCCAATACCAAACTTACCTAGAAGGTATAGACCCATGAACACGATTACAAATACAAAAAAATGATCTCAAATACATACTTAAAGATGACATATTATACTATCACAACTTCAATGCACCTTACTCATATGCATTAATAAAGATGAGGTTCCCCTTGTCTTGGAAGAAGCACATGGAGGAACTTTTGGTTTCCATTGTAGCGGTCATGATACTACACGTAAGTTCCTACGTATGGGTTACCATTGGCCTACACTAGAGTTTGACAATCATACCTTTTCCAAAAAGTGCAAACCTTCCCAATATCATGATGATTTTATTCATTCTCCTCCCGCCGAGCTACAATATGTTGTAGATCCCTAGCCCTTCGAATATGGGGACTTGATTACATCAGAAATTACCTCGGTCTCAAGATGGTCATGTCTTCATTATTACATCCACATAATACTTTACTAAGTGGTTCGAATAAATGCCTATCACCAATATGTCTACCATACTACATCTAAATTTGTCCTTAATAAGATTATTTTCCACTTTGGAATTCCCCACACCATCATATCTGAAATTGGTCGAGCTTTAAATGTGTAACATCCCAAAATTTCTTGTAAGTTAAATTAATTACGGTTAATTCTAAAGAGGATTAGACGAGATCATCATTGGGTGTAAAATTCATTTGGTTCATCGTATCATGACCCACAACTTCTTGTAGGGCATGACATTGCAGAATGAATAACCCCGCACCCACCTTGATGATCCTTCCTAAAACATGATTAGGCCTTAATCATAGGTAAAATGGTTCATAAATGATAGTGAATCTTTTGGTTATTTGTATTCCGGTTACTTTATTTTAATCGGTTTGGTCGTCTTTTATTTTGTTCGAATTTTGCATGACCGCGATGATAATTGTCTCTATTTTATTTGACAATGCTATATCAAACCAACTTTATGAGAATATTCAAATTATTATTTACGGACTTGGTGATTTTCGTATTGGAATGTTTTATATAAACCTAAAAATTCAACTAATTTTTATGGTAATATATTGTTGGAAATATGTGGACTTGTATTATGAAGGTTAATTTTAACTTAACCATTAAGCTGGGTAACAACTAAAGTAAAAAAATGTATGAAATATTAATTAGTATATATATATATATTAGAGGGATTTGGCATGTAAGCCAAAAGTTTTATTTAGTTATTGAAATTTATGGGTTTCATAAAGTGAAACACCTTCACATGGCACAAGTGTGCGGCATGCACTAAAACACGTACAACATTTGGGAAGCCCGAAAATTCTTCAATATGTCACCCAACTATAGTTCTTTCATTATATTTTTTTGTTATTTTTCCTTCGTCTATTTTCATTCTCCCCTTCTGGAATACCTACGTGAGTTTTGGAGGAAAGAAGGATTCAACTTGTTGGAGCGGGAAGAGTAGAAGGTTGCATTCTGGGTTTACTTCAGGCATGAATATCTTCTCCTTTCTCTGCTGCATTATTTGTAAAAAAATGAGGAAATACACATTTTGTTTTTAATGGCAATCAAGGAAATTGTGGACAGCTTTTGATTTAATTGTTTGGAGATGAAGTATGAAAAGGAAATTGATGGATTATGTATTCTTTTTAGTTTTCTTTGTGTGGTTTTAACCTAACCCAAAAAATACGTAGATGGGGTTTTGGGTTTTGATCAGCAAAAATAAAGTAAAAGAAAGGTTAAAAATTCCTTCTCTGCATTATAATAAATTATACCCAAAAGGAAAAGAGTTGGGTTTTTCTTGTACAAGAAGAAGGAAAACGTTTTGTGAATTTGTGTGTTTAAAATCGATTTGTGCTTGTGGGTTTTCATTTTGTTAAACTGAAATTTGGTTGTGTGTTTTCTGTAAACAAATCGATTTGGGTATACAAATCGATTTGGGTAACCCAATCAATATGGGTATGCAACCGGTTGGGGTTTTGTATTTTTCTTCTTGGTTGTTATATGCAGGTCTGATTTTTAATTTATTGAGATCTTTTGAATGATAATTTGTGGGTGTCAAAGCTCTTGCATGGGGCTGCATTTTCTAGAAATTTTATTATTATGGACCACTAAATCGGTTCATGTATAAATGAGGGTGTCTTGTTATGTGTGAATAATTACAAAAAAATGGCATTTATCCTGTAACTTCCAGCCTGGCAATATGACTTGGATTCTTGTAAGACTGTGAAAAGAAATTGCTTGTCTTGGTAAGGGCATGAAAGCCATGGACAACTTGACCGAGATGCACCAAGGAGTAATTGGAGGCATGATTGGGTTTAAAATAATGATATCTTATGAAAGAAATTATTAGTTGTTCTTTTACTAAAAAGAGTATGTTTAAATGATGTAACCATGGTGCTGCTATATTGTTGGTTGGGATGTTTGTTTACCAGATAGAACATGTTAAAGTGATGTAAATATGGTGATATTTGTGCTAATTTGTAGAGCTGCTCATTGACTGAAAAAATACTCTTCTTAATCATATTGTTTTTACGAAGTTATGTAGAAATTTTAAATGTCAAATGCTTATTGATTGAAGTTGGAATACGGATGTATTGACCTTTGTGATTAGAGGGAAACATGATCGCTGAAATAGAAATTGGTTGTTCTATTTGTGTGCATCCATAGTTGTATCTTTATAGAAACCAGGTAGTAATACATTTTCAGCTATATTACCATGTGCTTGTTGATAAAACAACATGTATATCCTTTCATATTTTATTAATTAATTGCATCAGAAAATGGAGTTAATATTCATGCCAATTCATTTTGAACTGACATCATATCACTACTCCAGTCTTACAGGACCATTAACCATTACATTCGGATGTGCGGAAATTCATGTCTTGTGAAGTTTTATTGTTGCATGGATTTAAATGAGATACTTGGATTTCAATTGGTGAAAGGATGATATCCTTGAATTTTTGGCTGAATTATTGGGATCTTGGACCCATTGTAAATATTCAAACCTCACTATGTGAGAATTATTATACCGGTTATATATTTCACCTTAACGGCATATGTAATATATGATTTTAATAAAGAGATGATTACTTTATGTGTAATAATATCTCAATATGAGTAAATGATGAATACTTGAGTTGTGAAATCTTACTTTTCACAAATTGTTGAATACATTTATTTGATAGTTATCAATGTATGAAGCCGATAATTGGGCAATTATTGTAACAATCAATTGTCTTTAATTTCTAAATTAAATAAATAATTTAGTGGCGTAACTAATCGAAGGAATAATTAAATATACATGTTTTAATATATATTTAATTCAGCCTTTCGGTAAACTTGGTATTAATATGATAAGATTGTAAATCTTGTTGTATAGAGAATGGAAGAGTATCGTTGTAAAAGGGTAATTTAAGGTTAAAGAATCAAACATCAGGAAAAAGAGACTAAATGGGATGGTAAATAGATGAAAAGATCCATTAGGCATATTAAGGGATAAGTACATGCGGAATGCTGATATAGTTACATTTCAGCATAATGAATGTGCGTACATCATAAAGATCTTAGTTGGCCTTTTGCATCTATCTCAATATAAACTCTTGCAAGATAGGTTTAATTGGAAATAAAATAAAAACAAACTATAAAGATCTAGATAACTGTGAAAGGGATAGTTGTGAGGTGGCGGAAGACTTAAAACTCATAAGACTAGTGTGTTGTCTTGAGTTTAGCCATAACCTGCATGGCGGATAACTTTGGCCAAAGTAATGCATTGATGGTTGTGCATTGTTTGATCACCTAGTCCTCCAATTAAATTAAAAAAATTATCTAGTAACCTGATCATGGGAAGTTGAAATACTGAACATGAGGTAGAAAATGGTCGAATACCGGAATACGAAGTCAGGAAACTAGCTTCGTGGTAGACCCAAGGACTTTCACATAGTTCCCATGACCTTTAAAAGGTTGATTTGAAATGCTAGTAAGCATTGTCACTCGAAGTAGTGACGAAGGGAGATCGTGGAGATCTGGATACACCCTTCTCATCCGCACATGGCTTACATGGATGTTATCGAATAGATCAAAAGAGAAAAATTGATTAATGAATTTGATTAAATAAATGCATGCGATTGCAAATTGTGTAATTTTTATTATGTTTATGTGATAAAAAAATCCTCATTTTTCAGCTCTTGTAATTTTGAGCGTTACAAAATGCAAAGAGATGAAGCAACTCTGCGCTAAGTTTAAAATTGAACATCACTTCTTGAAACCATATCATCCAAATGTAATGGATAGGTCGAGTCTATGAATAAAATTCTCAGTAAGATCTTAAAGAAGACAATCCATGAATCACACATAGATTGTCATACGAAGCTATATCCTACATTATGGGAATACCACATCAATGTTTGTACAACCACTAGGGAAACCCCATTTTCAATCACCTATGGAGCTGAGGCCATCTTTCCGCTCAATATGGAACTTCCTTCGCTTCACATTTCCCTTCATGATATCATTCCAAAAAAATAAATCCTTGAAGCATGTCTTCGTGACCTCGATCTATTAGAAAAATGGCGTGACCGAGTGTACGCTCGTAATTAGAAACATAAAAAATGTCTTTCCAAATAACATAATAAACTTGTTCATCTGCGTACTTTCGACGTGGGTGACCTTGTCCTTAAACTTGATTATACACATGACAAAGAAGGAAAATACACTAAAAATGGTGGGGTCCCTACCTCATTAAAGATATCATAGGTCCTAATACATATCATCTTCAAACCAATGAAGGCCACATCTTCAAAGAACCAACAAATGATCAATTCCTCAAAAGTTTCATACATGAAGGAGCTCGGGAGTTTTATTATTAAATCACCATCTCTTATCTCTCCTTCTCAAATTTACTACTTCATCAACCTTCTTAAAATTACAACCTTATTATTATATCATCTATCTCATGTATTTTTGCACTTTTCGGTGTTGTTATCCGCTCTTTGGGCTAATCATACATCTATTTTTTTCTTACACCTTTGGGTTTATGAAAGTTTATCTTTGTGGATTCTACCATATTTGTTTTTTTGTGTTTTCAACATTTCTACCCACCTCTTAGATAAATATCTATGACATCATACCACTATGACATTATGACATCTCGAAAGCGTGACATGACATACATCCCATGTGTCACTAGCTAGGTGATTTATGTCTTATTTTACCGATGATCCTCTAATGGTTCCTTTTAGTTTTATTCTTTAGGGTTATTGTTGTGTTGATTGTGACCATCGCACATGGCAATATGAGTGACACTATTAGGTATGCATTGGTGGGTATATTTCATTTTAGATAGTCCTTTTTACTTCAAGTATTTACATTTTTACTTTTGATGTTATAGACTGTTTCTTTTCATTGACCACCTTATGTTTTGTTATTGTGATATGTAGCAATCAATGACTGGGGCATATGTATACACCTAATTTTTCATCTTAATATTTCATACCTATTACTAAAAATTTCTTTGTGCGGTAAGGGTCACCGATGCATCTATTTCTTGATCGGCCACCTTAAGGGGCCTACGAGAATAGGGTATGATTATTCACATGGTCATTATGGAATAGATACAAGACACATAGAGACGTATCACTATGTGCTCCTTTCCTTAGCTTCCTTTGTCATTGTTTGTCACATACACTAGCACTCGACACTTGCTTTCATTTGAATCCATAATTTGGAACTTTTTTCTTTTCCTTGAATGATACATGACACATTTCCATCTCATTTGATATTTAGGTGCCCTTGGCTAATGCCATAACCCACGGGTAATGGTGTCGGTGTTAGGTTTTTCCTAGTGCGACACCATCACCCATAGCTGATAATGTCGGGTATATATAGCCATCACACCTATACATTTAAAAGGATGGAAGGAAGGAAGATAGATCATGGGAAATATCCATCTACTCTACTCTTTTGTGCTAACTTCGAATCGATAGCTCTACTCTTGGTTGATCTTGAACTTAATTTGGATGGAAACTCTTCTTGGTTGGATTTCTTGCACTATTGGGTCATCTATAGTGAGTCTAGGACAAGAACGATGTTCCCCTTCTCCACCCATAACGATTATCTCTTGGTGTGTTACTTCTCTAGAGAGATAGATGCATCAACGACCACCCCACAGGTAAGTGCTCTAACTCTCTTTGTCATTTTGCATATATTAGTTCATTTCCCTTCCCCATTGTTCTATGTTAGCTTAACATTGTATGAACATCAATGCTAGTTAGCATAGTGCTCTTATATGATCAGCTCCTTAGCTTTCCTTTTCTTTATTTTGGTCACATTTCGATTACATTGCAATAGTGTAGATTGTCCATTGTTCAATGTTAGCTTAACATTGTATGAAGATCAATGTTAGTTAACATAGTGCTCTTATATGATCAGCTCCTTAGCTTTCATTTTCTTTATTTCGGTCACATTTCAGGTTACATTGCAATAGTGTAGATTATCCAATCTTATCTCCCCATACTTAGAAATATCCTAGAAAGGTACTCTCCTCTATCTTGATTGCGAGGCCTTGAAACCCTAGGTTGACCTAGTATAGGATTACTTCTCTCTGGATATGCGACCTTAGTGCTCATTGTAGCCCCTTTAAATCTACTCGTTATGTTTCACCATGTGCGTACATTTTTGTTTCCTCATACCCTAGTGTAACGAAGACTTGGGAGTGTGAGTCATTAAGACACATTCTTGGTCTGCCATATAATGGTGATCCTGGTTAAGATCTTCTAAAAATAGAAATTATTGTAATTAGGATCAAGTCCCTTGTATTAACCCGTATTCCACCTATCTCATTTTTTTTTCACAATTGCAAGGCTATTAAATTATGTTCTAGTTCAAACAATAAAGAAAGCCCTCACAAACTCTCAAAAACTCAATCTCAAGTGAATTCCAAGACTGTGTGTTTCAATCCATCCTAGCATTAAAATAATGAGATCATCATGTTTAAATCATGCAAATGTTAGACCAATGATTTATTGTATTCTTTATTATTTAAGTCCTCAATGACTTGACATTCTTTATTCATGTTTGATTATTCTTTGGAGCATGCTAGAAAGTCCACAGAGGGATATACAAGGTAAGAGTCGGGAAGGCACAAGAGGTGACCATGAAAGAGGAAGGATGAGAAGTATACACATCACAAGGATACTAGGAATGAAAATGAGAAGAGAAAGAAACCACGGATTGTGTGACACATGATAAGGTCAAGGAAATGACATGTAGAGTATGAGGAAAGGATAAACATGAGTTTAAGAATACACTAAAGCTTCAGCTTTTGAACACTTATATGAAGTTAACGAAAGGATGGATAATGTTAAGGATGAGCAGCATATTAAGTGGAAGAATGACATGCAACACATGAATAAGGTAATGAAAGGATAATTTTTTCTATCGATCAAATGTACTAGTTAATTAGGACTCTAAACTCGAGGGCTATTATTAGTTCTTGTAAGACTAGTGAAGGAAAAATTCCCATTAGTATAAATACCCATTAATGGGTCAATAATATGTATGTAGTTAGAATAGGGAGCTATAAGAGTAAGTTTTGGATGACTTGTATTTGGCCACCTGATGGTTAGAACTTGTCTTTCCGTGTCATTTGATATGTGAGTATTGTATTTGGTCCGTATGATGGTATTGTATGTCAATATACTAGGAATGCTAGTCTAATTTCTATAATAACAATTCACATCACTCTTCCTAACTATGATGGGACTTGGAAACCTCCCACACTTCAAGTGAGTGTGCCTTAGTTTATCTAAGCATGATATGGTGACACAACCGATAATAAACTTGTGCACAACCGATACAGAATGATGCATGCATAAGAGAAGAGGAATACTAGAATTCAACATTTAGGTTCTCATACGAAACCTTCATTAAAATGCAAGGATGAAGTGGATAAAAGATGCATTGTTTAATACAGAGAACGTTGATTCCTGGCTACACATTGTTGAGGATGCTTTCGTAAAACATCATCCAAGTTGTAAGGATTTATCTCCAAGAAAATGGGTTGAGGCCAATCTATATGATGCACTATATGATTTTTTTCTATGAGATTATGGTATACCCACATGCATGGTTATTTGTTTATTGTTGGGAAAAAACAAAAATTTGGGTCCTAAATATCCTTTAAATCTTGTGCGCACAAAGAAGTTATCACAACACAACATAACCTAGATAGGCACGGTAGACAACTAGTGAAAGGACACACTTTAGAGATATATCCTTGAATATCTAGTCTCAACATTTTCTTGTGTAAACGAAACACAATATAAATTATTTAGGGATCTTCAGGGATCATAGTTACAACAACTACAATCAGAGATTAAGAAAATGATGATTGATATGGGGGATTGAAACAATCCTAATGGAAGGCTAAATGTTTCACAATATGAGTGGTGCAAAACATAGGAAGAATAAAAAGATATCTAGAGAAATTTATGGATTCTCCTTATGAGTGCACCCTTAAGAGGAGTTTCTTTGAAGAGAAAAGGAGCAATACATTGGAGAGAGATATAGTACATCTACGTGAATCAACTATAGGAATCTGGGTGATGACCATCGGTGTTGGTCAGCCGGGAGAGAGAAAAAATGAGAAGGGAATCCAAGAAGGAATGAAAGTGTGCAAGATAATATACATGATATGGAGGACAAGAAAGGAAAATATAATGTTAATGATATCCTAATCCAACTTTTGCATCTGCTCATGTAATTGGGTCAACATTAAAAAAATGAAGAAGTTAAATGGGATAAGAAGATAGAAACTTTGGATAATACTTTACCATATGTTTTACAAACATTGCAACCAACACCAAAGAGACAACCGTTGAAACCTAATATACCAAAAGCATAACTATTCGGGATGATGAATACCAACACCACCACACCGTAAAGGAGCGAGTGTGCCAAAATAATATATAGGATTCGAAGGATGAGGAAGGATAATATAATGATGATGATATCTTGATCCAATCTTCCACATATTCTCATGCAATTGGGTCAACTAATACAAATAAAGTTTTAATAGAAAGTGATAACAATGAAGAAGTTAAATAGGATAAGAAGAAAGAAAATTTGGATAGTAGATTACCATATGTTTTACAAACATTATAACCCATGCCAAAGAGACAACCGTTGAAACATAATATCCAAAATCATAACTATTCGGATGATGAATATTATCACCACCACACCAACACCGAAGGGTGTATAGGGAAATACCTCAATAAGTGGTTGCACCAAACATTTTTTATGAAATGTCCTTTCACCTACTAGAGTATTTGACAAGAAGGCCGAGAAAGGAAGTTTGAGATATGAGACCGGGAACTCTTATGGGAAAAGAGAAACAAACCGAAGGGCATGCACGACAAATCTAATTCACTTTGGAAAGGGCCCTTCATGATCAAGAGAGTTGTCGGAATGGATACTTTCTTCCTTGCCTACCAAGATGGAATTGAGTTACCACTGCCTTTCAATGGGAAGCATCTGAGGCTATTCAAAAACTGAGATACATGGTAAAACTTGTTTGTATATAAATAAAACTTTTGTTGTTTTCTTTTCTTTTTCTTTTTCTTTTCTTCGTTTTGTGACCCTAAACCCAATGGACAAGACACGAAACCAGAGATGTTGGGATCTCATCTTCACTCCTTTCATTTTGACAGAGGTAAAGATGTCCACAGATGGAGCCAACTGGTGTCCCCGAGATTTCACCCTGAAATCTGGGACTACCCCTTTTAAAAAATCATTCTTTTCAAAGCAACGGGTCGTTTTGTGTTTTTTTTTTCCTGTAATTACTGCCATTGCTCTAAGGTATCCACAGAGAGTCATAAAAGCAAAATTTTCCAAATACCCAAATGCCAAAACTCACTCAATCCCTTCACCAGACTTTGTCTGCAAGCATTTTATTTATTTATTTATTAAATAAATAAATAAAAATTAAAATAGATTGAGCTAAAATTGGAGGATTTAGGTTATATAAAGCACTTCATCCCACCATTATTACCATAGAAAATTCAGCCGGGGGAAGAATTTTTACGAGATCAACTAATTGGAAAAAAATTGAGCAATTGCATGCAAGCTTCTTTTGTTTTGTTTTATTTCTTTTTGTCTATGTTTTGGTTTGTTTTCTCTGACAATTCCCATATCCTATTCATTCTTCCTACTAGACCTTTCCTAGGCCTGGGGTTTTGAAAAGCTATCCAGTATTTTTAATTATTAACTGCTTTTAAAGGCGATCGAGCTCGGATTCTTTCAAAAGATCGCAAGAAGTCGCTTGGTCCAAAAATTTGTAAAAATAGATTTTATAAAAATAAGAAAAATATTTCCATCAATGCGTAGAGCTCGAGAAAATATGCACTTTTAGAGAAAACGACACCTAAAACGGAGCCACGAAGTGAAAGTTATGGCACTTGAAAGTTTTTGTTGCTACATCTTCCTGGACCCTTTCCAAAAATGAAAAATTTTATTCTATTCTTGTGTTTTCTTCACTGAAAATCCAAAAATGGAAATAAAATGTTGCTGATGAATTTTCATGTGACTTTAGAAGCAGAAGTCATACAAGTCGCACTTTTTGAGAAGAGCAATTTCGTCATGCAAGTCACACTTTTTGGGAAGAGCAATTTCTTCATGCAAGTCACACTTTTGGAAAGAAGCTTTCTTCCATGTAAGTCACATTTTTGGAAGGATGGTTTTTAAGTGCTAGTGGGAATTTTGGCACTGCCTAGAAGGTGAAAAATTCCCATGATGGAATTCAAGTCACTTAAGCTGCCAATGGGAATTTTGGTAGTGGCAGGCGGTGGGAATTTTATGTCTGCATGGAAGGTTGTTTTTTTCCCATCATTAAAGTCAAATCACTTAAGCTACCAATGGGAATTTCGGTAGTGGCAGGAAGGTGAAAATTTTATGCTTGCATGGAAGGTTATTTTTTCCCATCATTAAAGTCAAATCACTTAAGTCACAATGATAATTTTGGTAGTGGAAGGCAAGTGGGAATTTTATGTGTGCTGACTGAGTGTTGTTTTTTCCCATTATTAAAGATAAATCACTTAAAGTACCAATGGGAATTTTAGAGCTTCCTGGAAGGGTAAGAATTCCCATCAAGGAAGTTTTATTCACCCATGCAAGTTGCATTTTTAAGAAAGAAGCTATTTTTCATGCAAGTCACACTTTTTGGGGAAGGTTTTAAGTTCGCCAATCGGGAATTTTGGTAGTCGCAGTGTGTCGGAGTCGGAATTTTATGCCTGCCTAGAAGGTTGTTTTTTCCCATCATTAAAGACAAATCACTTAAGTGAAGGATGGGATTTTTGGAGCTGCTTGGCAGGGTAAAAATTCCCATTGCTTTGACTTCTTATTTTTAGCATATCTTCTAGCCAAAAAGTGTGACCCATTATGGCATAACTAAATGCCTAAAAGCTGATTTTTTTATTAATTGTCGGGAAGCATCCAGTTTTGGCACCTAGGGTTGGAGAAGATTTCTTTTTATTATTTAGAGCATCTGCATGTTGATGTGAGTGCACAAGTGAATAAAATAATATTTTTAGTTTGCTTGACATGCAAGCAAAGTCTAAAAATAGAGGGCAACAGACTTTATAATTAGATCTTGGTGAAGAAATTAGATATTCGTGTTATGAGCTTCATGTGTGTTTGAATTATTTGTAGGAATACTTCATGTTATCCCATATTGGTGAAGAAAGCAGAAGTCAATGTCTGATACATTGAATATATCTTCAGAATCAGAGGAAGAAATAGATCCAGCTCTCATAATTGCAAAGACTTCGACAAAAATTCATTCTCTTGTTTCTAATGCAGCCCATGTGGAATTCATTACATGGAAAATTCCTTTCAGGAGCTTGTGCATGTGCTCCCAATCTTCCAGTTGAAGCCTTCATTGAATTTACTTGTATTTTCCTTCACCCGAGTGTTGTCCAAATTTAAAATTACTCATATGCAATTAAAAATAAAAGGTGATGAGTTTTTTCTAAATTGTTTACTGACAAACATTGACCGGGTGCACGTACTAGAGAATAACTACAAAATATTCAAGGATAAATGGGAAGACAGGTCAGAGACAACACCCATAAGAAAAATCACAGTCAGCTGCTTCCAGATCCAGTTTGGTGAGAATCAAAGGAAATGATTCAAACATATGGGAGAAAAATACATCTTAGATTCAAGGCAGATATATCATTCAGATCATTCATTGCTAAAGTGAATGAAGCGTATGCAATACAGGGGTTGATCAACATGCGAGTATGGAAAAAGAACAAGACTGAGAGTGTTATATCTTTCTTCTAATTTCTTCTCCTCTTTCTTCTTCTTTTTCTTATTTTCTTTGAAAAAGTAATTGAGTAATCAATTAAATTGTAAAACTTAAGTGATTGGTTTAAAATCCGTTACTTCAAGTTACTGGAAGAAGTCAATTACTTGGAAATAGGTGGTAGACATGCAAAATAGAAGGTTCTATTTTTAGTTATAAATCATGCATGTCATGCAAAGAGGAATTCTAGGAGGAAGATTGCTAGCTGCTTCCCTTTTTCATAGCTTCCACATGTGGCAATTCATTAAAAACTTCCTATTTGTAATTTCCCTCTATACACTATAAATAGAGGAAGAGCCTACGGGTTAAAGGATCACAATTTGTTAATCAACATTCTTGAGTTCTAGAATTTGTGTTGCAGCCCTTGATGTCATTTTTGTGAAAGCTGAGGAATTGAATAAAGGAAGATTTCCGGAGAACTTTTTTCCACGATGCATTTGCTTCTTACTTATGTGTGAATCTTTAGATAAACTTTGTGTTATCTGAGATTTAGATTAGAAGTTTTTCTTTCCTTTACTTCTAAATATTATGAGATCTACTTGTTTATTTAATCCATGTGTATGAAACCAACTATGTAAACTATTGGTTGAATTACATATCTTCCTTTCTTCTTTCCAAAATTCCATTATTTCCCCCTTCTGAAAATACTTCATAAACATCTTACACTGGAGTCTCATCGTAAATAGGAGATTTATCTCATGACTTCCTAGGTTTTTAGCGAAAGCATAAAATCTAGCCAACACAGAAAATGTAGTAACATACTATAAAATATGTGATGCACACACTCATGACACATCAGAGTGTCATATTATTGACCAAATCCACGAAGCCAGATCACTAGGAATTCGATAGGCTTCCATAGAAAATGCTAATAAGGACGTGGTGAATATGCTCACGGGAAGAAATGGTCGAGGAAGAGGAGGTCACATAGGTGGAATATATCCACCTAGAACTTGTTATAAATGTGGTTCACCGTGATCAATACCAACTTGATTACATAACATTCTCGAATCTACACACATTGTCAAAAGGAGCATAAAGTGGGGATTACTCGGACTGAATAAGATAATGAAAGAAAGAGGTGAAAAGGGAACAAGAATCATTAAGATTGTGTGTATTATAGTGGATGAGAGTAGGTCAAAATCTATACCAACAATGGATACAACAACCATAATATAGGTAACCACACGCACCGGTATACGTGTGCAAGAAACACCTTCAAACAAAGTACATCCCATCGAAATAGATTCTAAGAAGCCATATCCCGATGGAAAACAACAGAAATAGGTTCTTCATAATGTGAAAGACTTGATAAGGGAACTTTAAGGAGAGATAGATTTCCTCATAGATGAGGTAAAGATGTGACATGAAAGGTTAAAGTATTATGAGGTTGAACGAATTAGAAAAAATGAATTTTAGGATGTGTGTAGGTTCTTTACACATAGAAGTTATATTACCCTTATTAGATCAATGGTTATCACACAAGTTGAGGAAGGTAGCACTCAATAAATAATTGGGGACGACTCAAAAGCAAGATGTAGGAGCAACAAGGGAAGAAAGTTTTGATGTAGAGATATTTATTTATTCCTACGTATACAAATGGAACATTAATGACATATTGGTCGCACCTGGCACAAAATTTAAGATACTTTCAATAGATGCCTTGAACAATATGGTACAACCAACACTACATGTATCTCCACACGTTTTATTCATAGCTAACAAAACACATGTAGTACCTATAGGAGTATTAAAGAATTCCATAATCAATATTATGGGGGTAAAGTTCCATGGAGATTTCAAAGTCATAACATTAGTTGAAGTGGATAGTTTTCCAAAAGTACTTGACGCCCTTGGTGTTATGCCAATAATTCTTATTTATGATTTAAGAAATGATATGTGAGTTTTAAGAATCATAATCAATGCATTATCTTTCCAACGGACCCTAAAAAAAAAGTGTACCATATGTATAAAATGTGGAAGAACAAAAATATTTAGAGCATATATACAATATCCAAGCTACAGGGATAGATAATTTTGAGCCAACAAAGGAAGGAGAAATAGATTGGGTTGAAAACCAATTGTTGTTTGACAAAACCAAAGGTGGCATGTGAAAATTGGGCACATTATTCATATGATTTGATAGACAAGGCTATGGTATGACTATGAGTTCATCTTCTTATAATATTTTCCAAGAACCTATATACATTCACAAAAGTATTCAAAGAATCAGTATAGACAACCCCTAGCCTCCATTGGATTTTAGTGAAAGTGAATATATCCATGATTTTATTAAGGATATGGATTCCTATATGCAAACTAACAAAGCATGATGGAATTTCTTAGTTTATTTAGTAAAAGGTACTGCAACAAGATGGAGAGAAATGTATCGGCTAACTTTATAATCATGGAAACACATAAAGGAGGCTATGAAGGCTAGGTTTGAATGACATAATGGTGCACGAAGATACCCCAGTTATAGTGGAGTCACTAATCCAGAAGAACATATAAATAAATGTGTAGAGATATGGATGACTACAAAGGTTAGCAATGCCTTATGGACACACTTATTCTATCATACACTATGTGTATGAGAACGAGCATGGTATTTCAATTGTGAGTTATGAAGAGAAATGAATTCTTCGAAAATACCGACATAAAAATTTCTCCATACCTTTTCTTTATCTCACCAGCTCCCCACTTGACGTATCCCCTTCAATGTATAAAATATGTGGTATTTGGAGATGATGCTACTATGAGGAATTTTTTTGGCATTACACAAGTAAAATATTTTGCGCTAACCACAACGTTCATCGAAGATACTAAGGGACACATTTCTAGTGATGGAAAGGAAGTGCCATTGGATTGGAAAACTTGTGCTTGGAAGGGTAAAGAAAAAGTGGTAAGACAAATAAAGCACGGATGATAATTACCATTTACATATGGGTCACGAGGGTCATTGAAAAAAGAACAAGGGAATCTAGAGTAGGATGAACCTTTCAAATCCATACAGATCAACATTGGCAACGAAAATGAACCAAAACTAGAAACCATTGGTAACTACTAGAGTGAATCAGAAATCACCAAGATTATTGAGCTATTACGTGAGTATGAAGATATATTTCATAGAGGCTACCACAAATGAAGGGATTACACCCATCATCGAGAACGAAGAATATCAAATTAATCGAGTGGGATAACCCAGTTAGAAAGTGCTTGTACATGATGAATCCAAACATGTGAATAAAATTCAAACAAGAACTTGAGCACATGTTGTCTGTCAAGGTCATCACACCAATCGCTAAATCTCAATGGATAAGCGTTATGGTGATCAACATGAAGATGGATGAGTGTATTAGAATTTTTTTGGATTACCGTGCTTTGAACTCTATGTGTATAATTAATACTTTCCCTTTCTCCCTCTACTGAATAAATTTTAGAAGACATAACAGTAGGGAGATATATAATTTCATAGATGGATTCTATGGTTATCACCAAGTCAGAATTACAGAAGAGGATAGGCCAAAGACAACTTTTTCGACTTAATGAGGATCGTATACCTACACAGTCATGTCGTTTGGGATTAAAAATTCACCCACTATCTTTTTGTGCATTGTTGTAGCTACTTTTGAGGATTTTATAATCAAATTTCTTCAAGTAGACCTAGACGATTGGATGGTCTATGACATGGTAAGAGATCATTGTGATAATTTTAGATTAATGTTCAAGCGTTGTCGACAATTAAAAATTTCATTAAATTTGAAGAAATGTGTGTTCACCACACCATTCAAAACCTTGTTAGGAAACATTATTTGTAAAGATAGATTATTGGTAAATCCATTTAAAATTTTAATCATAGTAAATCTTGCACAACCACGAATTAAAAAGAGGTTCATAACTATTGGGGATATTGTGGATATTATCAAAAGTCCATTAAATACTTTACAAATATTGCGGCGCCATTGGAAAAGTTAATATGAAAAATAAAATAATTTAGGTGGAGTCCAAAATAGTAGAGTGCTTTTTCCCAATTTAGAGAAAATTTAACGCAAACACTTATTTTACTATTCCTAAATTAGAACACACCATTTCATGTACATGTAGATGCCTCAAGCATTGTTGTTGGAATAATATTAGCACAACCAGGAGAAGGGAGTCTTGACCATCCAATATATTTTGCAAGCGAAATTGACACACACGAAAATAAATTATACTACCATAGAGCATGAAAGGCTATCCATGGTTTATACACTTCAATTTTTTTGCATTATCTCTTATCCAATCCATTTTTATTCCTTTACAGATCATATGGATCTCGAAACCCTTAGTCAAAAAGCCATATTGCATAGGAGAATGCGTAAATGGATAATATTGTTTCAAGAGTTTCAGATTATCAATGGTGATGAAATCGTAAGTAAGAACAATGCGGGGCTTGATCATTTGTCATGTATCGATACCGGTGAAGAGTCATAACCCATAGAGGATGACATGCTTTAGATGATCAATTTCTTATCATCTAGAGTACATTCTATGATTTGGAGGATGTGATTTTCTTCTTAAAGAATTAGGTGGTGCCTCGAAAATTACAAGGTTAGCCAACAAAAGTAATTAGATGTCAAAGCAACACCATACCAGCTTAATTACAAATTAAATTTATAAAATAATGTGTGATGAAATTATATAATGATGTGTCGTACAACATAAACGGAGATATATCCTAAGTGAAACACATGAAAAAAATTCAGGATGTTACTATACAGGTGATGTTATCACTCGAAAATCCAAAATGCAGGACTCGTGTGGAAGATTTTATTCAAAGACGTGAAAGAATATGCCAAGGCATGCGATGAATGCAAAAGAGTTAAAAAGATAAGAAAACATGATAGTATGCCCTTAAATCCAATAACTACTCAAGAACCATTTGAAAAATGGGCAATTAATTTTTTCGAGCCAATCAACCCTACAGTGTAAAGAACGAGTGCTAAATATATTATCACAACAACATATTATCTTACATGATGAGCAGAAATTGCACTAACTAAAGATTGTAAAAAATCCACAACAACGAGATTCATTTGGGAAAACATTATAAGAATATTTGGTTTTCAATTGAGCTTAACTAGTGATAGAGGAACACATTTCTTAAATAACAAAATTTGCATTCTATTGTAGGAATTTATGGTCGCACATCATAAGACAACCCCTTATCACCCACAAGCTAATGGTACAGTGGAAGCATTCAAAAAAATATTAAGTCATATGTTGATAAAGATCTGTGACATCGAAGAAAGGACTGGGATAAAAAACTATCAATAGTACTTTGGGCGTATCAGACCATATACAAGCACGTGAATAACGCTACCTCCTTTCAACTTGTTTATGAGAATGAATATTTCCTACTAATTGAATATCTCAAACCATCTAATTAACTAAGATTAACTAATATGTGGGATGTATGATAGCTAATCTAATCTAGAACGACATGTAAATACAATAAATGAATGTAATAAACAAGTATGGAAAATTACCCAAACAACTAATCTAATAAAGTTAGAAACCATAATATGCAAGAGAAGAATGGAAATTACTTAGCTAACTCGAGGAGCTTGTTGGACTATGTCGTAGAAGTGACTGGAGAAACAAGAAGCAAACGATCGTGCGTGGTTTCTCCCCAAAAAGGATGAATCTAAGCTATCTAGTTAGACTGGAGTGCCTAGAGAAGGACTAGGGTACCTGTGGGTGCTCGGTCTACAAAATGGGTGCCCTAGTATGTGAAAAAGGTCCAAAACTGAGTTTCACAAGTTTGAAAGGTGGTACGAAACCCTCGTTGTGTATCACATTAGATTCGTTGCACTGTGTCATGTGTCACTAATAATCCAAGATGAAAGAAAGACCTGCAAGAGACCACAAGAAGTATCAAAACCCTAAAAAAATAAGAATGCAAATGAATGGGTCAAACTGACCTTAGTTGCCACAACAATGGGCTTACTAACTAAGCGTTGCACTACATTTCGAACCAAATGTAGTTTTGGTGTGTGTGTGCATCATGTGCCCTAGGTGCTCTTGTGCTAATCACACTTTGTGAAGTAGCGAGCAATAACTAGATGTAAAAATGTAGTAGAATGGTGGATGGAATAGAATAGAATCCCTCCCCTATGCTTGTGTGATACAGATTAACCAACCTTGTCCTTGTGATGGAGCTAAGTGAATGCAAATGATCTCCAAATGCCTTTGATAGATGCAACCCTAGGTGGATGATAGTAGTGACTAGTTCTTGGTCCCTCATTATGGTCTCATAACTTTATATTTATAGGGTTATCTTGATCTAATTTCGTAATTAACCCCAAATGGTGACCGTCATAAATATAAGAAGCTAAAACAACTAGAAAGTGCCCAGAAAGTGATGGGAAATTTCAAAAGGATCGAGACACCATCGGTGGGACTAGGGCACCCATGGGTGCCCTAAGATTAGCCCCCTGGTGCCCTACCAAGGCTAAAATAATGTAAAATGATAGAAGTTGACTGGTCATGTAGGTGTAAGAGGTCGGGAATGATGAAAGAAAATAAAGAAAGATGGCCAAAAGACGGGGTTAATTAGTACTTTCTTCACTCAAAACCTTATAAATAGTAGTATGAGACTAGGACTAAATAATGTCTAAAGTGCATGATTTTGTGTCTACACCATCATATAGAATTGTGTGCATTGAAAATCTAGAAGATGAAAAATCAATACAAGAAAGGTTAACAAGGTTGTTATAGTTGGATGAAACAAGATTACAAGCAAGGTGGTCACAAAATATTGAGAAAGCGAGACAGAAGGCATGGTATGATCAAAACCTCAAAATAAAAACTCTTAGGATGGGTGCTAAGGTTTTACTATATGAATCCAAATTTGTGCGACATCTAAGTAGGCTTAAGACGAAATGGTTAGGACTATATGAGATAGTTGATATATTGCCAATCGAGGCATGTGAATTGATGGATTTTAGTGGACAAATGATTCTAGGCCACTTTAATGAGATTCAGATGAAACCATACTTCTAGCAATAATGGAATGTAATGAATAAGGTGTATTCCATTAGGATATATGTTGTTTCAATTCATAGTATAGGTCTATTTTTATGCATTGTAATAAGTGTTGGACGTTTAATTCTCTTTAACATTTTGTGTTGTTCTAGACCAAAAAAATTTGTAACTACTCTATTCCTTTAATAACGCACGGAGGATTGCACAACCTTTGTGTTTGAAGGGAAAAATAATGACTATTATAGTGAAAAATATATTTACTGAACTTTTTGGAAAATGTGGAGCATAAATATTTTGTTTTCGAATAATAAATATCCCTAAAATTTAGCATGCGGGCATGATTGAACATGTGTGTTCAATGAAAACTACCAAAGAAAGGAAAAGTGGAGTGAACCAGAGAAGAGATGGTTCCTTAAAGGGTAAGCTTAAAGGGGAATATAGGGAAATGAAGCACGCAAAAGAAAATATAAGGCATAAGGGAAGTGATGCAACTTAGTAAAGTAAACTACCAATCATAGTGGACACGTGGAAGAAAAATTAAAGGAAACCTATTAAGAACACTTAAAATGGCATTAATTGCCAAGAAAGGAAAGGAGCACTAAGGACATATGTCATTCTTTAGGCATTAATGAAAGTTATGGGGAAACTAAAGGTTCACGCATGTGAGGAGTAAATGGAAGGAGCATTTATTACAAAGGAGGAGGAATATAAATAAAGGCGGTCGTAATTCATTTTTATCATACAAGAAGAACAAAATCTCTAAATACAATCAATGATCCGACATGTGAATTTTTTACAAATAAAAACTCGCCATTAATGAATATTAAATCTTTCAGAAAGACAAAAAGGCATAAAGAGTCATAAGAATAACGGGAGAAACTTAAATATCACTTCCATTAGCCCGGAGGTTGAGTAAGTAGCAAAAATGATGAGCTTCAGGGAAATTACCCACCTTGGGGTATAACATAGTGGTTTCAGGACACGAAAAAAACCCATAACCAACTAAACCTAGAGAAGAAGGTCGAGTGGAAAGTAGTGTCAAAATTGTGAACATGTTTAGCTCTCCATCACCAACTAAATATGAGGGTACCTTCACCAAGCAGGCTTTAAAGGAAGAAGCACAATTTATGGAAGAATCGAGGATGAAGTAATGGACACAAGTTCCTCAAAGTGCCAATAAGGATTAAAAGGTAGGTACCAAGAGTGGGAAAATCCAAGCCCTAGCACATTAACCCTCAGTTTTGAAATGAAATACCCCGAGGAGGAAGAGAAGATTTTAGAATGACATAGTATTGTTTCTATATAAAATATCATAGTGCAATCATCTCATGTATGTTTTTGATGAAACTATTGAAAAATAAATGGTGCACCCAACAAGATAGAAGGACAACCAAGGGAATGAAATATATGAAAATAGTGTAAGAACAACGCTGGAAAAGACCGGGGTATTACAACTACTTGACTTACCCTTCTTCAATAAACTAGTTGAATTATATCACTACCTTATCTCACGTGTTAGAGAAGGATATTTCTATTTCATGGGAGGGTGCTTGAAAATGTCCCGCCACCTAATCGATTACGCAACGAGACTAAACAACCAAGGGGAAGATTTAAGGCATGCCATGGATGATGAAGAAGTGGGAGACAACATTCGGGACCTTCGAAATACAAACACAAAGGAAATTTCATGTCCATCAAAGAACTCAAGGACCCAGGAGAAGAATCATGTACGACTAATTATTGTCAAATTAGTAGGGGCTGAAAGGTATACCAAAATTAATAAAAGGATTTTTCACATAGGGTAGACATGAGATAGTCTTCAAATTCTGCAAATTTATTGCACACAGAGCGCAATAGAAGATGCGGAATCGCACAAGAGATACAAGGAGTCAAGTTTCGTCGGGGCACAATATTGATTTTAATATTTTTGATGAAATGGTGTGCCGGAAGGGGATCAAGATATAACGTGGAAATTCCCACATGAGGACATGTCACCAATGATAATGTACAAGAAATTTATGGCACCCACAACATTGAATAACACATATAAGGCAAGATTAAAAACTTGTTAAAGTACTTACACAAGGTATTCTAACAAGATTAGCAGATATTACATGCCAATCAACAAAGGAGTCATCTCGGAGAAGTGGAGTTTGTGGTGGAAATGAAATATTCAAAGAAATGAATTAAGAAGGATGATGAAACTTGGACCTTGTGAGATAGGTTACCATATGCCTTTTTAGCGAGTAATTTGTGTGGTCCATCAAATGGATTAAGGAAGCTAAGAAAATAAACATTGACACACAAAGAATAGATGAAGATGTATTTACACTCCACACCAATTTCCAACATCCCGACATGAAAGTATAATAGGAAATGAAAATGCTAGACATATGTAAGATTACTCAAGAGGAGAGTATCTTCGTGAAGAATAACATGTAAAAAATCTTCTTTTATCTGCGTCCCAAGAAAAAAGGCTAACAAAGATGAAGCATCAGATGAAGAACCCAATGAAGAGATTGTTATGCCTAAGCTTGCACCATGGAGAGCACAAGAGCATGTGAAGCATGAAAAAAAAGTGTAAGAAGATAAAGGACAGACACACATGTACGTAGAACGACTTATGAAGAGAAAAAGACTCAATCTAAGGCAAGGTGCAGTCATAATAGATGAAGCGTAAGGGAAACAAAGTCTAAGGTAACCTAGTAGTGTCGAACCTATAATAGGCCTACACCAATAGGAGACAAATGTTGAAGGCCTAATGAAAAATTCTCCAGTTTAGGATAGCTCTATGGTAGGTCCAAGTGAACAAACAAAATAACCAAGCCCGGATGCACAAACATCACCCCACAAAGTTATAACCGAATGTGACAGAGATTGAAGGTAATCTAAGGGATGGAAGAAGAATTTTTTTAAGGATAGTTGCGAGGGAAAGAGGTGGTCATGGTTGTGAATATCAAGTGGAACAAACCCACTCCAACAAGGGAAAAATGATGGTACAAGAGAAATATCTCACCACACAGATGAAGAGGTAGAAGTATGACTTTTCCCAAAACTAGAAAAGAGTTCGATGTGTGAGGCATATCAATAAGGAAGGAAACCACATGAATTGTTCCAATGGGAAACTATTAGAAAATATTGTGCAACAGAATGCTAAAAAATGATCTATCCTTTTCATTGGGTGCATGCATTGAGGAACCATTCATCGAGTTTTCCGATGAGAGCATTCACATAATCCCAACCAAGGGGATATTGTCCTCCTTGCTACAACATACAACATGTTTGAAACTCAAGATGGGGATGCATTGCTAAAATTTTCTAGGGAAGTAGTGTAACAAAATTTATAGAACATCAATGAGGCAAAGAGTATATAAGCCTCAAGTGTGAAAGTTGAGGATGAGCTCAAAGGGAAAAAGTGAAAGTTACGTGAGGTTCAACATGAAAATAAAGTTCTTTGGGACAAATATACGTGCATTGAGTTGAAAGAAGAGCATTTAAAGGTGAGAATCATGTGGAATGTGCTAAGTTGTTATAAGATACTTCATTCATTCCTAGAAAATCTATAGATGAGCTCGAACAAATAGTAAACATGTTATTTAGAGAAATGGAGAAGGAAAAATAAAGAGCACAAGAAGGTGAAAATATTTACGTCATTTGCTAAAAAAATATCGTAAAGTGTGAAAGTAGCACAAGAAGGTTAGAAGCAAAAGGAGAGAAAGAATGGAAGTTGCTTAAAGGAATCTATAAGCAACCTAGAATCATTAACACATGACTAAAAGAATTGGCCAACAAACTAGTGGCATTTGAAGCCCGAGTTAGAAGACGACTCTCTCGACAAGGCTAGCCATAGTAAAATAATGGAAGAATTTGAAACGATTAGAACAAATATTATATAAATGACAAAGAACATAAAGAAGTGGTTACTAGAGCTAAGAAGACTCACATATATAAGTGAAATAGAGCTAAGAATCAAGTGCTAGGAATCAAAGAAGTAGATAGATCACCTTCAAACAACGGTGACCATAGGGGTAAAAGGTTCTTTGGTAATAAATCGTCTTGTAACACAATTGACTAAGGTGCATGAGTTGTTTGAGGATATCTAATAAATGTTACACGAGGATAGACAACATAATTAGTACGGGGCAATGTTAGACCCATGATTTATTGTATTATTTATTCTTTAAAGTCCTCAAAGACTTGACATTCTTTATTCATGTTTCATTATTATTTGAGGCATGCAGGAAATCCCACCGAGGGATGTGTAAGGCAAGGAAAATTTTAGTGGCGAATCTTCGTTAATTCATGAATTTATGGATTTCAAATTTTGGTTTTTGAAAAATTTAGGAGTTGGCGGATTACTATTTCGCCTAAATTTTTGAAGTACAAGTTAATTTTAGAGTCAATTTGCCCAACATTTACACCAATAAATGGATTTTTAATTCAAATCGCCATTAGTGCAAGATTGAAATTTGTAAAATTCACCTTCATATATATTGATTACAAATTTACAATTTTGAATATCAAGTACACATCAAATTTTCTTCACAATTCCTTTACCCATGCTCGTGGTCCTGTGGGAATTAACGATTGAGATTATAGTGCCCACATTTTTATAGCCTCAGTTATTTGTTGTTCTCTTTACTCATAGACATGTTTCGGCAGGGATTTGATATATTTTGAACATTATATTAGGATATTTGATCTTATTAGACATGTATGGAGATTTAGGCGTATAGCGCCAATTTAGCTTGATTACGTGTTTGACACCCTATCTTATGATGTTACGGATAATCGACTCGATATGATGTTGTTTGGACCGTACTTATATTTGATGGATACTCAGTTTGGTTACATGTTTGGATTTTATGGATGTATGTCACTTTATCGTTATGTCTAACTCATGGTGAATTGTGTATAATTATGCATGTT